>CM053784.1:610215368-610760368 GCA_028749045.1 Cupressus sempervirens | reverse complement strand
ACTATAGTAAAGGAGCAATCAAGATGACTCTAATTGATGAATACATCTTGTAAGTGTGTGATTTGAGGGGCCTGACCCCTGTGTACATCATGAGGAAGTGATGAATTCCAAATGATGTCACTTCTATTTGTAGAAGTTACTGTAAGGTGGCGATCTTACAATAAATTGTATAATGTGGTTTCAAACCTTAATTCGAGTACTTGGTGTATATCATTGATATTCTGAGCGGGCAATACTCTTGATATCAGATGTTATATCATACATTTGAGTAATTGGTGAATATCATATATTCTAGGAGACCAATACTCATGATATCAAAATGATGGATATCTTTTGATCAAAGATATCCTTAAAACTTGTCATTGCTAATATTACCAATGATTTAATATATGTCTTGTGTTTATCCTCCCTAGATAAGAGGGAATGTTGATGTGTGGAAGCTTTAGTTGGCTAAAATTCTATGTCATACATTTTGAGTAAGTATTGTACTTAAAATCATGAGAATATGCATCTTGTGAGACTAACAACTAAGTGCTTAGATGTCATTAAATTATTTGTCTTTGAGTTGTTTGTATAGATGCATATTGGGTATGAGGTAAGTATGCATTTTGTAAGAGTAACAACCAAGAACTTAGTTGTCATCATGTTGATTATCTTTGGGTTGTTTGTATAAATGCATAGTAGGTATTTTAATAACTAAGAGCTTAGATAACAATTATTGGTCATCTTTGAGTTATTCAAAATACTGACTGTCTTTTACCTTTGATTATCAAAATGCATTTATCCTTCTTGACTAAGAGGGAGTGTCAAAGTTTAGACAATTTGGATGTCTTTATCCTTTATATATTTGTGTTCATAATATATTAGATATAATTTATATATGTAAGTTTATTATTTGAGAGAAATTAATATGATAAGCTTTATATATATACATATTGTATATATATGTACACATATATAAATGGATAAATTAATTAATATTAAGTATATGATTATTGAATAGACATGTCCCATAAAGGGACATGTATATATTCATGTCCTATGCTCAATATAAATGTGAGAGGACGTTGCATTTTAAAAACATAGAAAATACAATGACAATGTTATTACATTTGCAACGGTCCAAGAAAATTTACACATCTGATGTGGTTTGTCCAACCATATACATTGGTCATGAATTCTGCAAAGAAAAAACCTTACCCATTCATCATGAAAGAAATTAAGTATTTCCACTACTTTGTATAGCATGGACTCTACTCAATCTTTTCTTCTTCATTTAGGGCTCCTTTTGCACCAAATGTGTTGCGCAACTTCCTTATTTTTTTTTTTTACCAATTTCTCATATTTTAGCTTATAAATATGCACTCACATCTCCTACGAGCAAGACATCATCATGTAGGGATGATAGTGCAGTTCCACATTTGACATCTCTTCCTCTTTCTATGATTCCTTGATACTTTGGGTAACTTCTTTGCCTATTGTCAATCATGTTTACCTTGTTTATTTCTTCTACCATTGTTTGATATAGGATTCCTTACTGAACAAATTCATAAGAGTTTCTCTCTTTTGATGGAACTTTTTGTAATTTCTTGCTTTTGAGCTCTTAGGATTTCACAGTATAAAAGCATAGATGTTTTCACAATGAAAAGTATCAAATGACTCTCAAGCCTTGCATTTATGTCACAAGATTTTCACCGTTAGGGTTGCAATGGTCGTCAAGTGCCTTAACTACCAAAGGACATATATCATTAATGCGATGAGTCATTTGAAACAATTAAATTTTCAAAGACTTGATCAATAGGTTATGCTTGATGTTTCCATTCCTTATCTTTCATGTGCATTGCTATTGTCTTTGTATTAGGGGACCAGTTTCTTAGTGTTACTTTAGTTTCTTAACCCATCTAAGCTACATGAGCTTAGTTAGTTTGTGAGGTCTCAACTACGACCAATGTGTTTTCCACTTCATCTAGTTTGGTCTTAGCCTCTTCACTCTTCTTCGTCCACTTAGTGACAAATGATTTCTCTAGTCATTCCATGGCTACAGTCTTTTCCTTTTTGACTGGGGACTTGTCTTCTACTATTTATGTAGTCTCTTGCAAGATGCCAAATTTTATGATAGATATAATAGGTCATTCCAGTACCTTTCCATGGTCTAGTGTTGTTCCTTGGATTTGTCCTCAACTTACATTCAGTTGCTGGGTGCCCTTCATTTCCACAAGTCATGCAAACCGATGTAGGAAACTTGTCCCTTCTAGTTGGAATTTTTTCTTTAGAACTTTGATTGTCTTGAGATTTGATTTGATAGTCTTCTACTATGTGCCCATACTTTTTGCAATAGTAGAAATGCCCACATATTCTTTTCTCATTAAAATGATATATAGACTGCTATGTAGCGTGGCCATAGAAATGATACTAATTGTAGTACCCTTCATAGGTACACTTTTGAACTGGTGTTATCTACTTAAACCAACATACACTAGATATGTGTCCCACTTCACCGCAAAACTTACAAGTGGGTTTAGAAGCACACTTACCTTTTGGAGACTTACTCCCTAATCCTTTACTAGTCATGTTCTTTTCTCTAGAGGACTCTCCTTCTTCAGTCTTTCTATCTCCTTAATAAACAAGGCTGATTGTGCTTTTATTTTTCTCTAAGCCTTCAACTGCTCATCAATCTTTTTAGATCTTTCATTGAATCTCCTCAATTTTTTGTTTCGCTCATTTGTGATTCTGAGCTCTATGGTGAGCTTACACACTTTCTCTATTAATTCAATGAACTTTTCCATATTGGGGTGACTACATTCTTCACTTTTTTATTCACCTACTCCTCCTTGCCACTATAATGGCTTTATCTCTTGTTAGGATGATGACATCTCATTCGGCCTAAGCTTTAGCAACTTCTCTGATCAACTCATCCCTTTCCTTTCTCAACTAAGTAGAAGTTCCTTTTAGTTTATGTATTTCATACATTAAGTTAGAGATCACCTCCTCTGACTCTTTAGAACCACTGTATTGATGTTCAATGACTTCTTGACTTTCCTTGAATTTTTCCATCAACTTCTTCCTCTTATCTAGTGATTTTATTAGCTTTTATTTAAAAACACACACACACACACACACACACACACACACACACACACACACACACACACACACACACACACACACACACACACACACACACACACACACACACACACACACACACACACACACACACACACACACACACACACACACACACACACACACACACACACACACACACGTGCATGCACACACACACACACACACACATGTACATGTTGGTCCCAACTAGTATTGAGAGGTGAGGTGTGGGGTGAATTAGTACCACTCGTAAAAAAAACTATCCTTCTTTCTTCTTTCTAACCTTAACACAATTCACTTTATAATTTAAACATAACATAAACACGTCAAGATAAAACAAGTTAATTCACACACATAAAAGAATTCATCAAGTGACACATGTATTTTTTATGTGGAAACCTTGATGTAAGGATGAAAACCATGATGGAGATAATATACCCACTAGCCATTGTAATGCATGTAAAGGGGTGCCTAGTCAAGAGTTACAAGAGCTTCTTCTAGAAGCACATCTTGTTAGGAAGGCCTATAACCTGTTAAGGTTACTAAAGCTTTATTACAACTACCTAGATAGGAAATTTATAAATCTCTTTCTGAGAGACATCTTGTTAGAGGATTTTACAATAGGATTCCAAATGAAGATGACCCTATTAGAGGCTTAAAAAGAGACACAATGGTAAGAAAGTATATGAAATACTTGACCTAAATGTGGCACTGATTTTTTGTGTAGATCTCTGCTCTATCTCCCTCAAAGATGCTTTGATCTTATTTCTTGTTTGATGATTACTTTATCCTCACCTCCCACTTCTTTTCCTACAACATTTCTTTGCTACTATTGTTTCACTATAATGCACTTGCTTCTCCCCCTGTAGTAGTTTCTCTCTTTTGACTCCTCTACTCTTTGTTTTCTACAACCTCTTCAACAATCTTCCCATTTCATTGCATATGCCCTTTTATTTGATGTTAGGGCACAAATACCCATGGCCAAATTATCCTACTTATTTTTAATTTTAATTTTGAATACCATGTCTTCTCGGTTCATGAAAGACCTATGATCCCTATGCCTAGGGTCTAGGATGGTAGCTTTTACTAGTCCTAGTTTCATGCAAATGATGGTCTATCATCCTTTCCTTCTTGCAATGTTTTAGCTTCTCCTTTTTGTCACATTGATGGTGACTTAATGTGTTGATGAATTGTATCAACTAACATCCATTTTTTACTTTTTGCCAATAAGAGTGCCAAAGTGTATGCCACTACACTTCTTGACCAGTAGCTCTAGACCTCTTCCTTCTATTGCTTTCTCTCAACTAGTTGTCACACATTTTTCCAAATAGATATTCTTAGACATCAATGACAAAAATCAATGCTTCTCTTAACCTCCATGCCAATGATGCATGTGGGGCTATATATATAGAAGAAGTTTCATTACCATCACCATGACCATACACACACAACATAACCATCATCTATACCATATATCTATATCATTGTATTGGATCATTAATTAATTTAATGCATTACAATATAATTCATATTATTTAACACGTATGTAATGCTAATTAAACACCTACATCAACCATCATAGATCATATAATTCAATAGATTATATACTTGCACATGGTTATATATATGTCCATCGATTGAATAAAACCATAAACATCATAGAAAACACATGACATAACTGTCCTATCTCATATATTAAAATTGGTCTTGAGTACATTGAATCTCTATAAAGCCTATATATATATATATAACTTACTTCACAATACAACAAATAAAGATAAAAAATGGATAGTTGTGACTTACACTATATCTCTATGACTCCATCTCTAGTCTTCACCTTTAGGTAGAGGAGGTGGAAGCATAAATATTGATATTGACATACATAATTTGGACAATCTATTATAACTTGATGTTGTCCACTTCAAATAAGAAGGGTTTCTTTGATGTGCTATCATTTTATGTATATACAATGCTCTTTAATATTGTGACTTAATTAATGATTACTTAATGATATAGAAGCCCTATCCACCTCTAAAAAATCCTATGCCAATCCCTACCACCCTAATGGTTCCTTTGTAATATCTCTAATCTCATATCTATTGATATTTTCTTGATCCCTTTATAACTATAGTGTAATTAATGATAAATATGATAAGTTAAAAATGCAATTAGGTTTAGTCTTTAACACTTGGAAATTATTGATGGTTGGAATTTTAAAGCTGTGTTGGGCTACTTATATATTTATTATTGTACATGTGATCAAGGACTACACCAATACTCTCGCATGCATTAAAAATCTTATAAATAAGTATAAATAAATATATTTATATTCAATTAATATTATCTTATTTAAAACTCTAATATAATATAACTCACAAACAAGAATCATGGCGATCTAATGAGGTAACCTATTGACAAACTAGTATAAATCAATGGTGAATTTAGAGACTAATTTATCTATGAATTCATAAATTTGTGGGACATCTTGTTAAGGGGATAAATTTGGATGGAAACTCTCACAAGAGAGTCCGTCATGATTCCATCTTAGAAAATATCATCACCAATGAGCAAGTTGATCATCTATTGTATGGAATACCAATGTATATCACACATGTCACTTGATTATCATTCAAAAAATTTAGGTCGAGAGGGATTTGGCCAAAAAAGAGATGCAAGAGTGTTTAGGGCGTGAGAGAAATCTTCACCCAAAATATTATCTATATTTTCAATAAGGGCTATTTGTGCAGGGTTACTATTTTTAGAAAGTTAATTATTTTAAGTTAGTTTTAATTTCAACACAAATTTTTTTAATTACATCATTGGAGGTTTATTTTAGATGTATAAGAACGGTAGTAAATTCTCATGATAGGTTCAAGACAATTTTGAAGATACTAAATTTTAATTTTGACAAGGTGGTCTAAGAAAGCTTTAAAACCAATTCTAAGGGCCTTAGAGGGTCTAAAAGAGGATCACAAATTTATGGCAATGCACTTTGTTGTTCGAGATATATACCACTTTAAGAGATTTGTGAAGAGTAGTTGTAATAGAGAATCAAGTATATGGTTCACAATAAATGGCATCTAGAAGTTGCGCTACTTAGGAGAAAAATAAAATTGCCTAAAATACTTCAATAAGTGCCAAAACACATTTGGGGGCATATTATCAACATATTCCAATGAAGATAAAAAAAATTTAAAGATAGTTAGCCTCAAAATAGGGATTATAATTTCCAAAACATTTTAGGGCAGTTAAACTTCCCAATACAAAGAAGACAAATAGCCCGATTACTAGGGAACATTTGATTGTGCATATAGTGGCATTGGCTAGAAAATTATTATAATGAAAAGGCCCTTGTCAAATTGTATCATGTTATTTTTTTAATATTATAATGTCATTTTATTAAAGATAAGTGTTTCTATACTTGTAATTGTTCAGCTCTTTCAATTTTCTATCAATTTCTCTATTATGTTGTGTGTGTTTGGGTTAGTAAGGGGAGTACCCTTCATAAAAAATGCAATGGACACTAACATGATCACAACATACCATTAGAGGGATACCCCTATTAGAAAGTAAAATCCACCAAAATAATTGAGAAAGGGGGAGGGTGAATCAGTTATCCAACTATTAAAACACCTATCAACTTTATTAATCCTTAAACATGTGAACAATATAATCATAAACCATAAAAAAATACTCATACACAATAACACCAAATATGTTAACTAGGGGAAACCCTTGATCAAAGAGAAAACCTCTTGGGGATGGTACCCAATAAATGATGTACTAATATAAATGTTCCTTGTTAGAGGATGGACTTTGTTAGGAGCCAGTGAAATACATTTAGTACATATCAGTCCATGTTTGGAGATTCCAACCTTGTTAGGAGTTGTAGAAGGAAGATGGACCCTCTGTCCAAACAACTTAAGGGGAAAGACCACTGAAC
Organism: Cupressus sempervirens; assembly: GCA_028749045.1. Taxonomy (NCBI): domain Eukaryota; kingdom Viridiplantae; phylum Streptophyta; class Pinopsida; order Cupressales; family Cupressaceae; genus Cupressus; species Cupressus sempervirens. The sequence continues at coordinate 610,753,317 of CM053784.1, read as the reverse complement.
TCACTGTCCAACTGATCTCTACATTGTTCCTTGTAGAATAATAAAAATTTATAGCTCCTTCTCTGTCGTCTAACTAGACTTCTCCTCTTCTAATCTCAATACTAGATCACCAATTTTGCATCCAATAATCCATTGGATCTTACTCATATTTACCAAACACTTCACACATCACACTTGAATTCCACACTTCATAACTAGGAAAATATCCTTCCTTTATACGATATTTTCAAAATAATTCCTTGAGTCAACCTTGAGGCTTTCCCAATTAATTATAATAGAAACTCATTAAGATAATTAATTAATTTACAATTACACAACATTTTCATCTCATAATCTTTACAACTTCTCACACGTGTGATGTCAAACCTTGTGGACATGTTGATGTCATCATCAAACTATCTTCTATCACTATCTAATAGTGCATATCACAATTCTATCTCAATAAAGAGATACAAATCAAGCATCAAAATTTTTTGCTTTGGTACTCTATCTCTAAAATGTCCTCTATAAATCAAGCATATCTTTCGCATGTCTTTGACTCTCTATATGCACACTTAACCACTTCATTAGGATACACTATAGAACACATCCTTAACTATGCTTGACCTGATCATCAATACTCCATCCATAAAAAATCATTCTTTGTCTACTACTCTTCCAATCTTTACAAAAATAATGCTATGTTGGCATCAATGAAAAACACAATCATGAATGCAACATGTCAATCATGCTAACAATCTCCCAAGTTCTCTAGCAATGCTTAGGATACTCCCCCAAAGGAATACCATCAACATTCATGTTAACAATCTCCCCTTTTGGCATTGATGACAACATAGATGAAAAACATTTAAGTTCGAAGAGTACCAAATCAAACTCTGCTGTTGCTCTCTTCTTTTAAAGTCCTCTTCATCAATAAAATCTAAAATCCACTGGAACACTGCTATATCTAAGAATTCTCATTATCATGGATTGACATTTGTTATCACATTCTAACTCTTAGAAACAACTTGTTCATAAGTATTTTCTCAATCTTACATGGATGGAAATGAATTATTCACAACTTCTCCCCCATTCAATGTTTCTCCCCTTCAAAAATATTTCTCCCTCATACATACATAGGATTCTTCTATGAAATATCTCCCCCATTCATAGGAGATGTATTTCATGTCTTCCTTGATGAATTTGCACATCTCAGATACTCCCCGTATAGGAAGCACCAACATTCAGTCCAGTTGAACAATAGTGCTCAGTACCACTGGACTGATGTGTTCTCTACATCATCTACTCAAAAGTAGGTAGGGGGATAACCCCAAGCATGCCTCATAAATACTCAAATGTATATTTGGGTAAGGGCTTCTTAAAGATATCTGAAATCTAATCTTTTGTCCTTACATACTCCAATTCGATTTCTTTCTCTACAACTTTTTCTCTCAAAACATGATACTTAATGGATATATACTTAGTCTTAGAATGCAACACTTGATTCTTAGACATACTCACTGTACTTGTGTTATAACAATGTATGATAACATGCTCTAAAAAATCTATTGCAATGTCCTTTAGCATGTGCTTCATCCACATGATTTGATTGCAATTGTTTGCTACTACAACATACTCTACTTTTGATGTACTTTATGAAAGATAATCCTATTTCTTGCTTAACCAAGATACCAATCTTCCTCCAAGTAAAAATGCTCCACCACTAGTGCTCTTTCTTTCATCCATATTGCCTACCTAATCCACATCAGTATAAGTACACAAAGTGAAATTAATTGATCTATCATACCATAGTAAAAAATCAAGTGTACCCTTTAGATATCTAAACATCCTCTTTACTGCTGCATAATGTGACTCCTTAGGATCAGCTTAAATCTTGCTACTATCCCAACTACATTTTGTATATCTAGTCTGGTGTGAGTCATATATTAAAAACCTCTAGTCATAGATCTATACTTCTTTTTCTCAATTGTAGGTGTCTCATCTTTGCTAGATAACTTGTAACAAGTTATCATAGGTGTACCAACATGCTTACAATTTTCCAAGACAAATATTTTCAACAAGTATTTCAAATACTTAGCTTGTACTATGAAAATGCCATCACTATTTTGCACAATCTGTAAACCCAAGAAAAACTTCATGTCACCAATCATACTCATCTCAAATTCATTCTTCATCTCATCAACAAACTTATCACTTGCTTCATCATTACCTCTAAATATTATGTCATCAATAAATATTATGAGGATCAATAATCCTTTCTCAATTTCTTTCAAATATAATTATTATCTGCCATACCTTTATCAAATCCCAATTTTGCCAAATATTTCTCCAACTTTACATAACAGGTTCTAGGAATTTGTTTTAGATCATACAATGCTTTCTTCAATGTACACACCATGTCTTTTTCTTCTATCAAAGGAAATCCTTCAAGCTTATCAATGTAGAATTCTTCTCCAAGCTCCTCCATTCAAAACTACTGACTTTACATCCATCTGATACACTTTAAACTTCTTGCTTGCTGCATGAGCCAAGAAAATTCTCACTACTTCCATTCTGGCAATAGGGGAAAATGTCTCTTCATAATCTCTACCTTCTTGTTGTGAATAACCTTTGCATACTAGTCTAGCTTTATTCCTTACAACTTCACCTTGTTCATTCATCTTATTTCTAAATACCCATTATGTCCTTTAACATTCTTGTCTTTAGGCCTAGGAACCAATTCCCATGTCTCATTTTTTACAATATGATCTAGTTCTTCCTTCATTGCTTGAATCCAATGATCATCCTTGCATGCCTCATCTGTGTTCTTAGGTTCAACTTGAGAAATCAAACATAATTCCTCATGTACTCTATTTCTTGTCATCACTCCTTTGTTTTTACTTCCAATAATCTGCTCAATAGGGTGATTCTTCACCAAATTCTTGTTTGGTTTAGGAGTTTCTACCTCAATTTTTATCTCTTCAATTGGTTCTGATCTCTATTCATATCTTTGTTCAATAATTTGAATATCATTCTACAAGTCATTTATAGTCTCAAAGAAAACTTCAAGACTTTCTTTATTATATTTAGGATTATCTTCTTCTTCATTAGAAATATAATCCAACATTCTCTCTTTAACTCCAAACTTTTCATCCACGTTTACATTTTCACATTAACCAATTGTCTTAGTTCTATGATTAATACATCTATAAGCTTTTCTTTTCAATGAATAACTAGGGAATATATGGGTATGTGCAAGATCATGGTGTGCCAAAAAGTGGCGATGTGAAAAAAGTGAAGTTTGAAAATGTCTAAAACCATTTTAAAGTCCACTCTGACTTTTTTCCACCCATCCTAATACCATGGCAAAAAGGTTGGGCCAAACCTTATCAGGTACCCAATATCATATCAGGTATCCAACCCATTATCAGGTACTTGATATAATATCAAGTATCCAATATAAGATCAGATACCCAAAACCTGCAACTTGGATTTAAAAAAAAACCCTAGAGCAAATAACAACATTTGCATTTGGATTTGTTTTGAGCTGACTCCATTTCATATATACGATATAGCAATGGGTATATGATATAGGTAAGGATTTTTTTGTATTTATTTATGATTTTGAATGAACTTTAATATAAATTAGGGTTTTAAAACAGAAATAATTAAAAATTAGGTTTTTTTTATAAATAAAAATAGTTAAAAATTAAGTTTTTTTAATAGAAATGTGGTTTTGTAGTTTAATAGGTATGGCTGACCTGAATGATGAAATTGAGGCAAGAAACAATGTTCCTCCTAACCCTCCACCAAATGATCCAGTACCCCCTCAAAATCATCCACCAAATGATCCCCTACCCCCTCAAAACCTTCCTCTAATTCAATATTTGATATATGAAAATCTCACCAAATTGAGGGTTTTGCAAACCACATATAACAATATACCTATATTGTCTCCCATGTTATCAACATTAAACACCATAGTGGATAATATTGAAACACTTACCAATGAACAAAATGTTGCTCTTCATTGGCATGAGAAAATGCATGCCATGTTTGATAATGGGTTGGACTATGATGAGGTTGCAACCTTAAATATAACTAAAGATGATATAGTTAGCTTTTTTGTGGTTCCAAAAATTGGTAAACCAGTAGAACACACGAAGCCCAAATTATCAATTAAATGGTGCACAAATGAGGCTATGCTTGCAAAATCTTGGGATCATTGGTGGATTTTTTTGAAAAACATCCACACAAAAATTTAGAGGTGCCATTCTATTTCATTACAAATTTATATCCTAAATTTGTGTTGCACCATGTTCTAGAAACAACAACTGAACTAGTAGGATATGTGAATCCATCATCATTTGCGATTGGTTGTGTAAGCTTTTGTTTACCTCTTACACAATATGCTAACCAATAATCTGATTTCTCATCATTCACTTGTGGTGCAACCAATGTAAAGACATGTCCTAGATGAAGAAGATTTGTTAGATGGTTATGCTCAAGTGAATTTTCCATGTCATCATTTCTGATAGAGGGTATGATAGAAAATGGAGTAAGGTAATGTGGAGCACATGTATCCACCCACTCACTTGACTCACAGTGATCCGAAATGCATTGAAAATAACTAAGACAAAAGAAAGCTAGCTGTCATGTCCAAATGGTCCATGTACTAGAATCAAAGCTCTGATATGAATGCATTTTTATGAGTATCTAACAGTAGCACAATCTGATCTATCACTTATGGACCCTTCCTCAACCAACCAAAAGAACCTATGTACTACTAAATCAAGAGTCCCCCCTATGATAATGCTGAACTACACCATTCAACAATGCTATGAGCATCAAGAAGCTCTTCTCCTAAAATGTTCAATTGCTCCTTAACTAGAGCTCTCTTCACACATGCTCCTCCATCATGTTCTCCTTTCCCATGGCCAGACTCAAAATAAATTGAAATATGAGGCACCCCCATCTCTATGTGCATCCTACACAACCAATAAAACCTACAAGCATTCTTGAATTGACCTATGCAATTATCTGACCAAATGATATGTCTATTCATAACAATGTCGTGCTCCTATAAGAAATCAAAATAACTCTTGAAAAAATGTTGCACAAACTTATGAGAGTGAGATCTATCATTACTTATGTAAAAATGGTACTCTCTAATTAACTTTCGATTATCTTTCACACTATTAGGGGCATGTCTATATGTTATGTGGGCAAAAATAACAATATGAATGGAGTTGTAATATTAAGATTGTGTCTCATTTTGGGGCTGCAATGTGTAGTTATCTACAAAGTCAACAACTGGTATAATAGTGCCAATGGGAAAAGTCTCCTTACACATTCTAAATTTCTGATCCAACCACTGAGGCCTATGAATTTTCCTTGCATACTTGTAGAAACAATTTATCTTGAAATCTAAAATAAAACTAGCCACACTAATTTCTTTTGCAACCAATTCACATCTAGAGGCCTCACCTCCACTCCTCAATGTGTATTTCACTATTTCATATACCATTTTTTTTTACTATTGTCCTCCCAAGATCTTGTTCACACCCCTCATAGAAACATGTGTCAAACTTAGATAAGCCACCACATTTTGAACACTTTTTATTTAAGCAAGAATTTCAATAAAAGATACAACCATAAACTCTAAGACATAAAAAATGATCTAGCAAATCTCTTGATGATTCTGGAAGCCCATGACCACCACAATTCTCCAACATTTCTTTACTATGCAAAGTAGAACGGATGGAGTGTAATAGGTCATGGTGCATAGAAAACTCCACATGATATTTGCAACAACATGTATTTCAAATTTTAAGTGGCACACAATAAAATGGCTTCAAGGATTCAAAATCCCTTTGTGATATATGAAATCTTGGATGACTCTCTCTAAATTATTTGAACAACATTGTTTGACTTACCTCCAAATAATATTTAGGATGTGGCATGCGCTCTCTGATGCTAATTCTCAACTTCATAACGTCTTTAGCATTGGGTGATACTCTTGAGCTAGAGTGCAAAAAATAAAAATAATGCATTACTATATTATATATCAAAGTATCTCCATTCAAATGGGCACTGGTAGGAAAAAATAGAGAAGAAAACCTCTAGTCTTGCCTGGGACCATAGTCCTTTATTATTACATTATAAAAGGGGCATACCCCAATTGTCATACTTCAAAATTTAATTACTATTACAAGGAAGCATAGTAGAATCTTATTCTAAATTTAAAAATTATGATGGTGCCTATGCCAATCAGACATAATCCTATTTCCAAGAAAAATATTCCAGCCAAAACTTCATACTTTCGTAGGTACCCCTACTTTGCTAATTTACCTTACTATTCTGCTGATCAGTAATGCAACTTAGAAAAAACTATAAGTATTGTTAGTTAAGAATAGTTGGAAATTTGATTTCCTGGAAGGGTAATAACTGGGGTCAAACCAAAAAAGCTAATCAATTTCAAGTTTGATCAAAATATACACTTAGTCCTAACATTCTTTAATCAAAACCAGAAATTGCACAACTCATTTAGAGTCCTACTAAAAACATGGTTTTAATATGTCAATCTAAATCTCACATAACTGTTGGTGATTTATTCTTTCATATTAAAAGAGATTTCACTCGTACTTATACCGATAATACAATTTTAATAACATCATATTAAAAAATTTCTCTTTATTTGTGGAATTCTCTATAAGGTTACTTAATTACCCTTCTAGGGTGCTTTGAATTTTTTAAAACTACTTAATTTTATTATCATCATTTGTCCAATTTTAATCGAACATTCCTTCTGTCTCAGCTGTAAACGAAGCCAAAATTTATCATCATTAGATATGTAATACATCCAACACAAATTCAAACTAGCTAAACTGCACTATTCAAAGGAGGAAAAGGCATAAAATCCACCACTAATAGATAGAAATATTCATATATCAAATTTTGGTTTCAAACTTATTTTAGAGAACTCTACAAATAATATAGTAATGTATTATTATTAAATATAATATATAGTAATATATGACTATTGTTATTATTGTTAAATATAATATAGTAAGATATATGATTATTATTATAAATATAATATAGTAATATATGGTATAGGGTTCCCTTATGCAGCGAAATAAAGGACATAACAAATAATAGTAAAATATTCTAATTAGTTTCATAGTTCACACACGTATGCTATTTAACGCAGGTCACATTGTCATGAAATGGGTCAAAAGGGGTCATAGGATAACCTATGATCCCTTTTGACCCATTCAAACAAACCAAATAGCTCCCTAGGGGTCCTAGGACCCCTAGGGACATATGTTGTCATGAAATGTGTCAAAAGGGGTCATAAGATAACCTATGATGCCTTTCAACTCATTCAAACAAATCAAATAGGTCCCTACGGGTCCTAGGACCCCTAGGGACATATGTTGTCATGAAATGCATCAAAAGGGGTCATAGGTCACCCTATGACACCTTTCGACACATTCAAATAGATCAAATAGGTCCCTAAGGGTCCTAGGGCCCCTAGGGACATATGCTGTCATGAAATGCGTCAAAAGGGTCATAGGCTACCCTATCACCCCTTTTGACCAATTCAAACAAACTAAATAGGTCATTAGGGGTCCTAGGACCCCTAGGGACATATGTTGTCATGAAATGCATCGAAAGGGGTCAGAGGGTGTTGCCATGGAATGCATCGAAAAGGCTCATAGGATAACCTATGACCCCTTTTGACCCATTCAAACAAATCAAATAGCTCTCTATGGGTCCTAGGACCCCTAGGGACATATTTTATTATGAAATGTATCGAAAGGGTTCATAGGTTACCCTATGACCCCTTTTGACACATTCAAAAAAATCATGGACATATGTTGTCATGAAATGTGTCGAAAGGGGTCATAAGGTTTGACACATTTGAAATAACCAAATAGGTCCCTAGGGATCCTAAGGCCCCTAAGGACATATCTTGTTATGAAATGTGTCAAAAACCCCTAGGGACATATGTTGTCAGAAAATGCATCGAAAGTGGTAATAGGTTACCCTATGAACCCTTTCGACCCATTCAAACATGTCAAATAAGTCCCTATGGGTCCTAGGATGCCTAGGGACATATGTTGTTATGAAATGCATTGAAAGGGCTCATATGATAAGCTATGACTCGTTTTGATCCATTCAAACAAATTAGATAGGTCCCTAGGGGTCCTAGGACCTCTCAGGACATATGTTGTCATGAAATGCATTAAAAGGGGTCATAGGATAACCTATGACCCCTTTTGACCCATTAAAACAAATCAAATAGTCCCTTAGGGGTCTTAGAACCCATAGGGACATATGTTCTCATGAAATACATTGTAAACTATGACCCCTTTCGACCCATTCAAACAAACTAAATAGGTCCCTAGGGGTCTCGAGACATATTCTATCATGAAATGTGTTGAAAGGGGTCATCGATTACCCCATGACCCCTTTTGACCCATTTGAACAAACCAAATAGATCCATACGGGTCCTAGGAACCCTAGGGACATACATTGTCATAAAATACATCAAAGCCGATCATAGGTTTCCACATGACCCCTTTCAACCCATTCAAAAAGACCAAATAAGTCCCTAGGACTCCCTAGGACATGTGTTGTCATGAAATGCATCTAAAGGGGTCATAGGTTACCTTATGACCCCTTTCGACCCATTTGAACAAACCAAATAGGTCCCTAAAGGTCCTAGGACCACTAGGGACATATATTGTCATGAAATGTGTCAAAAGCAGTCATAGCATAACCTATGATCCCTTTTGACCCATTCAAACAAATCAAATAGGTTCCTAGGGGTCCTAGGACTCCTAGGGACATATGTTGTCATGAAATGTGTCAAAAGTGGTCATAGGTTACCCTATGTACTCTTTTGACCCATTTAAACAAATCAAATAGGTCCCTAGGGGTCCTAGGACCCCTAAGGACATATGTTGTCATTAAATGTGTCGAAAGGGGAACCCATTCAAATAAACCATATTGGTCTGTATGGGTTCTAAGAGTCTTAGGGACATATGTTGTCATGAAATGCATCGAAAGGGTGTCATAGGTCACTGTATGACCCCTTTTGACCTATTCAAATGAACCAAATAGGTCCCTAGGATCCCTAGGGACATATGTTATCATGAAAGCCATCAAAAGGGGTCACAGGTTTTCCGATGACCCCTTTCGACCCATTCAAACAAACCAAATAGGTCCCTTCCTAGGACCCCTAGGGATATATGTTGTCATGAAATGCGTCGAAAGGGGTCATAGGATAACCTATGACCCCTTTCGACCCATTCGAACAAATTAAATAGGTCTCTAGATGTTCTAGGACCCCTAGGGACATATGTTGTCATGAAATGCATTGAAAGGGATTGTAAGTTACCCTATGTCCCCTTTTGACTCATTCGAACAAATCAAATATGTCCCTAGGGTTCCTAGGATCCCTAAGGACATATGCCGCCATGAAATGCATTGAAAGGGGTCATAGGTTACCCTATGAGCTCTTTCATCCCATTCTGTCAAACCAAATAGGTCCCTAGTGGTCCTAGGACCCCTACGAACATATTTTGTCATGAAACCTAGTGAAAGGGTTGATAGGTTACTTTATGACTCTTTTCAAACCCATTCAAACAAACTAAATAGATCTCTAGGGATTGTAGGACCCCTAGGGACATGTATTGTCATGAAATGTGTTGAAAGGTGTAATAGGTTATTCTATGACCCCTTTCGAGTCATTCAAACAAATCAAATAGGTCCTTAGGACATATGATGTCATAAAATGCATTGAAAGGTGTCATTGGATAACCTATGATCCATTTCGACCCTTTCAAACAAACCAAATAGGTCCCTAGTGGTCCTACGACCCCTAGGCATATATGATGTCATGAAATGCATCAAAAGGGGTCGTAGGATAACCTATGACCCCTCTTGGCCCATTCAAACAAATCAAATAGGTTGTTACGGGTCCTAGGATCCATAAGGACATATGTTGTCATGAAATGTATCGAAAGGGGTCATATGATAACCTATGACCCCTTTCGAACCATTCGAATGGATAAAATAAGTCTTTAGGGATCTAAGAACCTCAAGGGACATATGTTGTCATGAAATGCATTGAAAGGGGTCATAGGTTACCCTATGACCCCTTTCAAAATATTAAAAAAAACCAAATAGGTGCCTAGGGGTTGTAGGACCCCTAAGGACATATGTTGTCATGAAATGCATTGAAAGTGATCATAGGTTACCCTATGACCCCTTTTGACCCATGCGAACAAACCAAATAGGTCCCTAGGGATCCTTGGGCCCCTGGGGACATATGTTGTCATGAGATGTGTCGAAATGGGTCTTAGGATAACCTATGACTACCTTTGACCCATTCAAACAAATCAAATATATGTTGTCATGAAATGTGTCTAAAGTGGTCATAGGATAACACATGACCCCTTTCAACCCATTCAAACAAATCAAATAGGCCCCTAGGGATCATAGGACCCATAGGGACATATGTTCTCATGAAATCTGTTGAAAGGGGTTGTAGGTTACCCTATGACCCCTTTCGACCCATTTGAAAAAACTAAATAGTTCCCTAGGGGTCTTGGGACATTCAATCATGAAATGTGTTGAAAGGGGTCATAGGTTACCCCATGACCCCATTTGACCCATTTGAACAAATCAAATAGGTCTGTATGGGTCCTACGAACCCTAGGCACATATGTTGTCATGAAATGCATCGAAAGGGGTCATAGGGTAACCTATGACCCCTTTCGACCCATTCGAACAAACCAAATAGGCCCCTAGGGGTCCTAAGACCCCTATGGACATGTGTTGTCATGAAATGTGTTGAAAGGGGTCATAGGTTACCGTATGACCCCTTTTGACCAATTCAAATAGACCAAATAGGTTGCTAGAGGTCCTAGGACCCCTAGGGAGATATGTTGTTATGAAATGTGTCAAAAGTTTGACCTATTCAAATAAATAAAATAGGTCCCTAGGAGCCTTAGGACTTCCAAGGACATATGTTGTCATAAAATGCATCGAAAAGGGTCATAGGTTACCCTATGTTCCATTTCGACCCATTCAATCAAATCAAATAGGTCCCTAAAGGTCCTAGGAACCCTAGGGACATATGTTGTCATGAAATGCGTTGAAATGGGTCATATGATAACTTATGAACCCTTTCAACTCATTCAAACAAATCAAATAGGTCCCTAGGGGTCCTAGGACCCCTAGGGACATATGTTGTCATGAAATGCATCTTACCCTATGACCTCTTTCCTCCCATTCAGACAAACCAAATAATTCCCTATAGGTCCTAGGACCCTAGGGACATATGTTGTCATGAAATATGTCAAAAAAGGTCAAATTATAGCCTATGGCCCCTTTTGACCCATTCGAACAAACCAAATAGGTCCCTAGGGGTTGTAGGACCCCTAAGGACATATGTTATGAAATGCATTGAAAAGGGGTCATAGGATTACCTATGGCCCCTTTTGAACCATTCAAACAAATCAAATATGTCCCTAAGGGTCTTAGGACCCCTAGGGACATATGTTGTCATGAAATGCATCATTGTCATAAAATGTGTCAAAAGGGGTCATAGGTAAACAAATCAAATAGCCCCTAGGGGTCGTAGGATCCCTAGGGACATATGTTGTCATAAAATGAATTGAAAGGGGTCATAGGATAACCTATGACCACTTTTGACCCTTTCAAACAAATCAAATAGGTCCTTAGGGGTTCTAGGACCCCTAGGGACATATGTAGTCATAAAATGTGTCAAAAGGGGTCATAAGTTACCCTATGACCTCTTTCGACCCATTTGAACAAATCAAATAGGTCCTTGGGGGTCCTAGGACCCCTATGGAAATATGTTGTCATGAAATCTTTCAAAAGGGGTCATAGGTTTCAACCCATTCAAACAAACCAAATTGGTTCCTAGGGGTCTTAGGAATCCTAGGGACTTATGTTGTCATGAAATGCGTTGAAATGCATCATAGGTCACCCTTTACCCCTTTTGACCCATTCGAACAAACCAAATAGGTCTGTAGGACCCCTAGGGAGATATGTTATCATAAAATATGTTGAAAGGGGTCATAGGCTATCCTATGACCCCTTTTAACCCATTCGAACAAACCAAATAGGTCCCCAGAAGGATATATGTTATCATGAATGTGTCGTTATCCTATGACCCCTTTTGACCCATTTGAACAAATCAAATAGGTCCCTAGAGGTCTTAGGACCCATAGGGACATATGTTGTAATGAAATGCATTGAAAGGGGTCATAGGTTACCCTATATCCCCTTTTGACCCATTTGAACAAATCAAATAGGTCCTTAGGGGTCTTAGGATCCCTAGGGACATATGATGTCATGAAATGCATCAAAAGGGGTCATAGGTTACCTTATGACCCCTTTCCTCCTATTCTATCATACCAAATAGGTCCTTAGGGGTCCTAGGACCCCTAGGGACATATCTTGTCATAAAATGTGATGAAAGGGGTTATAGGTTACCCTAGGACTCCTTTTGACCCATTCAAACAAATCAAATAGGTCCCTAAGGATCGTAGGACCCTTAGGGACATATGTTGTCATGAAATTCGTCAAAAGGGCTCATATGATAACCTATGATCCTTATGACCCCTTTCGACCCATTCGAACAAATCAAATAGGTCCCTAGGTGTCCTAGGACCCCTAGGGACATATGTTGTAATTAAATGCATCGAAAGGGGTCATAGGTACCCTATGTCCCCTTTCGACCCATTCGAACAAATCAAATATGTCCCTAGGGGTCCTAGGACCCCTAGGGACATATGTTATGAAATACATTGAAAGGGGTCCTATGACCCCTTTCGACCCATTCAAACAAATTAAATAGGTCTCTAGGGGTCTTAGGACCCCTAGGAACATATCTTATCATGAAATGTGTTGAAAGGGGTCATAGGTTACTCTATGACCACTTTCGTGCCATTTGAACAAACCAAATAGGTCCCTAGGACCCCTAGGGACATATGTTGTCATGAAATGCTTCGAAAAGGGTCATAGGTTATCCTATGACCTAACCTATGACCCCTTTCAACTCATTTGAACAAACCAAATAGGTCCCTACAAGTCCTAGGACTGCTAGGGACATATGTTGTAATGAAATGCATTGAAAGGGGTCAAAGGATAACCTATGACCCCTTTCGATGCATTTGAATAAATCAAAGAGGTATGTTGTCATGAAATGCATTAAAAGTAACCTATGACCCCTTTTGACCCTTTCGAACAAATCAAATAGGTCCGGACATATGTTGTCATGAAATCCATTAAAAGGGTCATAGTATAACATACAATCCTTTTCAACCAATTCAAACATATCAAATAGGTCCCTAGGGGTCCTAGGGACATGTCATGAAATGCGTCAAAAGGGATCATAGGATAATCTATGACTCCTTTCAACCCATTTGAACAAATCAAATAGGTCCCTAGGGACATATGTTGTCATGAAATGCATCGAAAGGGGTCATGGGTTACCCTGTGACCCTTTAGACCCATTCGAGAAAATCAAATAGGTCCCTAGGGGTTCGAGGACCCATAGGGACATATGTTGTCATGAAATGCGTCAAAAAGCCCACGACCCTGGTGGACCCATTGCATCATGACATGTTAGGACCCTTAGGGATATAGGGTAATTGATGCTATGGGTTGAATGGGCTTGTAGGCTAGCCCATGACCCCATTCGACCCATTGCATTGATTACCCTAGCCTACGACCCCATTATTATATAATAATAATACTGTTACTACATTAATATATTATATAATAATATATGACTATATATTAATTTTTATAATAATATATTACTAGATTATATAATAATAATAGTAATAATAATCAAATATATTACTATATTATAATTAATAATAATAATAATACATTACTATATTATATAATAATATATGACAATATATTAAATATGATCATAATATATTACTAGATTATATAGTAATATTAATAGTAATAATAATAATAATTTTTTACTAAATTATATTTAATAATAATAATAATTGTAATATATTAATATACACTAATATACTTATACAATATATAATAATATACTAATACAATAAATAGTAATCAAATATATTACTATATTATAATATATACTAATAATTTAATTGTTGATCACTTGCTAAATTGATTTCCCTCCAAAATTTGGGCAATCAATTTTTGGGGAAAAAATTTTGGCCACCACATTTTGGGTACTCAATTACGCTTGGTATTTACCAAACCTCTTTGGTCAACTCAAAAAATGTGTTTGAGACATGTTTCACTGACATCAGACTTCGAGCAGCCATATGACAATATTTTTTTCTTTGAAATTCAATGAAATGAAAAGGATTTTGTTATAACACGCTCAAGATTCCATTGATATAATTGCTGTCAAATTCTAAGTTTGGTCAGTATTTATTAGTTAATTTTTAATGAAGATGTCTGTAAATTGCTGATTGACATACTAATTAAAAAATAATTATAACTTTCAAATGGTATAATTTTTTTGAAGTCCAAAAGTTGTGTAAAATTCTATGCTTTGCCTTTTATAAGAAAAAAAAAAATTTGCAAAGTTTTCAATTAGCTAAGGTGCTTAGACACATGAGTTTTTTTATTCTAAAAAAGTTATAGTAGAAAATTCATATTTAATTATTTATTTGGAATAAAAATATCCAAAAATATGAGTCACATACGTACATTTGTCTAACTTTTATATCTATAATTATATTAAAATATATTATCATTTGATTTTGATTAAAGTGGTTAGACATACTGCTATTTTTTATTTTTGCTCTGAAATTCTTGTAGTACTGCATTAAAATCCAAAATTTTGACAAATCAAATAATTTTGTCTCTAGATAAGGCCTAGTAGTTTAGAAACTACATTCAATTTCCTACAAATTCTTTTTTTACAACTTTTTGATATAAAGCCCATAACTACTTTAAAATTATGTGTCAAGTTAACATAACCCTAATTTGCTAATTTTTCACTACCACTTAAGGCCATAGTTTGGTTGTCCATGATTTTACACATACCCATATCTTCATCTCTTCTTGGATAAAACTTACCGATATCATCATCTCTCTTTATGTAACACTTCTAAATATTCTAAAATACTTTACTAAAGGTATATGTCAAAACCATAATTCATAAGGAGTTTTGTTTGTACCTTTTCTAATCTGCACTCTGTTCATGGTGTATACTATTGTGTCGACTGCTTCTCTCCAAAATTTCTTGGATACATCATTCTCAAACATTATTTCTCTTGCTTCCTTTGATATAGATCTATTTCTTCTTTCTGCAATTCCATTCTACTCAAGAGTCTTGGGTGATGATAGTTGTCTCTTGGTTCCATTTTCTTCACAAAAGATGTTAAACTCTCTAGAAGTAAACTCTCCACGTCTATCTTATCTCAAAAATTTAATATTTACACCAGATTCATTCTCAACTCTATTCTTAAATACCTTAAAATTTTCAAATGCCTCATAATTTTCTTTAAGAAATGCTACCTACATCATTCTAGTGAAATCATCAACAAAAATCACAAAGTACATTTCTCCATAGAATCCTCCTATTCTAGTAGGATCACTCAAATCTATATGAACAATATCCAACTTCTCTGTGGTAGCAAAATTCTTTCTGGGAAAAGAAACATTCTTTTTCTCAGCCATAATACATTGTTTGCAAACAACATTAGTAGGCCTCATGATTCTACGTAAATCTTTGATCGTAAATGTACTACTAGCCTTTACAATATTGTCAAAATTATATGACAAAACCTTCTATGTCACAACCAGCTGTTATCCACTTTTCCAACTAAACAAGTCATCTCAGTAAGGCTCATTTGAAACACATTACCTCTAGATCTTGTACCTATTCCAATCAATTCACAATCCTTATCTTTTAGAATGCATGTCTTCTCTATAAACTAAAACTAATAACCTTTATCAACCAACTATCCAACACTCAATATGTTATGATTTAATCCATTAATAAAATTAACATAATCAATGTTAGTCTTTCCATCAAGAGTAATAGATTGTATTCTTGTGATATGACAGGCTACATTGTTACCAGCTCTAGCAATTCCTCCATCATGATTTTTGAACTTAACAAACTTGTTCATGTCGCTATTCATATGATGTAAACATCCAGTGTCTATGATCCCATCAGATTTATTTTCAACTTTCAAAACTAGAGTTTTTTCTTCTCTAATTTTAGGATTCTCTTCTTTTATAGCCACAAATCCTAACTCATCAACACTTTCACTCTGAACTCTTTCCTTAGATTCATCATCTTCATTTGCATACAAACAATCTCTAGGTCTCTTCTGTTAGCTTAAAGAATAAATTTGACAACTGAGTGTCAATACACTTAACCAAGATCAAGAATAGATGCCGAGTAATCTTCAGGTGCCAAGTAAAGTGTAGGTGCCGAGTAAAGTGTAAATGCCGAGTAAAGTGTAGGTGCCGAGTAAAGTGTAAATGTCGAGTAAAGTGTAGGTGCCGAGTAAAGTGTAAATGCCGAGTAAAGTGTAGGTGTCGAGTAAAGTGTAAATGCCGAGTGAAGATCAGGTGCCGAGTAAAGTTTAGATGTCGAGTAACACAGTTTTGTGTAAGTGCCGAGTAACTCAGTAGAACAGCATGTGCCGAGCAACAAAAATATTTCAGGAGCTGACTAATCCAGGATATCAGCATAAGAGTTTGGAATCGCACAAACTATGATGAAAACAGTCTTTACAGTTGACATAAGGAAATCTCGAAGGATTTAATGATCAACTCGAATATTTTATATTTCCTATGTAATTTGCATGCAGCCAATAAGAAAAATGATAAAGGCATGCAACCAATCAGCAAAAGATAAGTATTAAGCGGAAATGAAGATTGAATATGGATCGTAGATCCAGACCTAACCCTAAATCCTTGAATGTCTTTATAAGGAAGACGATATCTCATAGAGAAGACATAATAGAGAAGGAGATGATGAAGATGATGATATAGAGGAGAAGATATAGAGTGGTTGATATACTATTTTCAGAAGCGAAAGATATCAGATCACAAAGGATCAAGATCAGACGAAGCAGAATAGAGCCAACATTCAGCAATCAAGGATTGTAAACTATTAGGTTCATTTTACCTAATACTTTCTAGCCATTGTGTTAGCATGGAAATCCTATGGTGATAGGTTAGCTTAACAGCTATTTCATTGATCCTAGAGATAGGTGATTAAATCCTTTAACAGGGTGACACTTCATGTTAAGTGTTTGTAAATCCTCTAACCAGGTCACTATTGACACAGTGTAAAGCCTTTAACAGGGCAAACCATCAGAAGTGGTTAAACAATATTGCTGCAGTAATTTTTTGTGGGTATCATCCCCACCCTAGTTTTACCTTTTTATTCTTGGAGGGTTTCTGGGTTACCAATTTCAGGTGTTATGTGTTATTGATGCATGTGTTAGTTTCATGTTTACTTAATGTATTTACATGCATGCAATTTATTTCCACATAAAAGTTTTATAGGACAAATTTTAGTACTTTTGATTCACCCCCCCCTCTCATAAGTACTCTTTCCACATTTGAATATTCCAACAATTGGTATCAGAGTGTTACCAGGTTCTCATAAGGAAAAGTTTAATAGCTTGGAGGAAAAGATCTAGAGATGGAAGCTTTCAAACTTGGAAAGATCATTGAAAATCAGGTGATAGATGTGCAACTTGCTCTACATAGCTTGGAGGAATTTAGAATCAATTTGAGAAACTCATTAAAAAAAAGGAAAGATCTGGCCATAGCTGAGAATGATATACACTACAAGGAAATTGATACCACCAACATATTTTCCAACAGAGATACCAAAGAGTTTGATGCAGCAATAGCAGAACTGATGGAGAAAAACAAAATTCAAGCAGAAGAGATTAGATCTCTCAAGATGGAACATGAATCACATGCCATAATGATATGTGAAATTACAGAACAAAAGAAAAGAGCAGTTGATGATAAGGTCATGATGGAAAATGACAAAAGGAATCTTGCAAACAGACTTATAGAAAAATGTACTGAACTGACAAGGATCTCAAACATGCAGATGGATACACTTGCTCAAATGATGAACCTTCATCATGAACTCAATGTGAAGAACATTGAGATCTCTACTCTGAAGATGCAGAATGAACAAATGCAGAATGAATTGAATAGAGAAAAAGAGGTAGTAGAAAATCTCAACAAGTCAAGTGAAGCCATCAAGTATTTTGAACAGTTGCTGAAAACTCCAAGATCTGCCCATGATACATCAGGACTTGGTTACAATAGCACTGAAGTTGGAGAATCATCAAAAAGTGCTAAACAAAGAAGTGACAAAGGTAAGAATACTAAACCCACTTGTCATTATTGTAATAAGAAAGGACATACTGCTAATGTGTGCAGGAGCAGAAGATTCAATCAACCAAACACACCCAAGAGTAAGAGTTTCTGTCACAAGTGCAACATGCAAGGACATATGACACAACATTGCAGATCTAATTTCACAAGGACTCAAAGATTTGATGGACATTGTTATAATTGCAATAAGTATGGACATAGGGCATTTGAATGCAGATCAAAACCTATGTGGACATCAAATCAACCAGCAAAAACAGAAGGAAAAGAAAGTCATCATCATTGGGATTACAATACCAGGTACAGTTGTCATTATTGTCAAGAATATGGACATACACCACAGAACTGCATAAGAACACATTTCAGAGGGAACTAAAAAAGATGGTTGAACCAAACCACATGTTTCAGTTGTCTGAAAACTGGTCATATCAGCAAAAATTGTCCTACAAGATCAAAGGCACCCAAGTCTGAACAGAATAAATGCAAAGAAAAGATTGATATTGAAAAGATAAGGGGGCAAATGAACAAGACTTGGAAAAAGAGAGATGAGTGCAATACATCAAGTGAAGGGATCACTTCACCCAATGGGTCAAGTGATCACACTTCATCAAACTAAGCATGAGAAGTGTATGGGACTGATATACAAAGTTATATCAGACATTAGTCACAAGACAAAGAAGCAATTCAAAGTATAAATCTACATGAAACAAGATGTCAAGACGAAAACTAAATGTTGATACCAAGCTACCTTTGGATATCGAGTCAAAACTCAAAACAGATGCCGAGCTCCCAACAGCGACCGAGCTGATAACCAATGCCGAGTTAAAAAAAAAAAAAACTCCAATGGAAGCCGAGTAGAAAGGAAATTTAGTAGATGTCGAGTTAGGTTGAAATTTCTTCAGAATATGAGTTGGCAGTTGAGCATTTAATGCAATGAAATCAGGGTATATTATCGCGATTTCAATCAGTTTTTCGCATCGTGATCAAGAAGCAAAGCCAAAAAAGGAGCGGAGAAGATCAAGAAAAGTTCAGAAGCAATTCGTGAAAGATTCGAACAACGATCTTGTCGATTCAAGGTATTTCTCTTAAGTGCCGAGCTACGTAGGTCTCACAAACTTGTTTGAATTATAAAACCTTAGTTTGGAAAACAATGGCATCCGGGTCAAGAACCACCAAGGGTTTAGAAAGCCATGAAGTTCAGTTGGTCAGCAATTAAGTAAAACAACCTAAATTTAAGCCCATACCTGAAGTAGCATACAAGAATGATCCTGCAGGTGCATTATCAATTATTCCGGATAAAGTTGTTATGGTAGAAGATGTTCGCAGATGCTACAATTGTAAAATTGGTGCCATAGGAGACTTAGAAATTCATAATGCATATGATAAATTATGTGAAAAAAAAGTACTGAAAAATGAGTTTTCCATTGTAGAAAGAAAAGGATTAACCAAAACCCTAGCATTTTCGACTGTCTTCAAAACAGAATGGGTACGGATAGTTTTGAGCCGAATACATAACAGAGCTTTTTGGTTAGAGTCAGGGCCAGTAAAATTCACCAAGAAAATCGTTCATAGGGTTACTGGTATTCCAACCCTAGATCGGCCAAAGACCCTGCGAAGTGACAAAAGGGAAGTAATTGAGAGAAATACAGGTGCAAAATGGAACAATAGAGGGATGACTATCGACACAGTCACTGATCCTCTACTAGACTTTGCTGTAAGAATTATTTCACACAAATTCTATCAATCAAGCAGATTAAATAGTGTACCTTGTATAGAAGTTGATGTTGCATACAAGATAATAAAAAGGGATCACACTTATGCTCTGGCAGAGCTCATGTTTCAACAGATTAGTGAAAATCTGGGAGCTATAAGGAAGAGCAAAGGAGCTCAATGTAAATTTGGATTAGTTTTGATATGTATGTTTTTCTATCTGATGAAAGAATTTCCTTCTATAGGGAAAGTTAAATGGAATCCAGACAAAACAATTGTTGAACAAATTAAGGGATACATTGAACAGATGGGTGAAAATTTTGATGCCCAAATGACTGGTTATTTTGAGGACTTCAAAAAGTCCATGAAACAAAGAATGAGAATTCCAGTTTCAATGACTGAGAAATATGAAAAAGATATTTGCTTTCTTGTAGATATAGATTATACTTATGTGCAAGCAGTTATACCTAGAATAAGATGGCTTAGGCCACTAGGATATGAACTTGATGTTGATCAAGCCTTTGCAACAATAACAGCCTTACTTGCGGAAGAAGTAGACAAAAATGCAAAAATCTTTGGAACTTATGATGTTGTCAAATCAAAGATAATAACAGAGTTGAAGACTGCTTCAGTAGTAAAGAAGAAAGAGAAAATGGTAAGACAAATCAAAAGAAAGTTTGGTATAGAAGAAGAAGGGACAGCAAAAGAAGAAGGAGATGACATTGAAAAAGAAGAAGAAGTCATTGAAGAAGAAGAAGACAAACTTTAGGATCAGACTCAAGGGTCAGAAGGAGACAAAGAGGAAAGTGCTGAGGTTGAAGTAGCCAAGGAAGCACCAGTCAAGAAAAAGACCACAACTCCATCTGCTCCTAAATCCAAGGGGAGCAAAGTAGCTGCCCCAACACCAAAAAGACCAACCACAAGGACCACAACTCAAAAAGAAAAAGAAGAGGCTAAAGGGAAGAAGAAAGACTCAAAGAAGATTGCTGCTGAGTCAAAGAAGAGGAAGTTCATTCCCTAGCCTGAAACAAATGAGGAGGAAACAAAGTCAGAAGACAACAGTCAATCTCAAGAGGTAAGACAAATACCCTAGATTGATGTTCATAAATTATGTACAGAAATTAGAAATAATGATTTGAAAGGATTAAAGAATCTGAATTTTTCTAAGCTCACCAAAGGAGAGAAAAATAAATTAGAGGAGTCTGTGTATGCTATGATGGCTGAATATAAGCACACACCTCTAGAATTAGATGACTTTATGCCGAAAGAACTGTATACAATCATAGAGGATAAATGGCATTTTTGTTTACAAATGGAAAAAGAAATAAGGGAGTCAACATTGGCAAGATTGTTGCCTAATTTGACTAGAGATCAAATAATAAATGCCATAAAAAGGCATAATAACAGATTCACTCCCAAGTATAGAGCATTCAGTATTCTACAGAATAAAATTGAAGAGGTAGTTACCAAATCCACAAGATTGTGGAAAATAGTTTACAAGAAGATTGAAGATGTATATAATGAGGAATATAAGGTAGAAGCAATTGCCAAGATAAAAGAAAAGGGAGCATCAGAAATAAAAGAGAAGAAACTAGTGGAGAAGGAGAGTAAAGGAGTAAAGGAAGGAGAGGCACTCAATGAGGAGAAAGAGGAAGAGAAAGATACAGCTGAGGAACAAGATCAAAGTATGCAAGACATACAGGTATCTCCTCCTAGTCCTCATCATGCCACCATCACACCTGCAGATTTCATAAAAATAAAGGATGTTACAGAAATTTCAGTTCAAAACATCAATCCATTAACTGCAGAGGATTTGGAAATCCTTGACCAATCATCTTTAGTAGCAAAATTAAGTTCAAATCCTATATTGGTCAGTGTTGATGAATTACAGAATCCAGAAGTCAAAGCAAAAGCAAGGGTAAAAGCACAAATGCCACCTTTGATCACACAAACTACTGGTATTCTATTCCTTCCACCACCACCTTCACCAAGTATAAGTACTGATACACTCCAAGTGCCAAGTACAGCAGTAGGGGAAACAAAAGAAAAATTTGAACAACCACCAAGTTCAACCCCATCTAGCATTCAAAAAGGGGATACTCAAGCTGAAGAAAAAGAGACACAGAAAAAGGAGGAGACTGCAATACAAACACTGGTTGCATTACCCAAATCTGGGACTCCAACACAAACTCTTCAGCAGTCGAGCACAGATGGATTACAGCTAAAAATCAGAACACCAGGCTCGAGTTCATCAAAAGCAGTCAGGAGACTTCACTATGGAGTTCCTGAGCTTGATGAAGAAATTAAAATCCCATATTATGAATCTAGCACTCTTACAGAAGAAAAGATTAATGAAATTCAAAGTGCACTAGACAAAAGAAGGAGACAAGAAGCACTAAGAAAGGAATACAAGCATAAGCATACATTGAATGAAATTAAGGACATATTCACGGAAGATTTTTGCTTACAATCTCCAGATGAGTCAAGACCAATCATGGAACAACTTTCTGATATAGTTGACCAGGTGACTAATGAAGACCAGGAAACAAAATGTAAAATTACTTGAATGGTCAGAAAAGAAGTTCCAAGGAAAAGTAAACAGTAAAATATCCAGTGATATAGCACTAGCACAAGAAGAACTAGCAAAGAAAGTTACAACAGTTAAAATTGTACTAGGAAACATCTTTTCCCTGTACAACAAGTTGTGTGATTTTTCAACATTCACACAAGACACTAGCTAGAAAATACTGAGTTTGGAAAGCAATCTGAAAACTTCTAGTATGTAACTCCCTACAGATCCAGCTCAGAGTGAGAAGCATTTTGTCCAATCGCTTCACACACAAAGAGAGCTAGCCATTTTGGCAGCAGAGGAGGTGACTACAAAAGCCAAATTGATACAAATGCAATCATCAATTACTCCTCATTTGGGATTACTTCATAAGGAGAAAATAAATGCAGAGACAGTCCTTAGGAAAGACCCCAATCTTTCTTCATTTGATGGACTTGTACACCTAGCAGCAGAGATTGCCATCCAGCATAATACATTAGATGTCGCATTAACAAATTGGGATGCAGCTCTGAAGATACTCCTTGAAGTAAATAGCACACTTTTGGCCAAATATGGCATTTCATTGTAAAGACCCTTGACATAAGTGTCAAAAAATGGGGAGAATAAGTAATTAAAGAAAGAAGTTGAGTACAGGAATGAAATGATAAGTATAATAAAAGGGGGAGTAAGTATAATAAAAGGGGGAGATAGCAGAGATAGCCAATTTTGAAATTTTGACAAGGAGATATCAGAGATAAGAAAATTTTGAAATTTTGGGGGAGAATGCAAATTTTGGGAAGCAAAGTTTGAATGAAGGATTAATTACTGAGTCACATGGGTTAAGTGTTTTTGCCACTCATGTCAAAGGGGGAGATTGTTAGCTTAAAGAATAAATTTGACAACTGAGTGTCAATACACTTAACCAAGATCAAGAATAGATGCCGAGTAATCTTCAGGTGCCGAGTAAAGTGTAGGTGCCGAGTAAAGTGTAAATGCCAAGTAAAGTGTAGGTGCCGAGTAAAGTGTAAATGCCGAGTAAAGTGTAGGTGCCGAGTAAAGTGTAAATGCCGAGTGAAGATCAGGTGCCGAGTAAAGTTTAGATGCCGAGTAACACAGTTTTGTGTAAGTGCCGAGTAACTCAGTAGAACAGCATGTGCCGAGCAACAGAAATATTTCAGGAGCCAACTAATCTAGGATATCAGCATAAGAGTTTGGAATCGCACAAACTATGATGAAAACAATCTTTACAGCTGACATAAGGAAATCTCGAAGGATTTAATGATCAGATCAAATCTTTTATATTTCCTATGTAATTTGCATGCAGCCAATAAGAAAAATGATAAAGGCATGCAACCAATCAGCAAAAGATAAGTATTAAGCGGAAATGAAGATTGAATATGGATCGTAGATCCAGACCTAACCCTAAATCCTTGAATGTCTTTATAAGGAAGACGATATCTCATAGAGAAGACATAATAGAGAAGGAGATGATGAAGATGATGATATAGAGGAGAAGATATAGAGTGGTTGATATACTATTTTCAGAAGCGAAAGATATCAGATCACAAAGGATCAAGATCAGACGAAGCAGAACAGAGCCAACATTCAGCAATCAAGGATTGTAAACTATCAGGTTCATTTTACCTAATACTTTCTAGCCATTGTATTAGCATGGAAATCCTATGGTGATAGGTTAGCTTAACAGCTATTTCATTGATCCTAGAGATAGGTGATTAAATCCTTTAACAGGGTGATACTTCATATTAAGTGTTTGTAAATCCTCTAACCAGGTCACTATTGACACAGTGTAAAGCCTTTAAGAGGGAAAACCATCAGAAGTGGTTAAACAATATTGCTGCAGTAATTTTTTGTGGGTATCATCCCCACCCCAGTTTTACCTTCTTATTCCTGGAGGGTTTCTGGGTTACCAATTTCAGGTGTTATGTGTTATTGATGCATGTGTTAGTTTCATGTTTACTTAATGTATTTACATGCATGCAATTTATTTCCACATAAAAGTTTTATAGGAAAAATTTTAGTACTTCTGATTCACCCCCCCCTCTCATAAGTACTCTTTCCACATTTGAATATTCCAACATCTTCTCACAAGTAGGGCTATTCCTTCTTCAATCTTCCTATCTTCTTCAGATCTGGATAAGTTGCAGCTAGCATAGTGTCCATTGGTGCTTGCACTTCTTGATAAAGAAGGATGGATACTCAATGTAGTAAAATCTACCTCTATTCTATTCAATTCTCTAGATTGCCTCAAACTTGATTCTACTACTTCCAATCTTCCAAGTAAAGTTTTCTTGGTGAACTTCTTAGTTCAGGGTATTAGAAGTTCAATCATCTATGTTACTTGTTTGAATGGTGATGTTAAGGTTTTTAGATTATTCCATACAATCTCATCTTCCTCTTTAGATCCTTCATAAGACTAAATTCGTGCAACAATCTAAGACATTGTACCAACATAGCTTCTCACAGATTCATCCTCCATTATTCTACAATCTTGAAACAAACATATCTAATTCTGTAGTTTTACTCTTTTAGCATTCTTATCACCTTCTAAAGTAGTTTCTAAAGCCTTCCAAATTTTATTAGATGTTTCTAAAGATCTTACTTGACTGTATTCATTTTTAGGAAGAGTTGGCAATAATGCTTCTCTGGCTCACATATTGCAAATAAATAAATCTCTTTCAGCTTCACTGCATTCCTCAAGCTTTATTTCTTCCACAACCTTTTTGTCTTTCTTTGTCAAAAGCTGATATCCTGGACCCATACATAGAAATTGAGTCTTCATCTTCTCCTTCTAGCTATCATAGTTAACTCTATCAAATTTAGGACTTTTTTTTTCTTCTAAAGTGACCCACCATTGATCTCCCAAAGCTATTAAGCTTTCTCTTCAAGGACTTCATGCTATGATACAAATTGTTAGAAAGTAAAGTCCACCAAGATAACTAAGAGGGGGGGGGGGGGGGTGTGGTGTGGCGCATGAATTAGTTATCCAACTATTAAAACACTTATCAACCTTATTCATCCTTAAACATGTGAACACTATAATCAACAACCATAACAAGATACTCATACACTATAACACTGGATATGTTAACCAGGGAAACCTTGATTAGAGGGAAAACCCTAGTGCATATGGTACCCCAAAAAAAATGTACTAATATAAATGTTCCTTGTTAGAGGATGGACTCTATTAGGAGATAATGAAATACATTCAGTACATATCACTCCCTAATAGGAGACTTTGAATCCCTATTAGAAGATTCCAACCTTGTTAGGAGTTGTGCCAACTCTTTTAGGAGTTGTAGAAGGTAGATGGACCCAATCTCCAAACAACTTCAGGAGCAAGACCACTAAACTCACTTTCCAACTAATCTCTATATTATAAATTGTAGAATAATATAAATGTATAACTCCTCTATTCTTTGACCAAACTTCTCTTCTGATCTCGATACTAGATCACCAACTTCACATCCAATAATCCCTTGGATTTCTTACTCGCATTTACCAAACACTTCTCATATCAAACTTGAATTCCACACTTCATAACTAGGAAAATATCCTTCCTCTATACCATATCCTCAAAATAATTCCCTGAGTCAGCCTTGAGGCTTTCCCAATTAATTACAATAGGACCTCATTAAGATAATTAATTATTTTACAATTACATAATGCTATTAGCTCATAGTCTTTACAACATATCACACATACAATCTCAAACCTTGCACACTCACTGCTATCATCACCATGATATCTTTGATCACTGTCTAACTATGCATATCATGATTTTTATCTTTGTAAAGAGATACAAATCAATCATCAAAAATTGCTTGTCAGGTACTCTGTCTAGAAACTATCCTTTATAAATCAAGAATATCTTCTACATGTATTTGACTCTCTATATGTGCACTTAACCACTTCATCAAGATACCATGTAGAACATGCCCTTAATTGCACTTGACCTGATCAATAGTCCATCCATATGATTTCTTTCTCTATCTACTACTCTGCCAGTATTTACAAAAATAATGCTATGTTGACATGTATGACAAACATAGTCATGAATGCAACATTTCAATCATGTTAACAATTTCCTAAGTTCTCTTGAAACTATTAGGATACTCACCTAAAGGAATACCATCAACATTCATGCTAGCAACCCCAACCCACCGATGGTTAGCCTAAAACTATACGAGATAATAATCCAATGAAAAGAGGAATAATGTAACACCAATATGTAATGTACCTCATGGAATTAATAGAAATTCAGCCTAACATAGACAATACATGAATTAGAAGCACCCATAAAGTGCAAAAATGATCAATTAGAAAATCTCTTTGATTGAGATAATAAGGAGAATGACAAATAAAATTAAGAGGAATTGTCCAAAATATTGAGAACTCAAGCCTCCTAAGAATTAATAGACAAAACATAATTCAAAATTGTAGTCATAAAACCCCAACTAACAAAAATATATAGCCTTGGTGGGAGGAAAGAGACAGACACTTAGTACTTCCTAACAAAGTGTATTAAAATCTTGCTAATCAAGTAGACGTTCTATTAATAAATTCAACATTGAATGAGGAGGACAAAGAAATAAACCTTGAGAGTGAATTAATTGACACATTTGATAATAACATGCATAATATTGAGAAGTTATTCATCTTAAAGGAACCAAAACAAATGCCCCTAAACAAAGGAATTCAAGAATGAGTTTGAAAATAACTAGAAAGTAAGGGATGCTAAAGAAGCATGTGTAGAGGACACATATATTGATAAGAGTGCCAAACATGCACTAAATGTATAGGTAAAGACAATACAACTAGGTCTAGTACACAAGGAAAAACCCATGAAAGAGAAATAAAAACTTCTCTCGTAAATGCAAATGTTGAAAGTCAAAGAATCTGAATGAATTGGAGGGAGCTTCCAAAGTTTTCTGCCCCAATTTCAAACAACATGATAATCCTTTGGTAATGACATCCCTTTGTCTAGGTAAAAAGTGTTTAACACATCTTCCAACTCTCCCAAGTAGCATTTCCAAACCATTTTTTGGAAAGTGGTCCTTGCAATGGATTTTGATGCCCCAAGGTCCAACAATGTGACCAAAAACATTACAAAAATGTTTGTATTGGCTCTATCTATGTATTGTCTTCAAAAATTCATTATCAAGAGTAGATCAACATGTATCATAAGGTTTTAATTTGATTTAGAAATGCACTTCAAACACATCTCTAACACCTCTTTGTGAATAACATTTATCTTTTCTTACTTATCAGTTTCAAGAGTGTGTCCATAATTTTTATTCTTCCTCTTTCCCTCGAACTCTAGGGTAGTAATTCATAACCTACCACTAGGTAAAATAAATATTAACTCCTATTCTATCCAATTCCTTTCATACACTCCTCTCTAAATAATTTGCATCATTTTAATCAGTTTTCAAAAATCTCCATTTAAATGAGAGGAAGCTTCCCCACTTCTTTGCCCCAACACAAAACACCATAATAATCCCTGAGTAGTGGTAACTATTTTTTTGGGTCAACATTATTTATTACATATTCTATCTCTCCTAGGTATTATTTTTAGATTAGTTGTTGACACATGATATTTTTCATGGAATTTGATTCCCTAGTGTCCAATAATGTAACCAAAAACATTTTAGAGATTTTATGTATTAACTCATTGACACCATGAACAACCTTAACAACATGAATAATACAACTGTGGGTTTAATTCAAAAGTGTATTTTTAACACTTGACATATATATCATAAATGATATCTAAATTTTCTTGCTTACCAATCTTAAGGGTATGTTTCTATTCCTCTTCTTCTTTAAATTGAACTTCTAGAATGACGACTCAAGAAATAACACTAGATATAATAAATATTATTTTTTTAACCTATTCAATTCCTTTCATACATCCATCTCTTAAACATCACAGTTTTTTTTATCCATTTATGTTTATCTTCATCATATCAAGCCTCCTGCATATCTGAGTATGACCACTATAAAACATATTAATTACCACGGTCACTTCTTTATACTAGGAAAAGAAATCCTTTGATGTGTTGAGAAGATAATCTACCAGCACAAATTTATCTTCATTTAACCTCTTCTAAAAACTTTGTCCAATTAATTTCATAATTATCAGGAGTGATTTGGGTAATTCTACTTCAATTGAAAAGTATATTGTTTATTTTTTTCATAGACTCAAAAAAAGATCACATGTTCATCTTTGAATATCCACACACCTCATTTATTAGAGAACCCCACACCATCACACCATAATTTTTGAACTAGTGAAGAATATGACCTTCCTCCATGGAGGCTAATTTGACTAGGAAAGGAATATTTTCCTATCGATCACTTTGGCCAAGTCATTAGCCAACATGTTTTCTTCTCAATACACACTGGCAATTATGAAATCATTTAGTTTATCAATTAGCTCTCATGTAAAATTAAGGTAAATTTTTAGCTTCCAATTTAGAGTAACATTTTGTCAAATTGTATTTATTGTGATATGTGATTCACCTCCAAGTATAGGAAAACTAATTCCAAGTTAATACCACATTTTAAACCTTAGAGGGAAACACAAAACTCAACAAAGTTATTTGTCATTATACCTAATTTTTTTGAATTCTCACTAGGAATCACATTGCTATGGTCTCTTGCCACATACCCTACACCATTTGGGCCTTGGTTTCCTTTTGATGTCCCATCAAAGTTAACCTTCACCTAACCAATATCAAGTTCTCTTTAGACCAATCCAATTTATAAATATAAAGGAAGATTAACCTTTTGAGCCTTTTAACATGTAGATAACTCATACATGGATAAGAGTACAAGAAATGCACTAAAATGGAGAGGTCAAGACAATATAACTAGGTCCAATGCACAAGGAAAAAATCATCAAAGAGAAATGGTGACTTATCTTGTGAATGCAAACAGGGAAAGACAAAATATGAGTGAACTAAAGGGAGCTTCCCAACTTTTATGCCTCAATGTCACACAACATAATAATCATTTGGTAATGAAATCCCTTTGTCTATGTAATTTTTTTCTAATACATCTTCCAACTCTCCCAAGTATGACGCAAGGAGGAGGTTGAACACTAGGGTAAAAGGCACACCCAACTATCCAACCACCTTGCTAAGTAAAGACAACATAAGAAAACACATAGAGAACAACACTGAGGAGAGAGAGAACAAACACTTCTACTGATCCATCAAGTTTTCATCATACATGCCCAGTTGTAAAGCCTTCTGGGTTATGACCAGATACAAAATACAACTTCAAGATTTATAACCCAGCTTCAAATTCATAACATCTACTTTGACTCTCTAATTCATACTTCCTTCTCTTTTTCTATAACTTCTTCCCTATACTAAGCCAAATAACTCTACTTATACTTTCCAAAATGACTTATAAAAGATTCTAGAACATTACAAAATAGAAAGATTGACCTCAAAATGGTCAACACTCATCCCTAGACAAGATTCTATCATTAAATTCACAATCCAAATTGAATACAAGAGTTTGCTCCAACTAAGAACCAAAAAAATAGACAACTCAATCAAAGAAGGATCTGAGCATCAACAAACAACAGGTTCACTTGGCACATGAAAGAACACTTGGCCAGCTTTGAACAACTCAGTTAACACTAAAACACTCGATCAAAATTGCAACATGACTAGCACTGAAGAACTCGATTAGAACTGAAGAACTTGGTCATAACTGTAACTCAACAAGCACTGTTAGAACTTGGTTAACACATGATAGCTTGGTTAGCACTGAATAGCTCAGTTAAAACCTGCCATATGAACAAATGAGTAGGATTAGAAGAAAACCCAAGATGCTCCTATATCAAACAACTAGAATTGAAAGAAATAATTCTCCTGAATCATGCAAGTGTCATAATCTAAGATGAATCCAACTCAGATTGAGAAATCCATGTAGCATCTTCAACTAGTTTGTTCTTCCACTTCACCAAATACTCATAGTAATATCTTCCTCTTGTACTCTTACCAACTCTGTGATCCAATACCTATTCAACCTCTTCAATATGCTTCTTAGAATAATCATCTGATACAACAAATTCACCATCTAACTCATGATACTTATACAAATCAACAATATTGAATATAGGAGATATATCCATGTCATTAGGTAACTCAACTTCATAAGCATTTCCATTGTCAAACTTCCTCAAGATCTTACAAGGTCCAAACTTCTTCATCTTCAGCTTACTGTATGTTCCAATAGGAAATCTGCCTTTCTTCAAATGAAGAATCACCTCATCCCCAACTTCAAAAACATGATGTTTTTTAGACTTATCATAATTCTTCTTGTACTTATGATTAATTTGTTCCAACTTCAAATTTACTTTCTCATCCAAATACTTCATAAACCCAACAATTTCTTCTCCTTCAACACTTCTTTTCTCTTCACCAACAACATCTCTTAAATATGATATTACTCTAGGTTACATTCCAGTAGCAATCTCAAAAGGTGTTTTCCTTGTACTCCTATTCATAGAGTTATTATATGAAAACTTAGTTTGTGCTATACCAACTCCCAATTATTTGGCTTATTTGTAACTAAACATTTCAACAAATTACCCAAGATTTTATTCACAACCTCTATCTGTCCATTTTCCCGTGGATGGAATGTAGAACTAAATCTCAATTCAGTACCCATTTTATTCCATAAAGTCCTCAAAAAATAAACAACAAACTTACTATCTCTATCAGAAATGATAATTCTTAGTGATCCATGCAATCTAACAATCTCTTTGAAGAAAATCTCAGCAACATGCTTAGCATCTAATGTCTTCTTACATGGTATGAAATGAGCCATCTTAGAAAATCTATCCACAACAACAAATATGGAATCATAGCCTTTTTCTATCTCAGGTAGTTCAAGAAAAAAATCCATATTGATGTCACTCCAAGGTTTCTCGGGAACAAAAATAGGTGTATACAATCGAGTATTCTAACTTACTCCTTTTGCAACTTGAACTCCACAACTCCTTACAAAATTCTAAACATCCTTATACATCTATGGCCAATAATACTTATCCTTCATAAAACTCAACGTCTTATCAAGTCCAAAATGTCCAGCCAATCCACCACAATGTTTTTCCTTAATCAAATTAACTTTCATAGAACTTGTAGACACTTAAAATTGTCCTAAACACTATATTAATTTATTTAATATTTCTCTTGATATTATAATTATTTATTTACTAATTAATTATATTTTTCATATTCTTCTACTTATTTAAATAAATTTATTTAATGCATGATCCTCATGATCCCCCATAAATCCCCTTTTAAATAAATCTCATTTATTTAATTCCCCCAATTCTATTAAATTCTCTAAAACCTATGATTAAATTAAATCCTATTTAATTTAATCTTAAACCTAGCCTAAAACCTATTCTACAACCATCACTTTCATCCTTCTAAGCCTACCCATTTCTTAAACCCACTTAATCACCCTAAACACCTTGCTAAACCCCCTTTTAATCTTAAGTGTGTGATCACACATGTGTGAGGAACCCTTACACTTTCCACACTCCTCATACCTTCCACACCTCTTACACCTTTGTCCCCCACTCCTTTAAAGTTTTGCTCACACATATGTGAGCAAACTTTGAATGTTGACCACTTGCATGACTTGCCTACATGTTGCTCATGTGGCACCTATGTGGATGCCACATAGATTCCACCTCACTAGGGCCTCTCTCAAGCCTATAAATAAAGCCCTTGTCTCAAGCATTTTACATCTCCCTCACATACATTGTTATCATGCTAGTTTGTCATTTGAGCTTCTTAGTGATTTTCTTTAGAGCTGCATTGTTACTAACTATTTGGTAGTTGATAGAGTTCATATCATTTTGCATTGTTAGATTAGTTTCTTTTTTGCATCAATCTCCATATCCTTTGAATGCTCTCAAACATGGCTACTTTCATAGCCATTGTTGAAGTGTTCTCCACCTATTTAGCATAGTTTCATTCTCATTGTTTGCATTTCCTATCAAGAGAGTCACCATAGTTGTGTTTTGGGAGAGCACACCAACATCCCTCCAATCAAAAACACACCAATAGGGCCTCTCATGTGTGCCTTTGTTGAGTTTTTTGAGGTTGCATGAGGACTTGGTCTTTTGGTTGCTTTGAGTTGCAAAACTCAAGAAAGTGTTAGTTATCTTTCATTTGATTTTGAATGCTTGACATACCTATTGTAGCCAACGTTTGCTTGTTTTCTCTTGCTTCCAATAGATAGGTTTTCTTACATACAAAAATTCTTGGTATATATAATTGAATTCCTTTGAGAAACACACCTTGAATGAAATACTTATCATACTTACTCAAGTGATTTGATAGATTTGGTGCTTTGCACTCTCTCCATACCTCAAAAATGTTAGGGTCAGTATCATACAACTCTTTCATTTCATCAAAACCAAGAACTTCAACATTCATCTCAATCAATAAAGAATGTCTTCTTCTCAATGCATCAACAACTCGGTTAGTAGCTCCATTTTTATGCTTGATAACAAATGTGAAACTCTACAAGTATTCAACCCACTTCATATGTCTCTGATTCAATTTATGTTGACTTCCCAAGTATTGTAAAGCTTTATAATTAGTATACAACACAAACTCCTTAGGAATCAAACAATGTCTCCACTTCTTCAAGGCTTGAAAAATAGCATAAAACTCTTGATCATACACAAAATACTTCTTTTTAGCATCATTCAACTTCTCACTAAAGAAAGCAATATGTTTAACTTCTTGACTCAACACAACTCCTATCACACTACCACTTCTATCACATTCAACTTGAAATACCCTATTGAATTCAAGAAAAGACAATATAGGTAACTCAAAAAAAATTTGTTTTAAAGTCTCAAAACTCTTATCAACTCCATGTGTCCATTTAAAATCATTTTTATCTCCTCTCATGGTCTCATTCATAGCATTACAAACAAAATTGACATTCTTTATAAACTTTTTGTAGAAACTAGCCAAAACATGAAATGATCTTACCTCACCCAAATTCTCAGGTGTAAGCCATTGCAAAATTACTTTAACCTTCTTGAGATCCATTCTCAAACCATCAGCTAAAATTAAAATTCTCAAATACACAATCTCCTCTTGCATAAAAGAACACATTTTCAAGTTTATCATGAACTTCTCCTCTTTCAATCTCTGTAATACTTGTCCAACATGATCAATATGTTCTTCCTTAGTCCTACTGAATATCAGAATATCATCCTAATAAACAATCAAAAACTTACTCATAAATCTCTTGAGAACTTCATTCATCAACCTCATGAAAGTACTAGGTGCATTAGTCAAACCAAAAGACATTACCAAGCATTCATACAAACCATCTTTTGAAGTCTTCCATTCATCACCTTCTTTGATTCTGATCTAATGATAATCACTCTTCAAATCAATCTTAATAAAATACTTTTCTCTACTCAAACAATCCATTATGTCATCCATCCTTGGCATAGGAAACCCATATTTCATTGTGATCTTGTTAATAGCTCTAGAATCAATACACATTCTCTATTCTCCATTCTTCTTAGGTGCTAACACAACAGATACAATACATGGACTCTAAATTTCTCTAATCAAACCTTTTTACAACAACTCATGCACTTTTCTATTAAGTTATTCATTCTTTGTAGGTGTCAATCTATATGGTGCTTTATTTGAAAAAATAGCTCTAAGAATCATGTCCATACAAAGCATTATACTTAGATTACTGGTGGTAAACCATCAGGTATATCCTCTACAACAATATCTTTATACTCATTCAACAAACTTTCAATTTCTACCGGCACTCGATTAATACTACCAACTTCTGTTGTCACTCAGTTGCCACTATCTGGTACTCGGTTACCACTAACCTTTTTCAATTGGTTACCACTATTGTCTTGCACTTGGTTATTGCTTTCTATCACTCGGCTATTACTAACATAAATCAATCTTGTAGGAATTATAGAAAAATATACTCGATTCTTCTTTATTTCCTTTTTAACTTACTTTCCATTAACCATGCAAATTCTCACAGTGGTACAATAAACCTCATCTAGACTTTCAATCAAAGGCACCAATACTTGCTTTCTCCCATTCACTCAGAGAGTATAGTAATTCCATCTTCCATTATGTATAACATATCTATCATATTGTCAATCTCTACCCAACAAAATATGGCAATAATCCATAGGCATAATATCACACAGAACTTCATAAAAATAATATCCAATCTTGAACTTCACAATACATTGTCCACTTACCAATATCTTATGCTCATCCTTAATCCATGTAAAATGATAGGGTTTAGGATGCTTCAGTCTCTGCAACTAAAACTTTGTAACCAATTCTTCTAATGCTAAATTTGTTGAACTATCACTGTCAATGATCATCTTGCAATATTTTTTGGCCCTCTTACATCTGGTCTTGAAAAGACTTCTCCTTAGAACAAGTTCCTTATCAATTCCTTTATTACACAAGGTTCTTCTCACCATCAGACTTTCTCTAACCTCAGGTCCACTTGGTGAACCCTCAATGTCTCTTTGAATCAAAACATTTATGTAACCTTGTTCATTCTTAGAGGATCTACACTCAAAGGATCCGTGCCCTTCTTTGCCACATCTAAAACAATTACCACAAAAACCATCTCTAGAATAAGAATTACCTCTTCCTCTGTAAGAACTAGTACCTCCTCGGTAAGAATTACCACCTTTCCATTCAGTCTTTCCTTTGTTATCACTTTTCCATTCATATTTTTCCTTATCTTGCATAGAATTGTTAGGTCTTCCACCTTCTCCATAAGATATACCTTTGCCTCTTTGTCTTTGTTCATGCTTCTTTTTCAAGATCTCCTTAGCTTTAAAGGAATATTGAAATGCTTCTTCCATACTTTCCAATTTTATAAAAATTATTTCATCTTGAATTCTAGATCTCAATCCATTCAGATACCTTACAATTTTTTGAACATTGTCATCCCGATGTCTAGATCTGATGTCCAATCTATAAAATTCCTTATTATACTCCTTCATAGTCATGTCGCTTTGTCTCAAATTTTGCATCTTTCTCAAAAAGCTAACTTGATAATCAGTAGGAAGGAACTTCTTCTTCACCTTGTTCACCATTTTTAGCCAAGTCTTAATCTTCTTCTTTTCTTTCCTTTGTCTATCAGTTTACAAATGCTCCCACCATAGTGAGGCATGATTCAACCTAGTGACTGCAATTTTCACCTTCCTATTATCAGGAGTGTTTTCAAATTGAAAGAATTTCTCCATATCAGAGATCCAATCCAACACAATGTTGGTGTCTAGTTTTCCATCATAAGGAACAACTTCTACAATAGGCTTAGAATGTGCTCTAGACAACACTCTCAACAATCTTTCCTCATCTTGATCTTCTTTAGCTTATAGATTAGGGTTTGGTGCTATTGCTTCATCATCACTCACAACATCAAGATGTGCTCCTCTTCTCTGGACTGTCTCCACAACATCTAATTTGGCTACTATTTGTCTCAATATATCCAATATGGCATTTTCAAAATTTCCTCTGCCTCGAATTATTTTTATAATTAAGTTTGTACAAGATCATAACCCTCTGCAAGTTATAGGTCAAATCCTTAGATCATCCACCCTACAAGCAAATTCACTTAGGGTTCTACATGATCCAATCTCCACAAGGATAAACCCTAAGCTCTAATATCACCTGACATAAGGAGGATGTTTAACAACTAGGGTCAAAAGCACACCCAACTATCCAACCACATTAATGAGTAAATACAACAGAAGTAAACACATAGAGAACACCACCAAGGAGAGAGAGAACAAATAGCTTTGTTAGTGAATAGTAGCCCAAAGAATTTATGAAGTATGTACAGTACTTTTCTGATCAGTCACCACAAACTAATAGTCTCCCACTTGGAGAAATATTAGACTCCACAATAGACAACAATCTCCCACTGGGAGACTGATCTTGTAGCAATACTACTACCATATGGAGCTCTCAATGGATCAAACCACCCTGGACTTTGCTGTTCTTTTATTCCTATTTAGCCTAGAAGACCAACTGAAGCTGAAGAGGAGTTCAACTTCTCCCTTGTCACTACCTTTGTAAACATATCTATTGGATTGTCATCTGTATGGATCTTGTCCAACTTTAACTATCCATCATCCAAAACTAACTGAATGAAATGGTACCGCAACTATATGTATTTTGTCTTTGAATGCAAAGTTGAATTCTTTCCAAGATGAAAGGAACTTTGACTATCCATAAAAAAAAATTTATCCCTCTGAGGGTGTCCCAATTCTTCCAAGAAGAACTGAAGCCATATCATCTTCTTGGCTACCTTTGTAGCAACAATATACTATGCCTCTATAGTGGATAAAGAGATTACCTTCTGTAACCTAGAAGCTTAGCTCACAGCTGCCCCACCAACAGTAAATACATAGCATATAGTACTCCACCTGCTATCAACATCCCCTACCAAATTTGAGTCAACATATCCTTGTAAATGAGTAGTAGAGCCCCCAAAGTGTAAACACTTACTAGATGTTCCTCTCAAATATCCGAGAATCCATTTGACTGCATTCCAATGCTCAATTCCTGGATGCTCATATACCTACTAATGACTCCCACTGCATGTGCAATATCTTGCCTTGTATATACCATACCATACATCAAGATTCCTACAGTTGAAGCATAGGGTACCTTGGACATCTTATCCTTATCTTCTTGTGTCTTGGGACACATCTCCTTAGTCAACTTCAAAAGACTAGGTAATAGTGTGCTAACAGCTTTAGCATTCTCCATAGACAAACGATGCAACGCCTTCTCAACATAATCAACCTAAGATAGCACCAATTTCCTATTCTTCCTATCTCTACAAATCTTTATACCAAGGATTTGTTTTGCTGCCCCCAAATCCTTTATAGAAAATGCATGTGCTAACTGATGTTTTAGACCCAACTACAAGCATATCATCAACATATAAACATAAAATAGTGGAGCTGCCATCATCCAACCTCTTAAAATAAACACAATAATTTGAATGACACCTATTATATCCATGCTCATGCATAAAACTGTCAAATTTTAGATACCATTGCCGAGGTGCTTGCTTCAAGCCATATAAAATTTTCTTTAATCTGCATACTAAGTTTTCCTTACCTTTGACCTCAAAACCCTATGGTTGAGCCCTATATATCTTTTCATCCAAATCACCATGAAGGAAGGCTATTTTAATATCAAGCTGCTCCAAATGAAAATTTTTAGTAACAACAACACTCATAATATTGCGAATAGAAGTCATTTTAACAAGAAGAGAGAATATCTCATCAAAATCAATGCCTTTTTTCTGTGCAAATCCTTTAACACTTAACCTGGCTTTAAATATTTTCTTACCTCCAGCCTCTTCTTTCAACCTGTAAACCTATTTATTTTGTAAAACCCTTTTACCTGGAGGCAACTTGCATAAATTCCATGTCTCATTTTTCAGCAAAGAGTCCATTTTGTCTTTCATTGTAGACTCCCACTGAATCTTAGTATCCACCTGCATAGCTTCATCATAACATTCAGGTTCACCAACATCAGTTAGTAAAATAGAATACAAAGAGGGAGAAAATCTTTCTAGAGGTCTAATTAGCCTTGTTGACCATCTAACATTCATTGGTGTGTGTGGTATTTGTTTTTGTAGTTGTTGCACATCATGAGGAATGGATGGAACATCATCTTTTGGAGCATTATCCAACACTACATAATCATCTTCTTTCTTCTCATGTTGATGCAAGAGATTTTTGTACAACACTTTCTCATTGAATATGACATCCCTACTTCTTACAATTTTATGATTTTCAAAATATCAAAGCCTATAACCAAATTTATTAATGCCATATCCAACAAATACATATTTCTTTGACTTAGCTTCTAGCTTGGTTCTATTTTAGAATCTATATGAAAAAATTCTTCACAACCAAAGATTTTGAGAAAAGAATAATTCACCTTCTTACTAATCCATGCTTCCTTTGGAATACCACAACCCAAAGGAGTAAAGGGACCTCTACTAATCAAATATGTAATAGTATTGATAGCCTCTTCTCACATGTGTAAGGGCAACCCAACATGAAACCTCATGCTCCTTGCACACTCCATTATAGTCTTGTTCATGCGTTCAACCACTCCATTTTCTTGTGGAGTCTTTGGAACAATTTTATGTCTACGAATACCATTAGTAGAACAATAATCTTCAAATTCATGAATGTAATACTCACCACTATTATCGGATCTGAGACATTTTAATTTTTTTCCAATCTCATTTTCAACCAAGAATTTTCATTTCTTAAAAGTTTGAAATACATCAGATTTCTATCTAAGGAAATAAATCCATACTTTTCTAGTTGCATCATCAATAAATGTAACATAATAATGAGAGCCACCAAGGGAAAATACCTAAGCTGGTCCCCATACATCTATATGCCCAAGCTCTAATTTCTCCCTTTTATTTTCCTTCCCAGTCTTCACAAAACTCACTCTCTTTTGTTTTCCATATACACAACTTTCACAGAAATCTATATTAACAAATTTCAAACTTGGTAAAACTTTCTTTGAATGAAGTACTTTCATACCTTTCCCACTCTTGTGCCCAAGTCTGTCGTACCATAGAATTGCATTAAAATCTACAATAGCTATTTGTTTTCCCTACTCAACTGTTCCTGAACATTCATGTTTCACTGAAACAATTAAAGTAGAATAAATAATATGACCTGTACAAAGAGATAAGGTGCCTACTTTCACACCTCTTGCTACTACAAGGGAACCTTTTGAAACCTTCCAATTTTTATCATTAAATGTAACTACACAACCCTCATCATTGAGTTGCCCTACTGAAATTAAATTTCTACTCAACCTTGGAACATGTCTTACCTCATGTAGTAGCCAATGATTCCCATTCTGCAACTTAATCTTAACTTTTCCCTTTCCAACAATCTGACAGGGTTCATTATCTCCCAAATAAAGAAGCCCAAAATCTCCTTGGAAATAATCAATGAAATAACCTCTATGAGGTGTAGCATGAAATGAAGCACCAGAATCTAAAACTCATGAATCATCAACACTTTCTAAAGATAGAAGCAAAGCAGCCTCTTCAAATTTGTTACTTACCACATTTGCCTCCTTGTCTCCATCTTTCTTTTCTCCTTAATTTTTCTTTCAAATCCAACAATCTTTCTTCTTATGCTCTGGTTTCCCACAATACCAGCAGTCGTTTGGTCCCTCTTTCTTTTTGACTTTCCTCTTGATTTCTCATGATTTCTAGAATTACAGATCCACTTTCTGCCATATTCATATTAAATAAACACTTCATGAGAAATACCTTATTTGAAGTGGAGGGCTTTTCATACAATTTTGCTAGGGTTTCCATCAACTCTTCCATCATCTTTGCTTTTGTAATATTAAATGCCACCGATGGTGCCAGGCATAATTGAATGCTTCCAAGTGCCTTTCTATCTAAAAGATCCCAATCATCATTTGCCATAGATCCTTGATTCTTGGTTTCTCCTTCCAATGGTTTACATAATCCTTCTGATAGAGATAATCCTCCATTTGCATCTTTTATAATTGAAAGTTCTACCCATTAAACTTGTCAACCCTCAGCTTACCATCATCTACCATCGCTCCCACTTAATCACGAGACTTTCCTACAGAGGATAACTTAAAAACAACCTGGCTCTGATACCACTTGTTGGAATTAAAATTTAGACAAAAATAAAAATTAAATGCAAATATAAACAATATGAGAAAATAATAGATCACACAGAAAAGAACACAAGACACCAAGATTTAACATGGTTCAACCAAACCCTGAGCTATGTCCACTAAACAAAAAGTCCAATATTATTATGATCTAGTGATTACAACCTAATTAAAATTTGTAATCCCTTACAGCTCAATACTTCTGCAAGAACCAATTTTTGCATCACACCTTATGAAATAATCCCTAACCCTAAGCCATTTTATACAAGTATTTTTGCCGCTTTAGGGTTAAAACTAGTTACAACATGTCAGTCATAAATTGGTGAATATAAGTAATAGTTAGTTGGTGAATATTAGCCATTGGCAAATAGTAGCCCACCATTGGCAAATAGTATAGTATAGTACTTCCTTGATCAGTCACCACAAACTAACAATTTTTAGCATACATGCCCAACTATAAGGCTTTGTAGGTTACGACCAAATACACAATACAACTTCAGGATTTATAACCTAGCTTCAAATTTTTAACATCTTCTTTGACTCTCTAAGTCCTACTTACTTCTCTTTTTTTATAACTTTTTCCCTATACTAAACCAAATACCTCAACTTATACTTGCCAAAATAGCTCACATAAGATTCGAGAACATTACAAATAGAAAGGATGGCCTTGAAATGGTCAACACTCATCCCTAGAAAATATCCTACCATTAAATTCATGATGCAAATTGAATACAAGAGTTAGCTCCAACTAAGAACCAAAACACAAACAACTCAGTCAAAGAAGGATCTGAGCATCAACAAACAATAGGTTCACTCGACACATGAAGGAACACTCGATCAGCTTTGAACAACTCGGTTAACACTAAAACACTCAGTTAGAACTACAAAACAACAAGCATTGAAGAACTCAGTTAGAACTACAACTTGGCAAGAATTGAAGAACTTGGTCATAACTACAACTCAACAAGCACTGTTAGAACTTGGTTAACATAGGATAGCTTGGTTAGCATTGAATATCAAAATGAACAAATGAGAAGGATTACAAGGCAACCTAGGATGCTCCTGCATCGAAGTAGCATTTTGAAATTATTTTCTAAAAAATATTATTTTCCATGGATTTTGACTTGCCAAGGTCGAATAATATGACCAAAAGCATTTCAAAAATGTTTATATTGACTCTATACATATGGCTTGTCTTAAAAATATCATTATCTAGAAAAAAAATTAACAATATTTATCATAATTTTTTGATCTAATTTAATAATTCACTTTAAACACATCTCCAACAACTCTCTATGAAATAACATTTATCTTTTCTTACTAGTTTCAAGAGTGTCCATAGTTCTTTTTATTCCTCTTTCTTTCGAACTCTTAGAGTAATGACTCATGACCTACCACTAGATAAAATATATATAAACTTGTATTCTATCCAATTACTTTGACACACCTCTCTCTAAAAAAATTGTATCCTTTTAGTCAACTTTTGGAAATCCCCATTTGAATGAAAGGAAGCTTCCCAACTTCTCTGCCTAAAAACAAAAAACCATAATCATCCTTTGGTAGTGGTATCTTTTTGTCTTGGTCAACATTCTTATATACATCTTTTAATTCTCCCAAATAATATTTTTAGATTAGTTGTTGACACATGATCTTTTGCATGGATTTTGATTCTCCACAAGTGTCCAACAATGTGACAAAAAACATTCTAGCGATATATATATTAATTCTTTGACACCAAGGACAACATTAACAATATATATCAGATTGTGATATGATTAAATTTTTTTTTAACACTTTCTTGACACATCTTCCATAAATGATGTCTTCCTTTTCTTTTTTACTAGTCTCAAGGGTGTGTTCTTAGTACTCTTCCTCTTTACCTCCAACTCCTAGAATGGTGACTCACAAACTATTACTAGATAAAATAAATATAAGTTTTCAACCTATTCAATTCCTTTCACACATCCCTCTCTTAAAAATCACATATTTTTTTATTATCAATTTATGTTCATCTTCATCCTATTAGTCTTCCTATGTCTTTGAGATGACCATTGTAAAACATTTGTAATCACTTCTTCTTACTAGGGAGAGAAAATCTTTGATGTATTGGCTAGATAATCTACCAATACAAATTTATCATCAATAATCTTTTCCACAAACTTTTTCCAATTGGTTACATTATTATCATGAGTGATTTAGAGAATTCTACTTTAATTGCAAAGTATATTATTTAGTTTGTTAATGGGCTCAAACAAAGATCACATGTTCTGCTTCAAAGATCCACACACCTTCTCATTTAATAGAGTGCCCCCAAGCCATCATGCCATAATTTTTGAATGAGTGAAGAATATGACCTTCTTCCATGGAGGATAATTTGGATAGATAAGGAAAATTTTCCTTTCTACCACTTTAGTCAAGTCATTAGCTAACATGTTTCCTTCTCAATACACATGGGCAATTCTTAAATCATCTAGTTTACCAGTTAGCTCTCATATAAAATTAAGCTACATTTTGAGCTTCCAATTTAGAGTCACATTTTGTCAAATTGAATCTATTGTCATGGGTGACTCACTTACCAAGTGTAGGGAATTTGATTTCAAGTTGATACCACATTTTAAACCTAACAGGAAAGCAAAAAATTTGAGAAAGTTATTTGTCATTATATCCAAAGAAGTTTAATTTCTTACTGAGAATCACACTATTATGGTATCTTTACACACACCCTACAACACTTGGACTTGGGGTTCCCTTTTGATGACCCATCAAAATTTACCTTCACCTAATCAATATCAAATTCTTTTATTCTAGTTCACTCTGTACATAGCAAGAAATATTAATATTTTGAGCCTTTTAATAAAATAAATTTTATTTGATTATATTATGATAGTTTTATAATTTTAATGCTATTTATATGTTTAATTGCAAGTGTTATTTATAGGTTTAATTGCAAGTTTTAATTTTCAAATAAGTAGAAAAACGCTTTTGAAATGGCTTCGACCATTTTGCAAATGAGTAGAAATAGTAATACAATTATCAAATTATAGTATGACTATAATAGTAAAAACAACAAAAGGAAAGATTCACAACAAAAAAACCTCAAAATGAACATGGTCAAAGTAGAAACTGAATACAAAATGAAAAAAATCTTAGAGTTGTTTAAGATGATTAAGTGACATTATTCCCATAACATTAAGAGAAAAAAATTTAGATTAAATCTAAGAAACTACTAAAATTAAAAATCTATTTGACCAAAAAGTCAATTCAAAATTACTTTTGTCCAACCTCTTCTCACTTAAGAATTTGACTCATAGATAATCATACCAAAACCTCAGACACAACCTCTTTTCAAAGTATAGCAAGAACAAGAACCTCTATGAGATTATTAGTTTGCTACTCTTTATACTAAGAGTGAAGAATGTAGCAGCTTCATACCAATATATCCAATCCCAAAATGTCTTCAATTACCCATAGAAGAATCATGAATACAAATCTTCATAATTTCATGAGGAGGATATCCCCAACCTTCTTGTTCCTTCCTCTTAGATGTCAAGTCAATCTTGATAAGAAATATATCAAGTAATACAACCACATAAGTTCAAATTCAACCACATAAATTCAAATTCTAGATTACAACCAAAATGCTCAAGTCCATAGTAGTAGAAAGATCACGCTTTGTTAATTAGGTCTCTTGAATCATGCTAGTAGTTCTCTGTCAACATTTACCAAAATTTAATTAGGTACTTGGCTTACCAACATTTCTTACCTTGTAAAATCCTAAAATTGCATTCAAGCCAAAGTTTCCAACAAATGAAATTAGGACCAATGTACCAAGAAACATGAAGAAAGTAATTCTTAGTTGATGATCTTCCTAAACCACCTTGGAGCTTAACCAAAGAAATGAAATGAAGATAGTTTTTATTCTGAGACCCTAACAAAAAATACCACATCTCCCTAGTGAAAGAACATAAGAAGAAAATATATAAGAAATATTCCTTAGTTCAGTAGAATGAACACATATACAATGCCTCTAAAAGATTTCCTTTCATACATGATCCTGACTAGGGATTTTATTTTGCAAAACCAACCACAAGAAAAACAATACACTTGGGCCAAGAAAAAATGTTCGAAACATAATTCCATAAGGGAATGCTAACATTCTCATAAATATTATTACATAACTCCAAGTAACCCAAAGAAACTAAAAACTTACCTTCTAAATCAGGTCCCACGTGAGAACATTTTCTCTTTTTAAATAGTTCTAGACTCTACCTACAAAAATCATAGAATGACTTGCCTGAGCCTCCTCTAATCCTCT
Organism: Cupressus sempervirens; assembly: GCA_028749045.1. Classification (NCBI taxonomy): domain Eukaryota; kingdom Viridiplantae; phylum Streptophyta; class Pinopsida; order Cupressales; family Cupressaceae; genus Cupressus; species Cupressus sempervirens. Next base: position 610,708,538 of record CM053784.1, on the reverse strand, counting down.
TAGTGACATCTCATGAGGTCATCTCCTTTTAGGATCCTCCAATTATCTTGAGTGCTAATTTTTTAAAAATTCTTCAATCCTATTCCAACTAGCTTCTTGAAAACTATTCCATAAGGACTACAAGTATGGAAAGTTCAATAAGATAGAAAAATAACCATCCCATGAATTATATTAAAATTCCTTAGAACCCTTATTATGGATTAAAAAATTTCCCTTATTAATTAACTCAACACCATTCTTAAGAGTGTCTTGCATCATTGGACCTTTGGCCCCAAGGTTAAAGTGAGAAAAATCTTTGTTGTCAACCTCCTTTAGATACTTCCAAGTAAGGATTTTGGTGCAATCCTAATCTAGGTTAATTCACCATCTCCAAAAATAATTATAGTCAAATCCTAAACACTAATGTGTGCTTGATAAGAGTAAGTGTACTCTAATACTTTAGCTAGCAAACAAAATCCCACTTAACCAGACTCTTCTTTGTTGAGAGAAAAGTGTATATCCCATAATAATTGATGAGAGAGAGCATAAAATAAATAGATGAATCTCAAAAACACTTTCTACACAAAGAACTTACAAATGGGGAGAGACACCCTGACATCTACAGGGACTGCCCTGATATACAAACCATAATAGTGTACATCCCTATTGATGTGATCGTGTTGGTTTCTAATTTGATAGAATTTCAAAACAACTTTTTGGATAATAAAAAACCCTAGGAATTAGATAGAGACCATGATCGGAATTCTAAAATATAAACCTAAAAGGACCAATTGACAAGACTATGATGGCTTCTCCACTTTGAACTCTACACAATTTTGTAAAACTTGAAACTTGAAAAAAATGTAGTTTAGAAAAAAGAATCTCAGACCCTCACTCCACATCTTGGAAATCCTTTTATAGAAACAAGGATTGCAACAAGCTTCAGATGGGAGGACACATGTTCAAAATAGAGTTACAACAACCTTTACATATGAGACAAAATAGGTACCAAAAGAATGTTGGAGATAGCCAAAATTTGAGCAGCTATCAGTGTGGATGTTTAGGATCAACTCTATAATTTATAATGAGAGCACACCCATACTAGGTAAACCAAAAAGATAATATGTCTCTAGTAGATGGTTTTCCTCCCTCTTGATATTCTTTGACCTTTTTCTGCATGTTCAGTCACTATCTCTAGATGGAATTGCCTTTATGTCAGCTATCACCTCCCAGGTAGTTATATTTGATTCTTCATCTAGCTAGTTGGCTTCTCTAACTGTATTCAGTTCATTTCAGCCTTTATTCCATTTTTAATTATTTATAGATCTAGCTTTTTCCAATGTCTTATTCATATCTACCTCCTGCTTGCATAGAAGATCAACAATATCAAAAACTGTTGCAATGTTTGTTTCTCCATTGCTGTAGGCAATAAACCTCTCATGTTTCAAAATATTATCAAAGGAGTCTGACCATTCCCTTATCTTATTCCCATTATCAATTATCTTAGGTATAAAGCTAGGTGTACCATTGGTAATGGTCTTCATTTTATTACTTATTAATTATAATTTTCTAGAAAAGAATGCATTTAAATATTTTACTTTATTTACCATTTTCCTTGTGGAAATGATGGTTTCTTTAGGAAATTATTTCTTTTGGAGAAAAAATGGGACTAATTGATCAAAGAATGGTATGTAAGGTCCCCATTTAGTAAATAAGGGAGAAAGAATATATAATGCCTAATTGCACTGATATTCTGCTCCCTACAATCTGATGTAGCTATTGTGAAGATTCTGAGAAGCCAGTTTTAGAACACTTATCTTGTGTGAGAACATGCTCTCCATTGTTCTGATCTTTGTTTCTTTCCTTGGTTCCAACTCATCTACCTCCATTGGCTGATATGTACCCAAATTTGTTGTATCAGCTTCATTTTGGGTCTCTTGATCCTTGACCTCTGTGGAAGGTCTGGTTACATTTCTCAAATTCCTTATCTCATTCTCAAGGGTAGCCAATTTTTTCTCTAATACATATGTTCTTTTGATTTCTTCCTCATATCTTTTTCTAGTATCAATGGATATGCTATAAGTTTGATATAATTTCTCTTCTACCATCTCCATTTTACTCTTTCCCATCAGTGATGCAATGTTCTTCACATTGTGAATATGGTCAATTGTAGTTGTGAGATTCCAGAATATCACATTGCCTTGGGGTGAGTTTCTGACCTCCATCAGAATTAGCTTGTCTAATTTAGGGGCCACACTCCATACTTCCATTTTCTTGGAATCCACATTGAATCCAAAACCCTGCAACTCTCTTGCAATATTTCTCTCCACAAATGAGACAGATTTGTTTTGTCTCCTTATTTGATCAAGCATGAAGGATGAGCTAAGCTCTCATCCAAGGAAAAGTAACATCCCACTTCTTTGCACTAGCTTCCTAGCCTCATCCATAGTGAGAGTTTCACTGTTTGGGTCATATTCTTAGAGTTTCTGCACCAATTCAACTATTTTTTCTAGTGAGTCTCTTGGCTACATCTGAAGAGTAAGTTCATTCTCTTTAATCTTGAACATGAATGATTTGAACTCCTCTAAATTCATGAAGTCATCATCCTTCATAAATTCTTGAGCTTGGATAATTCTTTCATCTAGCGTTCTTGCTTGAAGCTCAAGTTTATTGGGGATTTGTTCATTTTGGCCCGCTTGCCTTATTAGGAAGTTGTGCCTAATGTCATTAAAATATTTTGTGCCTCTCGACAAGATATGCAGTGCCTTCTCCCTTACCTTGTTTGGGATTTCTATCAAATTTTTCTTTTTTTTGCCACCTTGGGCCCATGATGAACTCTCAGGTTGATCATCTTCAACATCAATCTCAATTACTTCATGGTGTTGTGGAGACTCAAGTGCTTCTCTGTCTCTTATTTCAATAAGTACTTGAGACATTATAGCATCAAAATTGTTGATGCATTTATTGTATCTATTAAGATACTTGTCCTCATGATAAAAACCTTTAAGAGAGGGATATGCTATTGTCATCTCCTCTTCTATCCTTATAAGCTCTCCCCATTTGAGAGTCCTATCTTTGCAAGCCTCTGTATTTAAACAATTCATATTAAATCTTCTTCCCAATAGGGTCTTCTATTTAGGAGAGTGAGCTTTCTCATTTGCTTTAGGGTATTCCTAACTAGGTCATTAGGATCATAGGTCCTAGTAGGAGTAGTAGGAAATAAGAATTCACTCATGAACCCATCTATTTCTTCACTAGCATTTTTGCCTATAAAAAAATCTCTTGTTTTGGTATTTCTAGGGACAAAAGAACCCTTCTTTATTGTAGGACCTAGGTATTCCATGATCATCATTATTAGTTGCTAGAAAAATTCAGCAATCCCCATTCTTTCTAGGATGCACTTGGGAAAAACATGAGGGGGCTGGGGGCATCCATAAACCATTATTAAACAAAATTTATAAAAAAGAAAAACTAGCCCAATCATGGCCTAGTCTCCTATTCTCATTAGGGCATGTAGAAGGTCTTATTAGCATTCTAACCCCCCTAGGAACCCTTTATGTTATATTTTCTAGTATATTAGAAATTGGAAAGACAAAATCATTATAGAAAGCAATAAAATTGGAATAGGGATAAATCCTTTGCCACAACCTAGTCCATAGTTGCACCAACAAGTTTTCTCCATTCTCCTCTGTCTGTTCAATAAAATTAGGATTGATATGCCCTATATTTTTGTAGATGATGATGTGCATCAAGAACGAGTAGCGCTGGAATTTGAAATTCCCCATCTCTCCCCTCTATGCAACAATAATCTCCTTATGCATTAGATTTATAATGTGGGTCACAAAATCATACCTTGCATTATGGTGTGAGTCCTGTATGTCTAGGGCCATGATCTATATATAGTGAGGAGCATTCATCATACCATCTAATCCAATCACCTTGTCAATCACAAAAATAATATACTGGAAGTATCTGCTAACAAATTCTAGAGGCACGAGGTCTCCTAACTTTTTAGGGAGTTCACCCTTTTTCTTTTTTGGATTTAGGGATGTGTCTTCTCATGACCTTACTAGTGAAAAAGATTTTTTGGTTCTTGAAGGTCTCATCCATTTTCTCTTTTTCAATGGCCCTTTTCATTGGTCCTCCAAGGTTGAAGACCTCTATGAACATCTCCCTATCCAAGGTACATAGTAAACTCATATCTTTCCTATGAAATCCATGAGCTGTAGGATTATAGGACCACACACTTGGAAAAATTGACAACTTTTTAAGAGAGCTACGCACACACAGTAAAAGCACAATAAATATATATAGAGAACAACATATACATAGGGATTTTAAAAATATACACAAACCTAAACTACTTCTCATGGAAAAAGTTAACTTCAACAAAAGTACTTCTTGAAGATTTGTCCATGAACTTGAAAATTCAAGAATATTTCTTGATAGATCCTTCAAGATATATGAATCTTCACTCCATGTGGATCCTATCAAGTATGGGCCAATCCAATTTGGATTGAATTTGCCATGCTTGCCTTTGTTTTCAATCCTTGCATTCCACATCAGGATTAGATCTTCAAGCTTAAATTTTCTTGTCACCACCTTCTTGCCATATAAATATTTTGTCTGCAACTGCAACTTGGCATTCTTGGTAGAGGCTTCCTTCCTATGCTCAATCAATCTTACCAATTCATCCATTTTTTCCTGCATGTCATCTATTATATCATCATCATACATCTGGATGTAATTGTTTAGGCCTATCAAGTTATTCTAAGGCATTCTAACTTGAATTCTATACACTAGATCAAAAGGTGAAACACCTATTTCTTTCTTAACTATGACTTTGTTAGCCCATACTACCAGATGAATCTTGGAATCCCATGCCTTCTTGCTATCATCCAGGGTTCTCTTGATGATTTTTAGCAAACTTTTGTTGGTAGAGTCAGCCTGCCCATTCCCTTGTGGATGATAAGGAGATTATGTTGACCTTATAATGAAATACTTGTCACAAAAATTTATAATTTATTTTGACCTAAAGCACATGGAATTATTTGTTACTATTCTTTTAGGACATCCAAATCTAGTTATTATATTATTCAACCAAAAATTATTCACCACTTTGCTTGTAGCTTTTATGGTAGGAATCATCTCTACTTGTTTTGTAAAATAATTCGTTGCTATTAGAATCCATGAATAACATGTGCTAGACTTATTTGATATTTCACCTATGAATTCCATCCCCCATTGTTGCAAAGGTGCTTTTAGGGGTATTTCCAGAGGATTTCAACTTTCCAGCAAACCTTTGGCAGGGATCACATTTCTTGGCTAGGGCATGTGCATCCTTAAATAAGCTTTGCCACCAAAATCCATCTCTCATCACCTTATGGTTAGTGGTTTTGGCCATGTAATGACCTCCTCATAATCCTAAATGCATTTGAATGACTATTTTTTTTTGACTCCTTATGATCAATGCACTTAACAATATTCCTTCAAAATTTCTCCACCATAGGCTCCCACTGACAATAATATATCTAATTGCTTGCACCTTCACAAACCTGCTTTCATTATCAATTAAATAATATGGAGCTTCCATATGCTACAAATAGTAAATAATATTTATGTACCACCCACAGGAATCCATATCACATATGTTTGACCTGTGGTCCTCATCTACAATATTTATCTGGTTAGCATCCAAATTTGACTATGCCATCAATTTTGCTAATCGCTAGCCTCTTACCAATTTTGTAATATGAATTTTAATGTTAAACTCATGGATTTTGTTAATCCATTTGCACCTCCTGCTAGACACCTCTTGTTGGGAAAATATATCTTTTACAACTGCACTAGGCACAAAAGCTATAACAATAGCACTTACCAAATAACTCCTAAAAGCCTTGACAACTTTTACAAGAGCATATGCCTTCTTTTCATTAATTTCATACTTTATCTTTGTAGACTAGAGTGACTTACTAAAAAAGGAAATGTGTTTTTCAAAACCCTCTTCATTCTTTTGGAGGAGGACTACTCACTACTACATTTGGGCTTCAACTACAATGATAGACCTATAGTATGAAGAGATGCAAATGAAAAGATATGCATAGCTTTGGCGTAATCTGGTGTCCTTAGTACTGGAGCATTTTTTATTGCATCCTTGATTTCTTGAAATGCTATTGTTGGTTCACCCTCCCAATTTATAACTACCCCTTTCTTAAGCATTTTGGAAATAGGTCTACTAATTTCAGCAAAGATTGTCAAAAAATTCCTTAAGAAGTTGACTTGGCCAAACAAAGATTGAATACCTTTGACATTTTTTTGGCTTAGGGACCTTATCTATTGCTGCCAATCTCTCTAGATCAATCTTAAGTCCATCAATAGACACAATATGGCCCAACAACTTCCCTTTAGTAACTCTAAATGCACATTTCTTTTGATTTAAAGAGAATCCATATTCCAAAGCCTTTAAAAATATTTTCTCTAAATGGTTACAGTGGTCTTAAGCTCTCTTGGAATAAGCTGTCAAGTCATCTTGGTAGACAACCATGAATTTATCTATATACTCTTTGAATGCAACATCCATGGCTCTTTGAAATGTAGCTCTTACATTGATCAAGCCAAAAGGCATTCGAACATATACATATGTTCCCCATGGAGTAGTAAAGGCTGTCTTAAACAGATCCTTCTCATCAACCAAAACTTGGTTGTATCTAGAAAATCCATCCATCATGGACATTAGTTTAGAACCAATAACCTGTTGTAGCATAGCTTCCATGTTTGAAAGGCCATAGTTATCTTTCAAGGAAGAACCATTCAAATTCCTGAAGTCTACACACAACCTAATGTCACCATTCTTCTTTCTAACTAGCACTGGGTTAGACACCCATGAAGAATGTCTAATGGGCTTAATAATCCCTCCATGCCTAAGCTTCATAAGTTATTTTTTTATCTTAGGAGCTAAGGTGGGGTTGACAAGTTTTTGTTTTTGTGTGAAAGGTTTGACATTTTCTTTCAATGGAATAACATGCTGAAACATATCTTCCCCAAAGCCTTAATGTCATCATATGACCATGCAAAAGTATGCCTACATTTCCTCAAAAAATCAATCAAGGAATTTCTAATGGTAGGAGAGAAAGTCTTACCTATGTACACTTTTTTGGGAGATTCAACTATTCCAAGGTTCACTTCTTCAAGCTCCTATGGTTTCTTGTCTTTGGTCTCAAGGTGAACTCTATCTTGATTATCAAACACCTCTCAACCACTACTAGTCCTTTGGGAACTTTACTTTTTTTCAATTGTAGAATTTCTTGGCCAAAGATGGTGTCCTTCCCATCTATATTCTCAACCAAAGTGCTATAATCTAATTCATGTCCATGGTATTTATCTTCATTTAAAAGAAAATAAAAAATATCTTTATCATCCTCAAATACCTGCTAGTTCTTTGTGTTTTTAGGAATTGAAGGTTTGTTCTACATTTCAATATTGGAAACACTAGCAAATGATATATCATTAGGCTTAATGGCTACATTAGCCAATAGATCAACCATTTTGTTGTTACTTCTATCCATCCAAGAGATTCCAAAAGTATCAAATGCTTTAATTTAATCCCATACAACGTTTATGTATTTCTTCAACCTCTTGTTCTTGGATGCATATGTCTCCTTAATCTGAGACACAACTAATTCTAAATCACCAATAACATGCAACTTCTTTATACCATGGTTTGATGCAACTTTTAACCCAAGTAAAAGTGCTTCATACTCTTTTATGTTATTAGTACAAGTAAAGTTCAAGGTGAATGAATATCTAAATGTATTTTTCTCTAGAGAAATAAAAACTACTCCAGCTCCTTACCCTTCTTTAGAACTAGTCCCATCAAAATATATTGTCCAAAGATTATGAGAATCTATGTATTTTTATGCCTCTAGTGAAATCAATGAGACTGTTCTTTCACTTTCTAGAATGGTACTCTCAACTTTGAAAGCATTTACCTCTATGTCTAGAAAACATGTGGAATCTGTATCAATGTTATCTTCAATCATGTGAATAACCCTTGGTTCTCTATCAATTTTGATAACCTTGTCCCCTATGTGAAATGTGGCAATAGACAGATCACATTGTAGGCTACCTCCCATTGCAACACTCCATTTTCTAGAGACTAGAATTCCATATTGGGGGGGAATATCAACTATTAGGAAAATCATATTCAAGTCAACATTAGGATAGGCATCTAATTTGAAAGATAATGCATTAATTGTTCATATAACAAGGACTTCTCAAGCATCCATAGCTCTACATTTACCCTATTTTTTATCTACCTTTAGACCAAGGGCTTCCATGATCCTATAAGGCATGCCAATATTAGAGGCTCCTGAGTTAATTATGTAATTTTTAAAGGTCTTTCCATTCTTTCCATTTATCACCAAGCTAAGGAAGAAAGGATCAATGTTCTCTATAAAAGTTGCAAATGAATTATCCAAATAAATTTGGGGTGTCTGGGATATGAGTCCTTTATCTTTCTTTTCTTTTATTACAAGTGGTACCTCCTGCCCCACTAACTCTTTATCAACAACATTACTATTTCCAATCCTTCATAACCAAGAAAGGGCTTTACTCTTATGTTCCTCTATCCTAAATATTTTAGATAAGGGAACTTTGACAGTAATCTATGATAGCATGGAAATCATGTCATCATGATCATAAACAAGAGGTTTATATTGATTACCTTTGGTTTCTCATATTTGAACAACAAGCTCTCCCACTTTTCTGATAGTATCAAGACTTGACTTCATTTCTTTTGTGTTTGTCTTGACTGCCTCTAAACCTTGAAATTGCACCTTCTTTTTAGGTTCCCACTTCTTATTCTTATTTTCCTTGACCTTGAAAATCACTTGATCTTTTGGTTTATTTCCATCATCCATCTTATGGATTATATCTTTGATGAAAATACCATATGCTGTTTCAACAATATTGTTCAATGTTCTATTCCTCATATTGTAAGTACTGTGAACTTGAGCCACCATCTCAACAGTTATTCTATGAATCTCTTCCTTGGATGACTTTCTCAAATTAATATGTTCAACATTGATATCATGTTGCACATCTTATCATCCTCTTGATCTTCATCATCCAAGAAAACTTACTGATGCTATAATTGGTACATATTTCTCTAATTATTAACATCAATTTTAGACTCTTCTAGATCAGATTCTTCATCACTATCACATAAATTAACCATGTTACATGCCACATCATCATGACTCTTTTCTTCCTCACCCTCTTTAGGCTGTGTTTGTTGATGTGTAGAAAACGACTGGGCAACATTATAGTAGTCAGGAGAGTGAGGATATTGGAAAATAATACACCAAGGAATCTCCTCCATCATATATACATAATTCCTTTCCAATGGATCTAGTGTTCTCTTATCTTTTGTGCATTGGATAGGGTTAGGGATGGGTTTACCATTCTTCCATTATGTATTATATGGATAGTTCTGCAATATGGTTTGCCTATTATAATTGTTATTGAATTGTGCTTTCTCACCAGAAATAGGCTTATTTGCAAAGTTTGAAGGAGGATTCAAATTCTTAAGAAGATTTAAAACCTAATCCATCTTGTCATCCTCAAGCTTTTTGGTTGTAACAAGCTTGTCACCTTCTTTCCTATTTCCCCTAGGATTGAACAATTTAGGGTCATCTCTCCTTCCTAGTTTACTAGAGGCTTTTCTATTATTTTCAATGTTGGAAGATGTCTTGAAAGCATCCCTTAGTGTTCTGGGAACTTTATCTCTTAGAATATAAGCCATTTTTCTATCAAAGGCATTGAAATAGGTAGTGAGACACACATTCTCACCTAGTCTCACAACTTTAAATAATTTATACATTCCTTTCTAGAATCTTACATTAAAATCAATTGTTGAATCATTCTAAATTTTCTTAATATTATTGAACTCATTCAACATGAAGCTTGCATTAGTATTGTCACCATACTGCTCCTTGAAAATCTTTTCTAGATCATCACATGAACCAATATTGTCATCAGGCAATCTTATGAACCAATCTCTTGCATCTCCAATGAGTGAATACACAAATAATTTCATAACCACATCCTCATGCTTCACTTCATAGTCATTTAGCATATCACTACACTTTTTGAGATGTTCTTCGTTGGCTATAGCATTGTTTCCTGAAAACTTGGTAGCCTTATCTCTCATATCATTGGATATAGCATGGGGAAAGCTAGGGATACTTGCAAAGGTCATTTGTTTGTATCTTTTAATGTAAATAGGCTTTTTTTGAAAACCTAGAACATTTGAATTACTAAGTCCTGCTCCTGGGATTTGCATGGGAAATTTGACTTGTTGAGTTGCAGCTAACTAACTAGTAGCAGTGGAAAAAGAAGTTGGTATTGACTGAGAATTTTTTTGGGTATTTTTCCAAGTTGTTAGGCTATAAGTGGATTTAAGGAAATGGATCTTCCTTCTTGTCTATGCAACTTCGGCCTCATTCTCAACTTTTTCCAACTCTTTTGCAAGATCTTCTCTCTCCTTCTTTGCTCTCTCCAATTCTAAGTCAATTTTTGACATGACATTATTTTTAGGAGGAACATGAGGCTCATTAATTTGTATGCCTACAACCTTTTACTTATCTTTATCAGGATTTTTAATGGTAAGATATATGAAATTTTCTTCAATGGGTTTTTAGGGTTGGACTTGGGAAATGATAGGTCCTTCCTTCTATCTTAGAAGGCATTCTTGCTCTTGCATTCTTGACCTTATATCTCCCACATCTCCAGTGATGTCAAAATTTAGAGTGGAAGATCTCTCTTCCAACTTCTTATTATTCTCTTTCAGATCTTGCATTCTTCTAAGAAAGCTTTCTCTCTCAGTGATAACATTCATGGTGATAGCTTCCTTTTCTTTTTCCAAACGAATGCATTTGGTATCTTCCTGTGCAACCCTCTTCTTCAATGTTTCAATTTTTGACAACAATCCATTTGGGTCTATAGAAGTAGTTTCTGAATCTACTAGATTATCTAGATCTATGAGATTTCTTTCAATATATGGGACTTGAACTATATTTGGCCCAACATTCAAGGTGTTCTTATACCCCCACCTATGGTTTACTTCTTTAGAGACATTGGGTCTAAAAATGGTATCTCCTACAAAAGAGACCATTTTATCTTGGAAGATTCTTTCTTATGGTAATGGGGTTGTGAACATTTCTCCTAAAAGCCTAGTATTCTCAGATTCAGAATTTAAGGATGAAGATTTTCTATCTACCACATGGTGAAATTGGGAGTGACCTGAGGTGTTCTCATAGGGTTTTCATGTGTGGTTAGGATCACCTTTCTTCTTGGGCTAGTTCTTCCTACCCACATGAGGTAATTATGTGTATAGAGGCACTTCTGGATTTGCCTTCATGTATGCTCTTGTATTTTTTCTTCTATCTACCATTTGAAACAACACTTGAAATATATAGCACTAGCTTCTAAACCTTTGACCGAGTCGCCACCCACTAAGGGAATTTTTTTTTAATATGGCTAAAAGACAAAAAAAATGCACAAACAGAATGTTTAACTACAAATATGACATAAAAACTTTTGTCATGATGCACTTTTGTAAATGAAAACTTTGTCACACAGGCAAGCCACTATTTGGATAGGACCCACATCATGTACTTCTTACTATGTTGGAATTTTGTAGATCCTCAAGGTTTGTCTATTAAGATAGACCAATATGAGCATTCCCTAGCAGAGTCACCATTTTGTTGGCTTTTGATTTGACAAAATTTCAAAAAACCTTAAGGATAATTAGAAAACCTAGGAATTATCTAAAGACCATGATGGGCATTCTGAAATATAAACCTAAAAGGACCAACTGACAAGACTCTAATGTCTTCTCCACTTTGACCTCTACAAAATTCAGGTGGGTAAACCTAGGAATTTACTCTTTACTTCTTTAAAACTAAAAACTCAATATGAATTCCAAAATAATAGATGATTTAGCCTAGATTCTTCTAATTCTATGACAACAAAAGATGATAAATGGCTATTTTATCAAACCCTATAACTCCATGAATCAAGTATAGGATGTCATTTTAAAACTTCAATAATAGAACACTAAAAGATTGATTTCAATGAATTTCTGCATAGTATAAGATATTCCAACTAGATCAACTTTAGGGGATGACTAGTGCTTGATCTATTGGGCCATAAAATCATAGGAATTAGACATCTACTTTTGGATCTTATCTTAACACTTTGTGAAAAGATTATCAGCATTCATTTCAAAATCTCATACGTATCAAAATTTTTAATGAAAACTATAAAGTTCGTCCAATTTACATTAAGCATTTACGTAACCCATTAGATTATTAGCAAAAGAAAAGTGAAATACAATTCAAAGAAAATTACAACTGAAATTTAATAAACTTTTCCATTAAATCTCAGAAAATAAAATAGAGATAAAAGAAGAGAAAATATCTAAGATGAACAACTAGCTTTCTGCATTTTGTATTAACTTCTTTGAAATTGTATACAATTCAATGACCATCTCTATTAATGAACAACTCAAATAGACCAACAACTGTTAACTTTCTATTCAATTTTGGAAGAAAATTACAGTATGCATGGATTGACTCAAAACTTGAAAAAAACCTAGTTTAGAAAAAAAATCTCGGACCCTCACTCCACATATTGGAAATCCTTTTATAGAAACAAGGATTGCAACAAGATTTAGATTGGAGGACACATGTTCAAAATCAAGTTACAACAACCTTTACTTATGAGACAAAATAGTTATAAAAACAACGTTGGAGATAGCCAAATTTTGAATAACTGTCAGCATGGATGTTTAGGATCAACTCTTTAATTTTTAATGAGAGCACACCCACAATAGGTGAACTGCAAAGATAAGGTGTCTTTGTCAAACATTTTTCCTCCCTCTTGATGTTCTTTGACCTTTTTCTGCATGCTCAGTCGCTATCTCCAGATGGAATTTCCTTATGTCTTCTATCACCTCCTAGATAGTTATATATGATTCTTCATCTGACTAGGTGGCTTCTCTAATTGTATTCATTTCATTTATGCCTTTATTCCATTTTGCATCAGTTATAGATCTAACTTCTGCAACTATCTTATTCATATCTCCCTCCAGCTTGTATAGAAGATCAACAATAAAAAAAATTGTTGCAATGTCTATTTCTCCATTGCTATAAGCAATAAACCTCTCATGTTTCAAAATATTATCAAATGAGTCTGACTACTCTTGTCATTCCCTTATCTTATTCTCATCATCAATTATCTTAGGTATGAAGCCATGTGTACCATTGGCAATGGTCTTCATTTTATTGCTTATTAATTTTAATTTTCTAGAAAAGAATGCATTTAAATCTTTTACTTTATTTACCATTTCCCTTGTGGAAATAATGTTTCCTTTGGGCAATTCTTTCTTTTGGAGAAAAATTGGGACTAATTTATCAAAGAATGGTATGTAAGGGCCCCATTTAGTAAACAAGGGAGAAAGAATAGATAATGCCTCATTGTACTGATATTCTGAGAAGCCAATTTTAGAACACTTATCTTGTGTGAGAGCATGCTCTCCATTGTTCTAATCTATGTTTCTTTCCCTTCTTCTAGCTCATAGACCTCCATTGGCTTATCTGTACCCACATTTATTATATCAAATTTAGTTTGGGTCTTTTGATCCTTGACTTCTCTGACTGCCTGGTTACATTTCTCAAATTCCTTATCTCATCCTCGAGGGTAGCCACTCTTTGCTCTAGGACATATGTTCTTTTGAGTTCTTCCTCATACCTTTTTTTGGTATCAATGGATATGCTATAAGTTTGATATAATTATTGTTCTAGCATATCCATTTTACTCTTCCCCATAAGTGATACAATGTTCATCAGATTATTAATATGGTCACTTGAATTAGTTGTGACATTCCAAAATATCACATTGCCTTGGGCTGAGTCTCTGATCTCCACTAGAGTTGGCTTGCCTGATTCAGGGGTCATGCTCCATACTACCATTATCTTGGAATCCACATTGAATCCAAACCCTTGCAACTCTCCTACAATATTTGTCTCCTCAAATTAGAAAACTTTGTCTTGCCTCCTTATTTGATCAAGCATGAAGGATGGGCTGAGCTCCCATCCAAGGAAAAGTAACATACCACTTCTCTACACTAGCTCCCTAGCCTTATTCATATTGAGAGTTTAATTGTTTGGATCATATTCTTGGAGTTTCTGCACCAATTCAACTTTTTTTTTTGGTGACTCTCCTTACTACATTTGAGGAGTGAGTTCATTTTGTTTAATCTTGAATGGGAATGATTTGAACTCCTTTGAATTCATGATGTCATCATCCTTCATAAATTCTTGAGCTTGGAAAATTCTTTCATCCAACATTCTTGTTTGAAGGTCAAGTTTATTGGGGATTCATTCATTTTGGCCAACCTTCCTTATTAGGAAGTTGTGCCTAATGTCATCAAAATATTTTGTGCTCCTTGACAAGATTTGTAGTGCCTTCTCCCTTACCTTGTTTTTACTTTTTTCTACCACCTTCGGCAATTGATGAACTCTTAGGTTGATCATCTTCAACATCAATCTCAATTACATCATCGTGTTGTGGAGACTCAAGTGCTTCTCTGTCTCTTATTTCACTAAGTACTTAAGATATTATAGCATCAAATTGCTGATGCATTTATTGTATCTATCAAGATACTTCTCCTCATGATAAAAACCTTTAAAAGAGGGATATGCTCTTTTCATCTCCTTTTCTATACTTATAACCTTTCTCCATTTGAGAGTCCTATCTCTGCAATCCTCTATACTTAAACAATTCATTATTATATCATCTTCCCAACAATGCCTCAAGGCATTCCTAACTAGGTCATTAGGATCATAGGTCCTAGTAGGAGTAGCAAGCAATAAGAATTCACTCATGAATCCATCTATTTCTTCAATAGCATCTTTACCTATAAAAAAATCTCCTATTTTGATATTTCTAGGGATAAAAAACCCTTCTTTATTGTAGGACCTAGTATTTCTTGTTCATCATTATTAGTTGCCAAAAAAATTCAGCAATCCCCATTTTTCTGGGATGTACATGGGAAAAACATGAGGGGGTTGGGGCATTCATAAACCCTTATTAAAGAAAAATTATAAAAAAGAAACAAATTAGCCCAATCATGGCTGACTATAGAAAGCAATAGCATTGGAATAGGGATAAAACCTTTGCTAGAGTCTAGTCCATAGTTGCATCGACAAGTTTTCTCCATTCTCCTCTATCCCTTCAATGAAATCAGAATTGATATGCCCTATATTATTGTAGATGGTGACATGCATCAACAATGAGTAGTGGTGGAATTTTAAATTCCTCATTTCTCCCCTCTGAGCAATAGTAATCTCATTATGCATTACATTTATATTGTGGGTCACAAAATCATACCCTGCATTATGGTGTGATTCTTGTGTCTCTAGGGCCATGATGTATATATAGCCAGGAGAATTCATCATACCATCCAATCCAATCACCTTGTGAATCACAAAAATAGTATATTGGAATTATCTATAGAAAAATTCTAAAGGCATGAGGTCTCCTACTTTTTTAGAGAGTTCTCCCTTTTCTTTTTTGGATTTAGGGACGTTTCTTCTCATGATTCTACCAGTCAAAAATATTTTTTGGTTCTTGTAGGTCTCATTCATTTTCTCTTGTTCAATGGCCCTTGTCATTGGTCCTCTAAGGTTAAAGGCCTCTATGAACATCTCCTTGTCCAAGGTACACAATAGACTCATATATTTCCTATGAAATCCATGAGTTGTAGGATTATAGGACTTCATCAGATATTTTTCTAGGTCTAAATCCACTATCAGCTCTGGCATAATTAACTTTGCCAAGTTTCTGATCTAGGTGTTGTAAATTGGTGGCTTCTCAAACCTATTATTGTATAGATGCAAGAACAAATCATTATCATTTGTTTCTGGCATGGTCACATCTTTGCAGAAGTTGTATGTATCTTTGAAAACATGGGAATTCATTGTCTGTGCATGGGATGATCCTAGAAGAAAATAAACCCACTCCTCAACATACAAGTTGGCTAACTTAGTCTTTGGTTGCTCAACACCTTGAGCAGCTTCTTCAACGTTGACTTGAGCCATCAACTTTCCTTCTTCTTGTGCCATTTTCTCTAGTTCCAAATTCTATAGCACTTCTTCTACAACTGAAATCTCTAAAAATAACTTGGCGCTCAATTCTTTTTAAGCTCTGAAATTTTGTGAATGTTGTTATTAGAAATCCATTGTATCATCTTTTAATAGCAACTAGGCATAGAAATGACATTAATGGTTGTCTTTAAGTCAGCATGCATGATAAATTTTTAAAACTCAAAAAACATCACAATCTAGCTTTACGACGCTTGTACTGCCAGATTTCAAAATCTTTTTTGCACTTTTTCAGACAATACCCATATTTTTGGTAATCCTGAGGTTATAACAATCATTTTATTATTAAAATTTTATGTTGCAACCATGTGAACAATACATACTACTAGTTGTTCGTAGCTTCACAAGGCTTATCTGCTAACTCATATTTCTACTTGCAACTGTGCAAAAACCCTTGGTCACTACTTTGTAGTCTAACTTTATGTTTAACTCATTAGCCTTGCAACTAAGCGAACACTATTATTATGCCTTGTTCATTTATTTATAACTTTCCTCTTGCTTGATGCTCTTAACTGCATGACTAAGCAACCACATAAATCTTTGCAACCTTTGGACTGTGTCGCATGATCGCTGCTTGATCCTAAATTTATCACTCAAGGCTCACGACCATGCAAAACCTTTTAGGTCTAAGTGATCGCTTGGTTGTTGCCTTCATTTCTCTTTAAGATCTTAACTGTGCGACCATGCGAACACTATCATATCATGCAACATACTTAACTATTTTCTTTAATGATGTGGCTGTGCAATCAAAGAGATTGCTAGGTTGTGGCTTTACCATTCTCTTTATCTTTTAACTGCATGATCAAAGCTCTCTTCACAGTTTCTTAATTGATTTGCTAGGTTGCAACTTATACTTCTTATTACCTTTTGAAACTTGTGACCGCGCAATCAAGCATTTCAGTTACCCACATTGACAGTCTCACACAATCATGACTATGTCATAACACTACATCTTTAAGCCTCTGACTGTGTGATCATAGCTAGTTGCTGAGTCGCTCCATTGTGCCAAATGCTTAAGCTTTGAGCTGTGAAACTGTGACTGACATCCCTTTTACCTTAGTCACAATGTTGCACCATAATTTTCATGTTAATCATAAATTTATGCCTTCTGACACCTCCATGTGTCAGATCCTTGTGTTTTTAATTAGAGTCGCAGCTTCACTTCTGAATTCAAATTTAACCATGCGACCCTGTGATCAACTGTTTACAAATCGTGTTGTGCCTTCGCTGTCTAAAAAGACTTTTGGCAATAAATTGCTATGACTAGGAAAACATTGAGTACCTAATTGTTTCACACTATCGCACCATAAACTTACTAAGAGTTTGCAGCGACCATGCGATTACCTTTGGTCGCAAGCTCACACCTTTAAATTTTTTTAAGGCCCTATTAACAAAGCCCAAAATAAATTTTTAAAACAAGGAGGGTTTCTAATCAAAACACATATATGAATACAAACTTAGGGTTTCTTTGCATGTGAATACTACAAACCCTAACTGCACAGATGAACATTAGATTTTTACGATAGATTGTTAGGATTCAAACAAGGTGAAAATACATGCCAATAGATCGGTGGAGGCATGTTGAGCTTTATCTCTTTGTCATTCCAGGGTCTCGATGCCAATTCTTATGTAGCTCACTAAGAATTCAATCAACAAGGTGTCATATAACATCCTATCATATCTACAAAGCTAAGATAATAAGTAAAAATCAAATGGAATACAAACATAAGTAGAAAACTAGCTCAATTAACTATGTGATACAACAATCTATCTAATAGTATTGTATGATATAACTCTCTAAAGGGTGCAATACAAGAAATTTGTGCAATAATTCACACCATATTGTACAATATGAGGGTATCCCTAGTATGATAGGAAAAAAAACTACAATACAAAACAACCACCAAAATCTTTTATTGTACAGTAAAACTTAATGTTGTGCGTAATAAAACAAATTTTTGCACGAAAAAATGAGCACAAGATCCAAAAATAAAAAACATGACAAAATGCATTGAAATCGATGAAATTTGAGTCAGATTCGAGTACTTATCGGTGCATCATAGACTTGAGGCTGGTTGTGCCTCCTAGAACACTTGGATCACTGAGTTTCAACACGAATTGGCATGGTGACATAAAATGGGCTCATCAACTCAAAAAAGACAAATGTGAAAATGATTTGAAAATGACCCATTGGTCTCTTATATACAAATTTGACCTAATTTTCAACTTCTTCTGATTAGTGTGAAATTCCATCCTTGCTAATTTTGACATCCTAGATCCATTTTTTGGATCAAGATAGAAATCTGACATCATTTCACTAGCCAAATCACTAGTCAACCTTTTGGTCAAATGTAGTTGACCACCCTTTTGAATCATGCATTAATCAAATTTCTTCCAAATCTTCCAATTTAATCTAATTTCATATCTAAAATGCTCCGGTCAACTTCGATCAACTCTAGTCAAAATTGGTCAAATTATAGAAAATTATCCTCACTAAGTGGTCAAACCTAGTCAAAATGCTCTCCAAATCTTGTTAGGATAAACCACGGACAGAAATAAAAACTACATGCAAATTTAACCAATAACAAAAATAATAGAACACACAGAAATGAACACAAGACACCAAGATTTAACGTGGTTCACCCAATCCCTGGGCTACGTCCACCAAACAGCAAGTCCGATCTTATTACAATCCAGTGATTACAACTTGATTACAATCCATAATCCCTTACAGCTCAATATCGCCGCAAGAACCAATTTCGTATCACCACATATCAAAAATACCCAACCCTAAGCCCTTTTTATACAAGTATTAAACCGCTTTAGGGTTATAACATGTCAGCCATATGTCGGCCATAATATGTCGGCTACCATGTCGATGTCGGCTACTTCCAAAAAAAAATTTTTCGAGGCGATGCCCCAAACCCCACTATTTATGAAGTATGTACAGTACTTTCCTGATCAGTCACCACAATCTAACAATCTCCCACTTGGGGACTGATCAAGCTCCACACTAAACAACAATCTCCCACTTGGAGACTAATCCTGTAGCAATACAACTACCACATGGGGCTCCCACTGGATCAAACCACCCTGGACTCTGCTGTTCTTTTATTCACATTTAGTCTAAAAGACCAACTGAAGCTGAAAAGGAGTTCAGCTTCTCCCTTGTGACAACCTTTGTCAACATATCTGCTGGATTTTCATTGGTATGTATCTTCTCCAGCTTTAACTGTCCATCCTCCAAAACTGACCGAATGAAATGGTACCGCAACTGTATGTGTTTGGTCTTAGAATGCAGAGCTGAATTCTTAGCAAGATGAATGGCACTCTGACTATCTGTGAACAAAAAATTATCCTTCTGAGGATGTCCCAATTCTTCCAAGAAGAACTGAAGCCATATCATCTCTTTGGCGGCCTCTGTAGCAGCAACATACTCTGCCTCTGTAGTGGAGAGAGCATTAATCTTCTGTAGTCTAGAAACCCAGCTCACGGCTGCCCCACCAACAGTAAAGACATAACCTGTAGTACTTCGCCTGGTATCAATATCCCCAGCCAAATCTGAGTCAACATAGCCCTGTAAATCAGTAGTAGAGTCCCCAAAGTGTAAACACTTATTGGATGTTCCTCTCAAATATCTGAGAATCCACTTGACAGCATTCCAATGCTCAAAACCTGGATGACTCATATACCTGCTAACGACTCCCACTGCATGTGCAATATCTGGCCTAGTGCATACCATAGCATACATCAAACTTCCTACAGCTGAAGCATAGGGTACCTTGGACATCTTATCCTCCTCTTCCTGTGTCTTGGGACACATCTCCTTAGTCAATTTCAAATGACCAGGTAAAGGTGTGCTGACAGCTTTAGCATTCTCCATAGAGAAACGTTGCAACACCTTCTCAACATAATCAGTTTGAGATAGCGTCAATGTTCTGTTCTTCCTATCTCTGCAAATCTTCATACCAAGGATTTGTTTTGCTGCCCCCAAATCCTTCATAGCAAATGCATGTGCTAATTGGCGTTTCAGCCCCTTAATATGATCCATGTTAGACCCAGCTATAAGCATATCATCAACATATAAACATAAAATAATGTAGCTATCATCATCCAACCTCTTAAAATAAACACAGTAATCTGAATGACACCTATTATATCCATGCTCATGCATAAAACTGTCAAATTTTAGATACCATTGCCGAGGTGCTTGCTTCAGGCCATATAAACTTTTCTTCAATTTGCACACTAAGTTCTCCTTACCTTTGACCTCAAAACCCTGTGGCTGAGCCATATATATTTCTTCATCCAAATCACCATGAAGAAAGGCTGTTTTAACATCCATCTGCTCTAAATGCAAATCTTCAGTAGCCACAAGACTTAAAACAGTACGAATAGAAGTCATTTTAACAACAGGAGAAAATATTTCATCAAAATCAATTCCTTTTTTCTGTGCAAATCCTTTTACAACTAACCTGGCCTTAAATCTTTTCTTACCTCCTTCCTCTTCTTTCAACCTGTAAACCCATTTATTCTGTAAAACCTTTTTACCTGCAGGCAACTTGCACAAATCCCATGTCTTATTTTTCAGCAAAGAGTCCATTTCATCTTTCATTGCAGACTCCCACTGAATCTTAGTATCCACCTGCACAGCTTCATCATAACTTTCAGGTTCACCAGCATCAGTAAGTAAAATAGAATACAAAGAGGGAGAAAACCTTTGTGGAGGTCTAATTGGCCTTGTTGACCGTCTAACATTCACTGGTGTATGTGGTATTTGTTGTTGCGGTTGTTGCACATCATGAGGAATGGCTGGAACATCAGCTTTTGGAGTATCATCCAGCACTACATAATCATCTTCTTTCTTCTCATGTTGCTGCAACAGATCTTTGTACAACACTTTTTCATTGAATATGACATCTCGGCTTCTTATAATTTTATGATTTTCAAAATCCCAAAGCCTATAACCAAATTCATTAATGCCATATCCAACAAATACACATTTCTTTGATTTAGCTTCTAGCTTGGTTCTATTTTCAGAGTCTATATGAGCAAAAGCTTCACAACCGAAGGTCTTGAGAAAAGAATAACTCACCTTCTTGCCAGTCCATGCTTCCTCTGGAATACCATAGCCCAAAGGAGTAGAGGGACCTCTATTAATCAAATATACTGCAGTATTGACAGCCTCCGCCCACATGTGTAAGGGCAACCCAGCATGCAACCTCATGCTCCTTGCGCGCTCCATTATAGTCCTGTTCATGCGTTCAGCCACTCCATTTTCCTGTGGAGTCCTTGGAACAATTTTTTGTCTACGAATACCATTAGTGGAGCAATAATCTTCAAATTCATGACTGCAATACTCACCACCATTATCAGATCTGAGACATTTTAATTTCTTACCAGTCTCATTTTCAACCAAGCATTTCCATTTCTTAAAAGTTTGAAATACATCAGATTTTTGTTTAAGGAAATAAACCCATACTTTTCTAGTTGCGTCATCAATAAATGTAACATAATAATGAGAGCCACCAAGGGAAGATACCTGAGCCGGTCCCCATACATCTGTATGCACAAGTTCTAATTTCTCCTTTTTGTTTTCCTTCCCTGTCTTTACAAAACTCACTCTCTTTTGTTTTCCATACACACAACTTTCACAGAAATCCATATTCACACATTTTAGACCTGGTAAAACTTTCCTTGAATGAAGTACTTTCATACCTTTCTCACTCATGTGCCCAAGTCTATTGTGCCACAGCGCTGTATCAGAATCCACAACAGCTATTTGTTCTCCCTGCTCATCTGCAGTAATTGTTCCTGAATATTCATTTTTCTCTGAAACAATCAAAGTAGAAGGAACAATATGACCTGTACAAAGATATAAGGTGCCTACTTTCACACCTTTTGCTACTACAAGGGAACCTTTTGAAACCTTCCAATTTTTATCATTAAAAGTAACTACACAACCCTCATCACCGAGTTGCCCTACTGAAATTAAATTTCTACTTAGTTTTGGAACATGTGTTACCTCATGTAGTAGCCAATGATTCCCATTCTGCAACTTAATCTTAATTTTTCCCTTTCCAACAATCTGACAGGGTTCATTATCCCCCAAATAAACAAGCCCAAAATCCCCTTGGACATAATCAATGAAATAACCTCTATGAGGTGTAGCATGAAAAGAAGCACCAGAATCTAAAACCCATGAATCATCAACACTCTCTAAAGACAGAAGCAAAGCATCCTCTTCGGATTTGTTACTTACCACATTTGCCTCTTTGTCTCCATCTGATTTATCTCCTTCATTTTTCTTTCGAGTCCAGCAATCTTTCTTTTTGTGCCCTGGTTTCCCACAGTACCAGCAATCATTTGGTCCTCTCGATTGAGACCTCCTCCCCTTTGACTTTCCTCTTGATTTCCCACAATTTCCAGAGTTACTTCCTCTTTTAGTCGTTCTGCCCCTGCTTTGTGCATTTAAAGCACTTCCTGATGTAGATCCACCTGAGGATTTTCTACGAGTTTCCTCACTTAAAATAACACCGATCACATCATCATATTTTAGGGTACTAGATCCAGGAACAGAATTACTCACCGCCATTACCAAGCCATTCCAGCTTTTAGGCAAAGAACACAAAATCAAGAGAGCCCTAATTTCTTCATCAAAATTGATACCCACAGAAGATAATTGACTAGTAATAGTATTAAACTCATTTAAATGATCTGCAACAGATCCACCTTCTGCCATTTTCATATTAAATAAACGCTTCATGAGAAATACCTTATTTGAAGCGGAGGGCTTTTCATACAGTGTCGCTAGGGTTTTCATCAAATCTTCTGTCGTCTTTGCTTTTGTAATATTAAATGCCACCGATGGTGCCAAGCATAACCGAATGCTTCCAAGTGCCTTTCTGTCCAAAAGATCCCATTCAGCCTCTGACATAGTTCCCTGATTCCTGGCTTTTCCTTCCAACGGCTTCCACAAATCCTTCTGATATAAATAGTCTTCCATTTGCATCTTCCATAACTGGAAGTTCTGCCCATTAAACCTATCAACCCTCAGCTTACCATCATCTGCCATTGCTCCCACTCAACCGTGAGACTCCCACTTAACCGTGAGACTTTCCTGCAGAGGATAACTGAGAAACAACTAGGCTCTGATACCACTTGTTAGGATAAACCACAGACAGAAATAAAAACTACATGCAAATATAACCAATAACAAAAATAATAGAACACACAG
Source organism: Cupressus sempervirens (assembly GCA_028749045.1). Classification (NCBI taxonomy): domain Eukaryota; kingdom Viridiplantae; phylum Streptophyta; class Pinopsida; order Cupressales; family Cupressaceae; genus Cupressus; species Cupressus sempervirens. The sequence goes on along the minus strand of CM053784.1, from coordinate 610,685,096 downwards.
AAATGAACACAAGACACCAAGATTTAACGTGGTTCACCCAATCCCTGGGCTACGTCCACCAAACAGCAAGTCCGATCTTATTACAATCCAGTGATTACAACTTGATTACAATCCGTAATCCCTTACAGCTCAATACCGCCGCAAGAACCAATTTCGTATCACCACATATCAAAAATACCCAACCCTAAGCCCTTTTTATACAAGTATTAAACCGCTTTAGGGTTATAACATGTCGGCCATATGTCGGCCATAATATGTTGGCTACCATGTCGATGTCGGCTACTTCCAAAAATTTTTTTTTTCGGGGCGATGCCCCAAACCCCACTATTTATGAAGTATGTACAGTACTTTCCTGATCAGTCACCACAATCTAACAAATCTCTCATAATTGATTCTTAATTAGTTTTCGACCCTGTCTAATTGTTATTTGATAAGCTCTACCTCAGTTATGCATCTCCTCGACCTCATTTATGATTAGATCCCGAAGGGGCAGGAATATTCTATCAATCAGTTTTCAAAAATACAAAAATATTAAGCGACCATCACTAAGAGCATTTCAACTTCATCGAGTCACATCAAGTTGAGATTCTTTGATATTATGTATGCGTAATTTCATCACTTCACATCAAATTTCTCTATGAAGGTACTTAATCTAAACATGGGCACATTGTCTCATCACACGATATCAGCTTGATAGTGTATAAGAAATCCAAATCAATCCTAATGTTCGATTTCATCGCTTCACATCAAGTTGTGCATTCATAAATTTCTTCATCTATTCTAGTTCAATCAAGTTTAGAATTAGTAAACTAATTTTTGTTTGGTCAAGTTCAAAAATAGTTTCCTATCAAGCTTACTGCTCTTCATTTGATGAAGTTTGGAGTCAATTTCTCTAAGAATAGTTCACCACTTCAAAACAATTGATCAATATCAACATATTCTTTGACTCAACACACTACTCACACAATGACTCAAAGAGGTAAATGTAGTCACCTAATTTTAATCTTGCAAGCTATGTGCCCCTATTCTAAAATAATTCATGCTAGGCTTGATTATGCATAAAAATAAACTTTACATAATTAAATCCTCAAATAGTTTTCAAATCAAATCACATCCCAAGTTTCAACCACCTATGGTTATATCATTTCCTAACAATTTAATTTAAAGGAACACTCACCTTTTATTTGCACACATAAATCAAATATCTACAATAAAAAAGAAAAGAAATATACTACACTTAAAGCACACAGACCTTTTGTCTAAAACTGAGAGAACATAGATCAAGAATGGAAACATCTCCACCATTGCTCAACTTTGCATCTCGACTGTTTGAAGGATTTTTTGAAATCTATATGAGATCTTTGCCTTAATTTAAAGAATCTTGTTTTTATTATATCCTTATGTTGTCACTTTGACTTTTGAATATCTAGCATCTAGAATTTTAGATGTGTCTAATCTAGTTTATTTCATTTCATTGCATGTTAGCTTAAAACATCTAGATTAGTTCTAAATGGCTGAGAATCAAAATATTTTCGTAGCTTAGCATCTCATTCTAGCTAAATCTATATTTTGCATTGTGGAGATCAGATGCTATTATGATGTGTCATAATGGATGAGGGTATGTCGATGTGGAAATTGGCAATCAAATTGTATAGGTGGAAAAGATTCCTAAAGAAATTTAGATATGGTCAAACACATCTTGACTATTCTTGAGGAAATCTTATGCAAACCCTAATATAGATCGATGAAGTCAAGGAAAATGTATTATGGCATCAAGATGTGTGAAATGAATGTTGAGGACTAAGAGGCAAAAATTATGTTGCTATCAAGGACTATTCATAGTTTTGTTGAAAGAGGAGTTAGGCTATTGTTGGATGAATTTGGTTGAGAGATTGTGATGTACTACGATTGAGATCGAAGAAAAGAGAAAAGATTAAGTAGAGGGTAGAGAATAGATTGGATCTTATAGGAAATGAATGCTAAATCTAGATCATTTAACTTGTTTCCTAATAGTTGCAACAATGGAAATCCCTTAAGTGGGTGGACCTTAATAAGTCTATTTGCATAAATCCTTTAGTATGGTGGACACTCAAAAGGTGTTCTAAAATCCTCTAGTGAGGTTGATCCTAATAGATCTAATTGAACTCCTAACAATATACACTCATAACAGGGTGAACCCATAAAAAGGGTATTTGTAGCTCCTAACATGGAAAACCTATTTATTAGAATGAAGGGCCTTGTGGGCATCATCCCCACTATGGTTTTATCTCTCTAGCCAAGGGTTTCCATATACAGAAATCATTATCTCATGTGTGATGATATTGTGGATGTTTATGTTATTTACTTTTACTATATTGCATTAGTTATCTGCTTAATGTTTTGGAAGTTATTATAAAGGTTCATAGGATCAGTGGTTCAATTAGTGGGCTTCTTGTTTGTACTAATTCACCCCCTAGTACTCCTAAATACCAACAAGTCACACATACCTCCAATGAAAACATACGAACCTTACAATAGACCAAAAGCATCATAAAACATCTTAAGAAGCAACGAAAAAAACAAAACATATCAAAACCTTTGCAATAAAATCATCTTTTTCACGACAAGTAGAAAGTGAAAACAAACATTTAAATAATCTATCAAAACAATGAGCTTCATAAATGGACAATGGACTCATGCAACCAATCTTTATCAACAATTCAATCTGTCATCAACCAAATCAATCAATCAATCATCTTATACAATGAAAGATACACTTGAAACTAGATAGATTAGTCTTACACGAGTAGTCCATTTTTGAAACTAGATACATCCACATCAAACAACAACATCGATCCACATAATGCTCAATAAGACTACTGGAAAAGTCAATCATGTTAATCTAATATTGATTTATCTTTTATGATTGTGTTCCTATGCTTCTCAAGGATATCAACGAGTGATGAGAATGACTAGGATGGGTCATAATCTTATTTTCTCTATTTGTTGATTATTTTGATGTAGTTTTAGGGCAATAATGAATGGGGCGTCTATGATAGGTCTCGTCATTTCCATGGTAGTCACATATACGTTGACTCCAAGCATATGAACCCTAGGATATAGTGCATAATTCCTTATCTGCTATCTGCTTCTTCAAAATAGTGATCATAATAGTTTCCTGATGATCGACATCTAAATGCTTTAGTATCTCTTTTTTTTTCAAATAAGGTACAATGATGATATTGTTGATTTTTTTTTTTTGCAGTGAATCAGATTCATCACCTATTTAATCTTGATTACAACTAAGTCTTTACTTTTGACTAATTCACTCTTCTTACTAACTTTCTTTAGTCACTCAAAAAGGTCATGTTCTCAGACACATCATTTAGGGTTTGCAACATGAGAAAAATACAAACATATAGGAAAATTGTAGTTATAATCATCATATAATAATTGCATACATTATCATCGTATCATCATTGTGTACATCATCATCATGTAGAAATACAACATTGCCAACAAATTAATGCTCATTTTGCACAATTTCACTTATTTTGCACAATTTCAATTAATGCTCATTTTGCATAATATCAAAGAGGGTAAATATAGACACTTGAAATAATTCTCTAATTAATCATCTTAATTCTTCTAAACCCAATCTTTTCATCACTCAATCATTTCCTCAATATTAATTAAATCATTAATATTATTTGATTAATTAATCTTTAATTAAGTGGTTTTACTATTTTATTTGTAGGGTCCCACAATTTGAATAATTACTTGTAATTATTTAAATTGACTAGTCTATTCTTCCAAATTGACATTAAACTCATCCTAATTTTTCTTCAATTCTAATTTATTATTAATTCCTAATTGATTTCATATTAATTTCACCTTTTTCCATAATTAATTTTTTAATTCAATTTAAATTCCAAAATCCCTCATAATTTGGAAAATCAAATTTATGATTTCATCAAAATTCTAAAATTCTGAGTATAATTTAAAAATAAAAAATCAATTATTTTCTAAAAAATGCAATGTTGAAAGTTCTTATCTTAGATATCCAAAAAATCTTCTCATTCTCATATTTTCTCATGTTTCTTAAAGTAACACATCACTCATGAGTTTAAATTGGAAAAAAATCTCATCATCTTTGGAAGTTACTCAAAATCTTTGTAGGTCTATTTTAATCAATTCAACAATCAAGTTATCACATATTTTAGTTTTCTTAAATCCTTGACTCATAATGCTGCTAAATCCAACACTGAGCGCCATCTATCAATTCCTGCACAGTGCATAAAGGGCAATATAAGTAGTTACATGTTGATTAGAAGTACTTTTTTAAATTTAAGGTATTCATTTTAGTTCTTAATCATGCTTAGATTCTATTATTTTTACGGCTAAGGATTAATAGTATCTAAGTTTCTTTGTGATTTGGTGCTACTAATGTATTTTCTTGAGCCTGTGTAGAATCCTTACACATACTTTCCTTGTCGCAAGACCCAAAAGAGTAGATAAAAATGCAAGCCAATCTAGTAAGAGATATAGTGAACTTCAGGTTGCCTTCTTTTTCTAGAGCATTATGCTCGAAGTAGTGTAGGTAGAGAAAAGAATGAAGGTACTTGACAATTATAAAAGTAGTCAAGGATCTACACATACAATTTGTGTAGTCGAACCATATTGATTCCTCAACTAAGGAAAATTGTTGTGCGCCTCTAGTACATCCCAAGATATTGTTTAAGGATATCTTAACCTCCAAGGGTGTTCTCGACTCATGGATGAATACTTTTTGTGTTTGTATAGTCTTTATGGTAGATTATAATAGCCTTATTAAAGACTACATGTATGTAATATCAATTTTGAGGGACCTCCATCTAAGAGGGAGAGTTTTATAATAAGTGCACACAATTGGGGAAAGTATATGCAACATTTTTGAGTTCTTGTATTATGCACTTTTTCCTTGATATCAAAGGGGGATAGATTATACAACTTATTTGGTTTGTCAAAGAAATGTATGAATAAGGAGAGAAGATTTGTATAAAAAGGTGCATTGCTATCACTGAGAAAATGATAGATTATTTTTTATGAAGTGAAAAACAGGTTTTGAAGGGACTCAAACCCCTTTACATCATGTCATTAAAGATCAACAAAAAACTAGACTATGACCTAAAGACACCAGTGAACAACTGACTCAACAGACAAAAAGTTGACACAAGACCAAGCATCAACCAAAGACCAACAAATAGACGTAGACAAAAAGCCAACATAAGACAAAACTAGGCAAAGCTTTTGAGAAGATTCGCAACTTCCAACTCCAATTAATCAATATTTTCCACAACACTCTTCAAATCTTCTATGTCTTTGTTGTTCTTGAGTTCTTTCTTCCTTGTACTTGCACATGTCCTTTTACCGGGTCTAGAAACCTCTTTAAGGCTATTATCCTTCTCACCTTCCACCTCAATTATAGCTTTTTCCTAATTGACCTGCTCAAGCTTCCCAACAAGGATTTTCAAGTGCTCTGCGGAGGCTTTGATAATTTTATAGCTCTTCCCTACAATTTTCTTTATGGTGGACTCCATGATGGAAACTTTAGTGTCAATGGCCCCAAATTTATTTTCAAATTCAGTGGTCATAGCTTCAACATGAATTACAACTTTAGTTTGTCAAAAAATGTGTTGCCCTTACCCACACCAAGGGCCTCCAAGAATTCTAGCTTATTGGTAAAATCCCTTTACTTTATTTTAATTTATTTTAACTTCATGGAAGACCCATTTGATAATTTTGTAGAATCCTAGAGTTCCTCCTTTGGCAATCTACAAAACCCCAAAAGACACATCTTTGTTGTAATTGTCTAGTTCACTAAAATTAACACCTTCCCTAGAATTCTTCCCTCCTGCATCAAACACCCCCTCACTGGCAAGGGAAATAGGGGCATCCTCATCAAATGTGACATTCTTTAGTTTGTTGTCTCTAGGGGAAGAATCACCAACCTTTTTTGAGGCTAGAGTGGGAGAAGGGTTTGTGAACTTGTTCAAATCTCTACCAATACTCTGAGCAAGGAAATTACTAGAACATCGGGGTGGGGGGTGTGTGTGTGGGGGGGGGAGTAAGGTTTTCATTTACTTCAATATCCCAACTATCTTCCTCCTCTTCCCCATCATCAAACCATTGTTCTTCCTCCATATATTTTTTCTTTTTATTTGCAAAGGGAGAGGGCTTTTTGCCTTTTTAATTGAAGGTGTGGAAACAAAGGGTTTCCCTTTATCCTTTCCCGAGCACTTAGTTTTCTTAGCTGCAGATTGTTAACAATATGTGTTGCTAAGTAGTGCAATTTATGTCAACTTAATAGGTGCCAACATTAATGTCTTGTATGTAATTGGAGATGTCGACAAATGTTATGGATGAGAGATTTGAGAAAGATAGTTCAACATATAATTAGCATGGTTGAAGATAGTCTAGAAGTTTATTAGCTATATCCATGACATAATACCAATTTGTATGTTTTGTAAGTAAATGATTAACACCTTGTTACATCTACTTTAAGCATTGGTTATAAAATGTAGGTCCATTTGTTAATGGCCTTGTGTTCAAGGAAGTAGTTGGTAAATATTTATGACCAAGATGCATACTTGTCTAATTAAGGAAATCCTTTCTAAGGCTTTAAAAATGCATTTTGCTATGATTGGAAATTAATTTTTGGTCCGCATCTTGGTGCATTGCATGTCTCAACATATTGTTCTAGAGTTAAGAAATTGATAATGCATAAGCAATCTATTCTTTGGTTTTCAAATCATAAACTTTTATATAGAAAATATTATATATGTTTGTTCTCCATATTTTAGTCAAATTGTCTAATATATCTTAGTTCACTCACTAGAATGCTCTACATTCCTCCATTGTGATTGATATGCTTGTGTGGATTTAGGGAATTGTTCAAAAATATCTAAGGATTTAGAGATAAAAGTTTCAAGATCATTTGTGGTCTATAATGTTACATGTTGAAGTTTCAACAACTATCCCAACTACCCCATTTCTAATTGCCTAGTAGAATCGCCATGTAATGAGTAATTTCCTAGAAAAGTGGTTGTAGATTTGTCTAATTTGGTCCACATGATAAATTTGGTTTCTCCCAATGATGTAAAGGCAAAAATATTATTTTGACAACTATGTTGATCTTTAGGCCAATAGCATAAGTTCCTTCATTTGCACTTGATCCACATTTAATACTCTTTGGATAATGTATTGAGATGCTTATGGGGCATGCTTATGCTTTGAGTTATTTTGCAACTCATAATATTTCCTGATGCATTTACTCAGGGTCACTGGTAAGGTGTTATATAATTGAGTTGACCTAAGGTGGTTGAGATCTTGTGGATGTTTCTTTGAATCTTATATAAAGTGCATATACATAATAAGATTGTTTTGAGACCAAGTAACCTTCTTGCATGGTTTTCTATGTTCTTTGTGTTGTAGTTTAGCTAATTTGAGGCTAACAAATGAAATACTAAATGTTTCATCTATAGGTCTTATTGATGCCAACCTAATTAGTCTTTGAAGTGTAACAAAGAATATATCATTAAAAATGGATAATTTGAGAAGAGTGTGAAAGTATATTTGTAGATGAAAAGTGTGAAGTTAGTTGAAAGGATAAATGTGCTAGAAAAGGACTAAAACATCAACATATGACAAATGATCTTGGTAAAGAAGTTCATACTTCTCTTCTATTGTAATTTTAATGTACCCCACACTGAGATAGTGTACTTATCAATAATTTTTATTATTATTGTATCTAGTTCATCAAGTTCTTTAAGGGGCAACAAGGAGCTTCCTTAGGTAGTGGAATTCAAAACAAATATTGTAACATTTGTTACATATGATGAGTTTAATTGTCACCATGCCTTTTCTCTCATTGGATATTTCAACATACATTATTTTTTTATTATGGTGTTTAAAGTTGTGGTGCATACACTTGTTTTCATGTTCTTCATTTGGTTATGTTTTGATCTTTAATTTTAAAATTAAATAATTCAAATTTTATTATAATGTTTGACATAGAAAACCATGATTATTTCCTCCTCAATGATGCAAAAAATCAGCCCACATATAATGCTTAATAAACTTATTTTATGTTGAAATTATAGCAACAATTATTAATGATTGTCATCAACATAAAATATAGCAATAAGGTACATATACAAGGCTCCTAGTCCTGATGGGTTCCCTTTCCTATTTTTTCATAAGTATTGGTTTATCATTCAAGAGGATGTTTGTAATGGAGTTAAGGAGTTCTTCAGATCTAGAAAAATTCTCAAGGAGTTGAATGGTACTTTCCTCGCTTTGATTCCTAAAAAGCCTGGTGCTGATTGCACGGACCAATTTAGACCAATCAGTCTATGTAACTCTTTTTATAAAGTTATTTCAAAAGTTCTAACTCAAAATTTTATCTTTTCTTCCTAATTTGATTTCCAGACAGTAGAATGGGTTTGTTCCTAGCAGGAAGATCTTGGATTCTATCATCTTAGTGCATGAGAATATTCATGCCCTTACTATGTCCAAGAGAGAGGGGTTCCTTCTTAAACTTTATTTAACTAAAGCATATGATAGGGTGGACTAGAGTTTTTTTAAAAGAGGGTTGGAAGCTTTTGGGTTTAATAAGAGATTTTTGGAGTTGGTCCTTATGCTGGTTTCCTTTGCCACCTCCTCTGTTCTTGTCAATGGATCTCCAACTCCTTTCTTCCAGGCATCTCGTAGGTTGAGGCAAGGGGATCCTCTTTCGCCTATCCTCTTCATTCTCATGGCTAAATGCTTAGGTAGATTTGTGAGAAAATGGTGTCCGTGGGGGATTTTGTAGGGCTTAGACCTTCGTCTAAAGATCTAACTTGCTCCCATCAACAATTTGTGAATGACTCTATTGTTATGGGAGATGCTTCTGTTAGGAATGCGAGGGACATCAAGAAAGCTCTTGAGGATTATGGGCATGCTTCTGGCCAAATTATCAATTAGAATAAAAGTGTGATATATTTTATCAATTTCAATGACAATAGGCAAAATAAAATTAAAAGAATTATTGGATGTGAGATTGGTACCCTTCCGAGCTCTTGTCTTGTTTTACCCCTTTGTCTTGACCCACTTGAGATTTTTTGGAGTTTGCTAATTGATAAAATCCATTCTAAGTTAGCAGGTTAGGAGGGATCCCTCCTTAGCCAGCCTAGTAAGGTTATTGTTCTCAAATCCACTTTACAGAATGTGTCATTGTATGCTTTGCATGTTTTTACGATCCCTAGAAAGTTTTCTTTGGCTATTGAGAAAAATTAGAAACTTTTCTTATAGACGGGTATGGAAAAGAAGAAAAGATTGGCTTTGATTGCATGGGAGAAAGTTTGCATGACTATAAATAAAGGAGGCCTTGGTCTTAGAAGGGTTGCTTCTATGAATGAGTCATTACTTGCCAAGTTTATTTGGAGATGGCACAAAGAGGAGGGAGAATGGAGAGACATTTGGAATGATAAATATAATAGGGAGAATCAAGATTTTAAACTATTCCTTAACAATGAGACTTTCCAAGGGGATTCAATGATTTGGAAACAAGCTCAAAAAAATAAGCAGATTATTAATAAAGCGGTTAGATGGAAGGTGGGAAAAGGGAGGACTATTTGATTTTGGGATGATATCTAGATTCTTGATCATACCCTCAATTCTGATCAAAGATGGAATGGCTTTATGGAACAATGCAAGAACCTTTTTGGAATTTTTGTTGAGGATTATTGGGAGGAGGATAACTGGGTTAACCTCAAAAGAGTGGCTAATAAACTTAATGATCTTAACAAGATTCTGAATGCTGTCTTTTTAGTTCAAGAGGAGGATGCTTTGATATGGAAATATAATCCCAATGGGTTATTTTCTGTGTCTTCGGCGTATGCTAATGCTTTTGAAGAGCATTGGGGGCCTTGCTAGGCCAAAGCTTGGTTTAAAGGTATGACACCCATGATTAACATATTTTTTTGGATTCTTTTGCAGGATAAAATTCTTACCATTGACAATTTGTTGAAGAGAGGGTTTAACCTTGTTAGCAGATGTTATCTTGATAAGTAGGAGATAATTTCTACAGCAAGTCAAATTGTGATATTGCTATCAAGATTTAACTGTGTGATTTTGAGTCAAACTCATTGACCCATGTTTCATGAGTAGTGATTCAACATGAATCCATCTCTCATGAGAATAAATGGAACACTTAGCACTCATTGGATCTAGGTGATGCTCACAAGGGTGAAGCACCACGACTTCCCGATAGGTCACCCATCCCAGTACTACTCCATCCTGAGCGCGCTTAACTATGAAGTTTCTTCCATGGTTAAACCCAAAGCTTGCGACCCCATTTGCAAAGCCTTCACCAAGTGTTGTGCCTTACGAACCATTCATTAGAAAGCCCCTTAAGCTCATCAATTGATAAGTACAAGATAATTTCCACAGCAAGTCAAATTGTGATATTGCTATTAGGATTTAACTATATGATTTTGAGTCAAACTCATTGACCCATGTTTCATGAGTAGCGATTCAACACAAATCCATCTGTCATGAGAATAAATGGAACAATTAGCACTCATTGGATCTAGGTGATGTTATCTTTGTAAGGAAGCAGATGAATCGGTTAACCATATGACTATTCATTGTTCTTATACTAGAAGATTAGGGGAAAAGGTTTGTGGTTTGCTAAATATGACTTGGGTCTCCCCCCTTATCATTCAAGAGCTATTTAATGGTTGGAAGCCTCTCTCTACTAATACTTTGGTTATGATGTTGTGGGATTTCATCCTCTCGTTTCTTTGCTAGGGTGTTTAGAAGGAATGAAATGATATGGTGTTTAGGGGCAAGGAAACTAATTTTGGCCAATTGTTCTACAAGGTGATAGAGAATATTAGATCTTGTAGAAAAGGGCACCAACCTTAGAATGCTTGGGAAGAAAAAGTGATTCAGAATTGGAATTTGGATGGTCTTAGTCTTGTTCAAAATGGTCCTAACCTTAGGGATTTAGCTAGATGGGATTGTCCTCCTAAGGATTGGTGTAAGATTAACTTTGATGGGGCTTCGAAGGGAAAACTAGGAATGGCAGGCCATGGTGTCATCATCAGGAATATGAATGGGGACAGATTGGGTCGAATGGCCATTCTTATTAGGGAACAAACTAATCATGTGGCAGAAGCAAGTGCGGCTTTGTATGGTCTTAGTTATGCCAAAAGTTTGAATTTGAATAAAATTTGGCTTGAGGGGGACTCCCTTAATATTATAAATTGCCTTAATAAAGTTACTAATCCTTCTTGGACTACTCATAATATTATTGGCAAGGTCATTGATCTTATCAATTCTTTTGAAAATTGTGTTGTCACCCACAACTATAGAGAAACTAATCAAGTTGTTGACTGGACTGCTAATGTGGCATGCAAAAGTCATGAAAAGTTAATTTGGAATCAAGGTGATATTATTTCTATCGAGGGGCTTTTCTCGATTTAGTATGACAAAGTTAAAAGCAAACAAAAAGTTTCATTAATGATGAATATGGCATCAAGGATTAATTATGATTTGGGCAGGATTGGGAAGCGACAGGTTATTATGAGTCAGAAAGTGTCTTGTTATTCATTGCCACACAGATTGTGGGTCTGTTTTCTCACCAAATTCCTTCGCTGCAATTTCGACACTAGTTTTTTATTGCAGTGGGTTTTTTTGAGAACTGAGAGCACTTTTTTTAGTTTGAAGAAAATGGGAGGAAGGAGAAAGAGGATTAAATCGGTGAGCTACAAAGAATAGAAGAAGAAGAGTGAGATTTGGGACATTCTAGAATAGGGGAATTTTACAGGATTTATGGAGAAGTTTAAAGGTAGTAACCCTGCTATTACTCGCCAATTCATCAAAGCATGGAAGGATGGGAGTATTTTGGTGGATAATCAGAGAATGGAGGTTACTGAAGACATTATTGCTGAAGCAATGAGTCTTGACACTGAGGGTATCAACTTCTATCAAGATAGGAAGCTTTCAGATCGGGCGATTGAAGAGTTTGCAAATATAGTTTAGGAGCACAACAGGCTAGTGAAAATTGGTAATTCATAATTTAGCCTTGGCTCCATTTCTCGCCCTTGGAGGTTTGTCATGTTTGCGGTGATTGACTATCTTACTTTAGATTGTCGCTTTACTAAGATATATGCACACCATTTTATGTTGATTAACCATTTTAGGCATTGGGTTAGGCTTAATCTACCCTTCTACCTCAGGCAATCGTTGGGTAACACTATTTTAGCCATTCAAAATGATCCTGAGGGTGATCATGCTTGTCATGAGGGCTTAATGGTTCTAGTTATGAACCTTCTGAAATCCAAAAAAGTGGATGGACCCCATTTGAGCAAGAAATCTTTAGATTGTGAGACGGAGAGAAGTGAACCGGAGGAGGATTTTGATGAGGATACAAAATATGAGGTCACTGAGGTTGAGGTTAAGAAAAGGAAGAAATGTGATCTAGAGAGCTCGTCTAGGAAGAAAAGGAAGAATAATGAGATTGATTTTGAACAAGACACTAATTCTAATGAGGAGCAGGAAGAGGGTACTGAGAAGAAAGGTATATCAGGCAAGGTTTATGGAAACAAGGGGAAGAATATAGAAAGGGATTTTGTTCCCTCTGATGATGAACTCCTAATTAAGAGGATGGAGAGAAAAAGGGAAAAAGTGCTTGCTTAGGATTTGGATGCTGATAAAGGTTTTAAGGAGGCTAACTTGGATAGGAACACATAGGGAGGGAATAAGGATTACCTTGTGCATAACAGGGACGAGGAAGACTAGGGGTTTTTGAAGGGAATCTTTGGTAACATAGGGCTTATGATGAAGGATATTGGCAATTTGAAGCAACAGATGCAGGGCATCTCAAGAGAATTTGATCAGCTCAGTAGGACGGCTAGGGTGGAGAGAACTCTAGGTTAGCATATTGACATACTCTCTGAGGTTATTGGCAATGCTAAAGAGGTAAAGAATTTAATGAAGCATGTTCCACCACTTGAAGCCAAGAACAAAAATTTGGATCAGTTGAACAAAGACCTTCAAAAAAGATTGGATGGTTTAAATAACAAAGTGGGTAATTTGGAGAAAACAATTAAGAAATTGGCTGATCAGAATTGTACTATCTTGAAGATAGTGGTTGACAACTTTAACACCCTGTTGAATAAGCTTGAACAAGGTAAAGGCCAAAGCTCTAAGGATATGAAAGAGGACCAGGGTCCTAGCAAGCATACAAGGGCTAACTCCAAGAAGAACGAGGTTGTGGAAGCAAAAAAGCTGGATGATATGAAAGCCTCTGTAGAAAACATGAACATCTTAGGAGACCAAGCAATGGATCTTCTGAAGACACTGTAGCTATCTCGGTGTTATGTTTTTGCTTTCCTTTTGCTGTTTTTTTATGCATAGTTGTATCCTAGCCTCTTGTTTTTAGTGTGTTTAGTCTGCTCTTTTTAGGTACTAAGGCTTTATAACATCTGAGCTACTCTTCTCTTGTTTCTATGATACTTTGTACAAGGTTTAAGGTCCTTTAAATCTTGTTTTTACGTAATCAAAACAACATAAGATTACCACATTACACACAATTTATGAGGAAAAGCCCTCATGAGAAAAAAATCATGTAAGAAGAGAAGTCATATACACATTATCAACAATAAATGTGCTTACAATATAGTACCTTCCATTTCCCTTTTTGCCTTTAACATAGCAACACCTATGTACATGTGAACAACCTACTTATGGCTCTCGCCTATTCGTGTTCCTACATAGAAACTCTACGTTAAGGTATTTCACTTATACATCAAAAGACTAAATTGATAGAATACAATTATAACACAACAAGATCAAAAGATCTAAAACAACCCTCTATTCAAAGGATCAATCCATTTGCTATCAATTTTTGTACACTTATACATCAAAAGACTAAATTTGCTATTTTTGTACATTGATACCATTTGTTATTTTTGGAAACGTCTCGAAGACTTGGGGACACCTAGGGGACTTTGACTTTGACTTCTAGAACAAATTAGACTTTTGACTCTCAAAGTAACACAAATTTGGCTTATGAATTCCACTGATTCTTATATTCTAAGGTTCTATTATGTATAATTACATTTTTTATCCATGTTTTCATATGAATATTTTAAATTTCTCTATATATTTTAATTTTTCCTATTGTTATATAGCCGTCCCCATATGTTGTCCCTCTCCATCCCCAAAATCGGCAAAAAAAAATTGCCGTCCCGAAAACCTGTCCCGCTGTTCCCTACCATCCCCATCTTGGAAACTCGGGGGAACATAGCATTTTATCAATATATGAATATGAAACATGTCACCAAACCTCATTCAAGCATTGTTTCAAACATTTGACATGCATGCAACATTTTCCTTTTATTGGCATACATTGCCACAAGTTTTGCAGTTAGAGAAGGATCCACTTCAATCCCTGATTCCACCATGTGGTGATCAATTCTCATGAAGCCTAAAACTATATTTTTATGGACTAGGATGTTTGGGCTCAAGTACCTTAAGATGCAATAATCCTTATTCTAGAAGATATTCATTATAGTCTTATGCATAGAGATTAAGCTCATAAATACAGGGGGTCATAGCATCACATTTCATTCTTCTTGGTTAGTTCATATGATCGTACTAGAAATCCAATAACATAGAAAAATCACAACCTAAGCTAATAAAGTAAATGTGCCTATGACAATGAACCAAAGTAACAAGACTTGTCGTGACTTGAATGAGTCTCCTAAGTCAACAAGCCGAGCATGGCTTGCCGGGTCACAATGATTCGTGACTCAGGCTCAATGGGTCAAGGAGAGTGACTCATATGACTTGCATGACTCGTGGGTCAAGGCATGACTCGCGGGTCACGACAATCGTGACCCGACCGTGACAGTCAAAGTCTGGTTGAGTTAAAACATAAAAAAATGCTTTTTTAAAAAATAAAATATTTCTTAGTTCTTTTTAATCCTTTAAGACCCTAAAAGGGCTTTCATAACACTCTATTGTGAGAAAAAGAAAGATAGAGAGAGAGAGGAAGAAGAGAAATATAGTACCATTGTTTTGCAACTAGCTGAAAGGAAGAGGAGAAAAGCTTGCATTTGTGACATTGGAGCAACTACACGATTGCATTTAGATCATCAAGGAGTTTATAGGAGCTCTTTTCAACACTTTTCAACTCATTTCAAAAGGGTAAGAATTTATTTTTTGGATTTTGATGTTTTTTTCTCTATGCTTATGAGTTTTTTCGATTTTTTTTTGTATGTTTATGGGTTTTGTTTAACTTTAGATCTTCATTAAATACAATGCTTAAATGGTAATATTTGGTCTAAAGTGTCTTATTGCAACAACTTTGACATTTTTCCTTACTCATAATAGTTCCTCCAACTAAAAAACCCAAGCTCTCTAAAGGCAATAAAAAAGATGAGTGTTGGAAGTACACCATAGAATTTTCTGGTAGAGGTAGAACTCAAACAAAATGCCTATTTTGTAAGGTCGTTAATAGTGAGGTGATAAATAGATTGAAATACCATATTGCTGGTATATGTGGTCATGATGTTGAGCCTTGTAAAAGTGCAAGTCCTGGGGCTAAACGTTTTTGTTATGTTTCCTTAAAAAAATGTAAACAAGAAAATGAATTAAAACAAAAACAATTAGCAGAGTTAGCTTAGATTGGTTCCAATTCCCTTCCACACTCATCTGGCACTGCTTATGTATCTAGTTTTACACCCCTAGGTTCAATAGGTTGTGTTGGAGAAGGTGCTTCCCTCCCCCCCATCATCCTAATGCTTCTGCTAGTTGTACTTCTTCTACATCTATTCCTTGCATTGCTAGTGGCGCTGCCCCTACTAGTAGTATTGTCATACATTTGGTCCTAGAGTCAAAAAAATATAGGTTGGACAAATTTTTTTTTACCACGTTTCACTCTTGATGCACAACTCTCACTTGAGAACTTGGTCTAAAATAGGGAGATCTATGAAGCTGGAAGAAGAGCAATTTGCAATTTTTGGTATTTCTGCAACATTCAATTTATAGCAGCCAGGTACTTCAAAGTTCAACTTCATTTATATTTTGATTGTTTTACATTTTAAATTTTAAATTCAATTTTTAAAATAAAATTTTTTAATTTCAACTTGATGTTCAAATATGTTAATTAAAATATTTTTATAAATGTAACAAGACTCTTTATTGGCAAGGGATGATTGATGTGGTTTCCATCCGTAGTGCGGGGTTCAAAGCCCCACTGAAAATGTGTTGAGTGGCCTCTTTTTAATAGAAATGGTTGAGGAGATGAAACTTGAGTTGGGGGACCATAGAAAAATTTGGAGCCAAAGGGGGTGTACCATCAGACAGATGGATGGACAATTAGGAGGAATAAGACTCTCTTCAATTTTCTTGTTTCTAGCAAAGGTAATTCATCATCCTCTACTTCTTGAAGTCTAAAATTTAATGTATGATCAAGAATAACTAAAATTTTGTTTTATTGACTATTTAATGATAATTATTTTGTTTAATTTTCACTTTCAGGATCCACTATGTTTTGGAAGTCTATATATGCTTCCTCACATGTCAAAAATGCAAAAATTTTATGTGAGGCTATTTAGGAGGTCATATGGGGAGGTGGGGGAAGAGAATGTTGTTCAAGTGGTGACTAATAATGTAACTAATTATGTTGCTACAGATAAAATTTCAACTTCTAAGTTCTAAAATAATTATTTTAGTTTTTCATTAAATTTTGAAAGTTAATTTTTTTAACACATCTAAATTTTTAATTGTTGACTAACTAATTTCAAATTGTTGCAGGAAAACTTTTGATGGAGAGACACCCAAGAATCTTTTGGACTCCATGTGCAACTCATTGCCTCAACCTCATGTTAGAGGATATTGGCAAGCTTGAATGGGTGAAATCATGTGTTGCTAAGGCCAAAAATCTTTGCAAGTTCATCTATAATCATGCCTTGGTCCTTAGCATTATGAGGGAATAAACGAAGGGAAAGGAATTGGCTCATCTCGGTATCACAAATTTTGCCTCTAATTTTATCACACTACAATCCTTGTTGAATTCAAGGTTAGCTTTGAAGTGCATGTTTACTGGTCCACAATGGAGTTCCTCCTCCTTTGCCACCATCCCTGTAGGGATAGATGCAAAAAAATGCATTTATGACGAAAAAGGTTTTTGAGAGCCATGTAAAGATATTGTGGAGGTAATTTAAATTTTAAAAGCTTACGTCTTAAAATTCTATAAATTAATTTATCTCATACATATTTTTGTTTTATTTTCATTGTGCAACTTTGCAAAGTTTTATTATTCACTAATTTTTTTTTTTTTGTTTAATTGTTTTGTAAATCACTGAGCCCCTTGTAGCCCTCCTACGAGTTGTTGATGGGGAGAAGCCCACTATGGGCTACATATAGGGCCAAGGAAACTATTAAGGCCAAATATGTAGGAGTTGAGGACACATATGACCCTATTTGGGACATAATTGATAGGAGATGGCAAAATCAGCTTCATAAACCCATCCACGCAGCAACCTATTACCTCAGTTCGACAATATGGTTTCTGTGAAGATTTCAAGGTAGATGATGAGGTTCTTAATGGCCTGTACACTGTGATATCAAAGATGGCCAGTAATGCCACAAATATATTGCTTAAGATGGATGCCTATAATAATGCAGCAGGGCCATTTTTTCAAGTCAAATTTGCAAAGGTCATACAAAATTGCAGCTTAAGCCTTATACAATCTAATTTCTAAATTTCTAGCTTTAAAGTTCAAATTTTGAAATGAGACTAATATTTTTTTTCTTTTCCTTTTTTCAAAATTTAGATAGATGGTGGCAAATGTTTGGGCCTTCAACCAAAAACTTTCAACAAATCGCCATCTGCATAATGAGCCAGCCAAGTAGCGCTTCTGGATGTGATCATAACTGGAGCATGTTCGAGCACATCCACTCGAAGAGGCATAACAAGTTGTCTATGGAGAAAATGAATAAGCTAGTCTTTGTGCATTACAGCTTGCACATTAGGACTAGGGAGATTTTGGATAGTGACACCACTCCAATTACTCTAGAGGAGGTTGATCCAGAGTTTGAGTGGATCATTGAGGCTATTGATCCTGTCTTTGATGATGAGGACCTAGAGTGGGTTGACAAGGCAGACAGAGAGGCTGAGGCCGTGGCTATGGTAGCAAAGGACCAAAGAGCTACAGTTGTTCCTAGTGGCACCTCACAGGCATTGGCAGAGACTACAGTTGATCTTAGATGCACCTCACAGGATGATGCTATGGTTAATCAGTCATCCAGGACCTACCTTAGATGCCTTACTAAGAGACATCTTATAGATTATATTGAGCTTGAGGTTGAGGTTGGGGATGAGGATGAGGATGACGACTAGGAGCCATAGCTATAGTCTTGTTTTAACTTTTTGTTTAACTTAACATATGATCAGAATTTGGAACATTTGATGATGACTATTGATGTGTTGGATTTCATAGATTTGATATACATTTTGATGGGTTTTATGGATTTATCATTTTATATATCTATGAATCTATGTTTTACTTTTGTATTTCCTTCAACTACTATTTAAATTTTAGTATTTAGCAATTTACCTTTGTACTTATGTAATAGATGTATGTTTAACTTTTAAGTATGTGCATTGCAATCAAATTACCTTCTATTTCATGATGTTATTGTGTATTTAAGCTTTATTCAATAATGGAAGCATGGAATGTTCTTTAAATCCTAAAATATTTCAAAATTTCAAGGCTTTTTCACTTCGCCGAGTCACTGCCGAGTCACTGCCGAGTCCAAGTTGGGTCACGAGTCAAGTTACCCTTGCTGAGACCGAGCCGTGTCCGAGTCACGTTACTTTGCAATGAACATACCAGAAACCCATCAACATAGAAAAATCAAAAGATGAATTTTATTCTGCTCACTGCATAACCTTTCTGTCATTATACAATATAGAATATCACAAGAAAGTCGTGGATATGTATTTCCATAAGTCTGTACATAACTCCTAATTACCTTTCTACACTGACAAAGCCATGTACTGTAATGGCAATCATCCATGCAAACTCACTTAGTACATTGATCATCACAAATATAATAACAACTTGTATGGATTTTAGAGACTTTCCAACACCAGACCATAAAGGATGCTAATGAATTTACAGTGCAACCACTCCCATCATAAAGTTACTGAATAACTTTGAGTATTCTTCTTTTGCTAGCTGTTTACTAAGTATATCCAGAATATCTAGGTCAGGGTCGAGCTTTCTTTGCCAGCCCTGCAATTATTTGCAACTTACAGAGGGTTAATTGACTGCATGAAAGATCAGGCAGAACAATGGAACTGAGGACATGATTCCTATAAACTCAATTCTCAATAACACCAGTCCTAATTTTCTGTCAAAGAAATTTGAAGATCCATAGATACCTAATTAATGAAACAACGTTCAAAAGAGTATGACATATCATCTATTTAGTACGGTAGAAACAAAAACAGCCAGTAAAGACTCAAAATAAATGCTTTTGACATGCACACAAATGACGATAGAGAGAAGATTTTATTTGTGAGGAAACCCTTTCACAACATAAAATACTGAAGAAATAACTTTCTGTTCAATAAAGAGCCTTAAGAAATCTATTAAGAAAATTTAGAAAACTTTTTTTCAAAATGCTTTGTCTTTGCCTATTTTATAGCATTCAACTCTGCATGGTAAAAAGAAGGAAAACCTCATGAATGAGACTTGTAACCATCACAGTGCAGACATCCCCATCAATATTTACATGGTGCCGTCGAACTTCATCAAATAGATCTGTCATGCACTCTCCAGTATTCTTTGCAGAACCTCTCACTGATAAGTACTTCTTGAACTTTTCATCTACATCTCTTATAAATTGCTGCAACCAAAAATGCCTACACAGATTGGTAAGAAAGCACAGCATGTAGAAAGCATACCAGATAGCATGTAATAATTTTCAACAAGAAACTATTATCGGAATCTGACAAAAAGTGACTTGGCAAAGTCAGTATGAACAGTAAATTACATGGAGCCTCAATTGGTTCTCAGTTTTTATCATAAACCATTTATCTGTTCAAATATAGTAGCTGCTAGGATAACTGACTATAAATATAGTAATTGATGACACTACGCACTGTACCATGACTGCCTCTAGTAGCCACAGCCAAATATAGTAACTGCCAAGATAACTGGCTTACTATAAATAGTAAGTCTCTCAAACTGAACCAAATTAAAAGCTAATGCGCCTGGACCTGGTCAGTAATTGCTCTGCCCTCTGGAGCTATAAAAAAATAGCAGGTATCAATGTACAAAAATGCCCTCTATTTGAATGATCAATCCATGAGGGTTGCAATAATGGACTAATCTCAATAACTCAGAGTCAACTGAAAAAAGGGACATTACAGTCCTCCCTTCCCAAAGATTGGTCATCCCCAAACAATCCTAGAGAAAAAACAAACATCACAGTCCACTTGGATCCCAAAGGTAAAACTGTGTAATCTCCCCGATGTACACAACTGACTCCTACACCATCAGTACCCAAATAACTGACATCAATAACAGAATCATCTGGAAACTATCTATAGGCGTTGATGGAATAAAAAACTTGTCGGATCTCAACCCAACTGTAGTGCCAACTCTATGAACACTGGAGTCAAATATAATTGACACTCACATCCAATTGGAAAATCCCATCCATCCATAACAAGGAAAAATGGATATCTGATATCATCTGCTTGATCAAAAGCACACCCTACCCATATACCATGAGTATGAAGTCTATTTGTGCAACATGAACTAGTACTCTCAAAAGAATCTGAACCATAACCCAGATATCCATCCTTTGCAAAACCGTTGTGGATATGCTGACTCTGCAAGTAGCCTCCTACTAACTTGCAACTACTAACCCCATCAACTGCACATGATGTAAATCCATCCCATAAAAGATGGTATGAACCTGAGGCCAACCCACACCTATGCGAAACCAATTCCTCTACTTGTAGGTCAAAAGAAAAATGATGAGCACTCCTTACTGTGTAATTGCAGTAATTCTAAATTCTAATTACTAATTCTAATATCAATATTAATTGTTCAAGTATTTAGTATTTCCAATTTTTCCATTTTACTCCTTTTATTGTTATATATCTTTCATAACTAGCATTTCAAGTACTATATCAACAGTATATAATATATACAACACTGTGCCCCTGCCCGCCCATCACCCTCTCCCCCGTCATTCCCTTCATGGTCCCCAAATTTAGGCACTTTGTTCCCCTGTCCTAGAAAACTGTCTCGACGTCCCCCCGTTCCCTGTTCCCAATGAGCAGTGGAACACTAGTTAGGACTATTGTAGAATGTGGCAGACGTATGTCATAAAAATGTAAGGTGTGGCAAAGGTTGTAGCATTTTAGTTCCAAAGCTGCCTTGAATAACTAATCAATCTATGTAAAAGATGCATTAAGTATTTATCAGAACAATCACTGAATAAAGCATGCGTAATCCTCTCTTATTTTTTTGTACAAATATATTAAATTTATTAAGAAAGTCTCTTTATGAAACCATACTTGATAAATGCTTCTTGCTTCGGCCTGTTTGGATAGTCTTGTCCTCTGAAAAGATTTTAGAATGCATAAACACTGAAGGGAATTGGTGATTTTCTAGACAAATATGTCTTCTATGGATCTCATACTCAGTCAAATAGTTATCACATATACTTGATTCAATGAAAGAATCTGGATGATCATTGGTTGAGGCAAACCTCCACCAAAAGAATCAAACTAAATATCTAAAATTTGTAGGTGGTTTCAAAAAGCCCAAAATAAAACATAAATTTGTCTCATAACAAGGGTAGGAAAACTGTCCAAGGAATTTTTGTCAAGTTCAAATAGAAGTTGAGCTTGAAAAGAATGGAAGACTTCCGAAAGCCTATAATGAGCAATTTAGAGAAGAGGGAAGGAAAAAAAGAAATGAATCATTTAATCCCCAAGCATAAAATTTTGGTAAAATACAGAATCTATACCCTTTGATACAGATCACAAACTTTCTTCTTGCCAAACTATTATTCCTAGACTTTGGCACTAATACACCTCATGGCCTATGGAAGAATTCCAATAATGCCATATTTGAATTCAGTTAGTGTAGGAATGACCTAGATGTGTTTTAAGTCATCTCAAGACAACTTTTACGAGTAGTCTCCACACTAAAGCATCTTCCCTCATTTATGTTGGTGCTAATTATGATGCAAAGTGAGCCACTTAACACACAAGCGCGTCTAAGCATTTTTTAGAGGAGGAACAATGTTTGTCATCCTTTGCTTTGCATGTTTCACCCTCTAGATTATTTCCCCTTTGAAAAATTCTGGACCATATGATGCCTTATAAATCACCCTTGTCTCACAATTCTGACCACTATGGATTCACAGACATGCAACCCAATCATGCTCATGTTGACTATTGAAGGATTTCACACATATTTTGAACTTTAGTTTCCTAGTATTTCAGATTCCTTGAGGAACTTGCACCAAAAAATGGTGACTGTTGAGAGCTCTTGGAGATGAATAAATGGTTGCAGATTAAATAGGAATTAAACTAAGTTATTTATACACGACAACCAAATACTACTGTTTACTACAAATGACAATACGATACAGAAATCCAAAAAAACTATTTATACAGTTCAAACTAAACCTTAGATCTAGTGTAGAGAAAGTGTTGGGTTATTGTCATCGATGTCAAAGAGAAAAATCAGGAGATGGCTAAATTATTGAAGGTTTAATCTCTAAAGTTTTGTGTCAAATTTATTGCACCAAGAATGAGAAATCAATGTGCAATTATATTGCAATTTTTTAGCAGCTATATGGCAGATGTATAAGCAAATTGTTGAAGATTATATTGCAGACTTGTGAGCAGATATTAAAGCAATTTTTTATGAAGTCATGAATGGATTTGTAAAGGAAAATTAAGAAGATTCTAGACAGTTTCAAATAACCATCATACTATTCATTTGGAGGTTGGTTCCTCCTAACTGAGGATATTGGGAGGTTGATACTTCTCATTAAAGGAGATTGGTGTCTCTTGCTAGGTTGGTGCATTGTAGTGGGAATTGGTGTCTCCAATAGGTTGGTGCCGACAAATCGTCCAAAGGGGATTGGGGTCTCCACTAGGTTGGTGCCCACAAATTGTCAATAGGGGATCAGTGTCTTCTGTGAGTTGGTGCCTATGATTTTTTTCCAATTTTTTGTATATGAGCAATATTTTGCTATGGTTTTCACATAAACTCTTGTGTCTCATATGAGTGGAAATTTTATGATTGCTTCATTGTGAGTATTAACATTTAATTAGTTAAAGATTGTCTTATACTAAGTCACATCCCCTCTCAGTATAAGTCCATGTTTCATCAGAAAGGCCATTATAACCTTACATATCAGAATAAGGACCCCTCTATGTTAATCATTGATGAGGTTTCATAAATTTGGGCTTTGACCAAAACAGTCTCCCCAACTATCTTAAATAGACAGTCTGATAAACAAAATTACATAACCGAACCTTTCCATACAAAGGTTAATTCCATAGAAAACAATCTGCATTACTATTATTTATTGCAAGTTAAATAATGGCTAATATTCGATAGTCGATAACAAAGTTCCATTCCATGTACCCATTATAGATATAGAGAGCCAAAATCATAAATGGACTATAATTCCCTAGGTTAAAACTAGGAATATTAGTGATTTGTTACTGGATTCGATTGTGTCAAGATTTTTACCATCAACATTTCGAATCACACTACGTGATCCATCATCAAGATGAAGAGCAAGAGTTGCAAAACAAAGTGAGTTGCAGATGGTGACTGACCCAAAAGATAAAGGGGACCAAGGAAAGAGACATTGCACACACACCAAGGCTAAATATAATAGAATAATAGAGTAGATGGCTGGACAAGGAACCACAAGGATCACACTCCAATGAAAAAACAGAAAAGAAATGGAAACTAAGAATGAGGACACGAGGTAAATAAAATGTTTGAAAATAAGGAGAGGATAAGAAATACCTAAGAAATATAACACGGGAAGCACCTAAAGAGGAAGAAATTACAACTTAAGATAAAAGGAAGTAAAAACTAAAACCTAAACAGAAAACACATATACTCTACGTATGGAAAAAATGCCAAGTATTATTATTATAAATATTATATGTAAACATATAATATATGATGTATATTATATGTTTATATACAATATTTCTAATATTTATACACTCTTACGCATTTAGTATGTATATTATGTATTTTACCATTATAATATTGTAAATATTATATACTATATAACAAAAAATGTGCAATATATTATATATTAACAATATATATATATATATATATATATATATATATATAAAATAAAAACATACACAATATATAGGCACCGTCTACGGTGAAACATATATGCACCGTTATTCAATGGAAGTATAAAAGGCTTCCACTATTTAACATTGGCTAGGGGTGCATACGTGTTGCCCCGTAGCCACTGGCTGATATATACATGTGTGTGTTTATTAAAATATATAAAATACATACATAGACAAAGATATGTATGTATATAAATCAATATATATTTTATATATATTTTTATAATGTGTGTTTTTTAATATTATGTGTGAAAGTGTCAATGTGTGTTTATTATATTGCAATAATTTCTAGGTAGATTGTATTGGGAGTTTTTCATTAAGTAGTCAAATCACACTCCGTGATCCACCATCAAGATGAGAAAAAAGAGTTCAAGGAGATACAAAAATGCGATTTGATAGAGGGATGAAATAAATCTTAAAGCAATCTACCCAAAAATATTTGCGATAGTCTCTATGGATTGTGAAAATTTGCTATCATTAACAAGAATATTTTCACAAACTAAAACATGAAATATCATGAATGCAAGAAAAAGAAATTGAATTCATTATTTCATACCACATAGTTTGTAGAGAGAGAAACCAATTGTTTCCTTGCCTATTCTACTTTAACAAGTTTATAGAGTAAATAGAATTACAAGGTTATAGAACATAGGAAAATAAATAACTTGCTATGTATTCATAGAGATAGAGCTTTATTATCATTTTTCAAATATGCAATAAGTATAGTATCATAAGAGAGGTCTTTGACTATGAATAACAAATACACGTGTATAGTAGACTAATGTTGCTTAAGGCTACCAACCATCGATAACTACTAACCAACAACTAATAAGTGGTCAAGTACTAACACACATAATACAAAACATAAATTATTTATTACGTAGCCAACTATAAAATATTTATACTATTCTTTGTCGACTACATCAGCCCCACAATAAAGTAAGTCATCTTCCATATAACATAAACTGTAACATCCCCATTTTCACTAGCATCAAAATTTGAGAGATTAGCCCATTATTGTGATCCTCGTAGGCTAATTATTGTGGATAGAGGGTCTTTTGAGGCAGAGGCTTGGCTATGGAAGGGTCTTGTCTTCTTCACAATTCAATATGTTCCAGTTTGGTCTTTGTTTGACTTAGATTGGACTTCATTTGGGCTTAGTTTCATGCACCTGCTATTTATGGCATGCTGGGTGATGATTGAGAGGGACCCTTTATATTTTAGGAAAGTGCATTTAGTCACATAGGGAAATAATCGACGTGACTCCTATTTCAGATGACATATTTAAAGGATGAGTATTTTGAGAGTTATATCATTTTAGGGCCAAATTATTATTAAATTATTAATGAGACTTCATTATCATAAAGACGCTTTATGTTATTTTGTAAAAACCCCAACCAGTTCTAACTCCAACAACATCAAATTACATCACCTTTTAGAAGTTTGAAATTTTGTCAAACACTTTGCTTGCAAACTCTTTCTCGCTGTATTTTAGTTTCAGATTGTATAAACTTGTTTGGAATGGTCTTAAATGATGTTATAATGTTTGCAAACGTTTACCAAGAAGTCTAGCCAAAGAATTAAGTTACAATACAATCCTTTTTAACCCTTTCAAATGCATACATATGATTTCTACATGCACAATGTGCTTCTACAGCTAATAGACATTTCCGTGCAATCTAATTAACTGATTAGAGCAGTTCATTTAAGACATTACACCAACAACCAACTTAATTTATTATGTGAGATTTGCAATGTTCACAATGCAAAAATAACAATGATGCACACACCTAATCAAATAAATGAACTTGGAAATGGCTGTAGATGACAACTTGCAGCAATACAACATTAAATGCCAATTCTTTTCCCATGCCAAACAGTGAACATGGGATCTGCTGTAGGAAACACTGCCAAGTCTGAAATGAATTTCAGTCTAAACCCTCGCCCAACTTAGTGAAAAGTGACGCCACAATGCGGAAAGATTGAACACCAAAGTGTAGATATAATTGAAGTCCAAAAACTTGAGATATGTAATGCCCAAATCTGCAACACCCAGTTGCTTAAATGCAAGATTAATTAGTGCTTGTAAAGCAGATCACTCAGCTCCAAATGCCAAGATAAAAGTAAAAGGCACGGTGAAAACACAGATGCTTGATGTCCCAAACCAGTAATGATAAACTTCAGATTTCTGATTAGAGCAGTTCATTTAAGACATTACACCAACAACCAACTTAATTTATTATGTGAGATTTGCAATGTTCACAATGCAAAAATAACAATGATGCACACACCTAATCAAATAAATGAACTTGGAAATGGCTGTAGATGACAACTTGCAGCAATACAACATTAAATGCCAATTCTTTTCCCATGCCAAACAGTGAACATGGGATCTGCTGTAGGAAACACTGCCAAGTCTGAAATGAATTTCAGTCTAAACCCTCGCCCAACTTAGTGAAAAGTGACGCCACAATGCGGAAAGATTGAACACCAAAGTGTAGATATAATTGAAGTCCAAAAACTTGAGATATGTAATGCCCAAATCTGCAACACCCAGTTGCTTAAATGCAAGATTAATTAGTGCTTGTAAAGCAGATCACTCAGCTCCAAATGCCAAGATAAAAGTAAAAGGCACGGTGAAAACACAGATGCTTGATGTCCCAAACCAGTAATGATAAACTTCAGATTTCTGATGCAAACGAATAATAGCTTCAGCGATAGCAAGGTCTTCCCAACCACAGTAATCACAGAATTGGAAGACAAACAAATCCTCTTCACAGCCACACTAGCAACAGTATGAGAAGACACCAAAATCTCAGTCCAAATCCATTATACTTCAGCAATGGATTGAATACACCAAACTCAATCAAAACCCTCACCAACAAATAACAAAAAGCAATAGATAATTGGATGATCTATTTGCTTCATGAGGCCACCTTTTATAATGCACTTGGCTTCACCAACACACCATTAATTAGAAGCTTCCATTAAATTCTTTTATTAAATAATCTTTTCTAGCACATGGTTTCATGAAGATGCTTTTCACTTAAGAGGGTAACACTATTAAATATAACAACTCCTTGCACTTTTATAATTAATAATTGACTTAGACCTACAATTAATTAATTAATGGTCCCTTCCAATGATGATTCAACCCTCAAATGATATTATAAAGTTAAATTATAACTTTCTAACAAGCCATTTAATGATTTAGCAATAATTTGACCACTAAAATAGTAGTAACTCCCAAAATACTTATTCTTTAAATATGCTGTCTAAAACAGGAATCACTCCTATTATTTCCCCATGTCACCAAATGCACTTTCCAAAAATAGAAAGGGTCCCTCTCAAACATCAACCGACTTGCCATAAATAGCTGGTGCATGAAACTAAGCCAAAAGAAAGTCCACTCTGAGTTAAACGAAGACCAAATTGGAACATACTAAATCGTGAAGAAGACAAAACCCTCTCATAGCCAAGTCTTTGTCTCAAAAGACCCTCTATTTGCAATAATTAGCCTACAAGGATTCACAATAATAGGTTAATCTCTCATACTCTAATGGTGGCAAAATGGGGACATTACATATTGCATGCTATAATTTGGTGTTGTGACGTTGAAGTCTCTTAAGTGAAAAGTGTCTTCATGAAGGCATGTGTTAGAAAGTTATTTATTTAAAAGAATTAGATGAAAACTTCTAATTAAAAAACGTGTTGATAAAGCAACTTTAATGAAAGGTGTATGAGTGAAGTCAAGTTGCATTATAAAAGAGGGCTTTATGAACCAAATATATCATTCTTGTCTATTGCTTTTGATATATTTTCTTGTGAGGGTTTTGAAGGTTGATTTCTTCTTGAGGAGCGATTCCTCTTGATTTGGGAGTCCATTTGCTGCTATTGTATAGAAAATTGGAATTGCATTATAAGATTGGAATTTACATTCTACTCATTGTTGAGGTATAGTGAATTGAATTAATTATTCAATTTGAATTTTGGAGTGTCTTCCTTACTATATTTACTGTTTCTGGAGGATGAATTCTTGGTGCTGAGAGTTGGCAACTCATATATCAGCAATTTGCATTTGCAACTCAGTCATATTATATCTGCTATTGGGTGTCATTCTTTTTAGTATTTTGGTGTCATATGTTACATCCCAAATTTTGACCTAATTTGAAATATAGCCATTGAGGTTCTCATGAAGTCAGTTGCTAGTTTAATTTGTCATAATTTGGCGAAATGGTAAGATAGTTAGTTGCTATAATTTCAAGTGAAGATATCAAGTTAGTTGATCATTTATCACGAATTGAGAAGATGGTTAACTGTTGCGATTATTTATGATTAAATAATTTATTATGATTCCTTACAGGAAATACGTCGGAAGGGGTGGAAGCATTGTCAGAAAAGAATTAGGTAGGGCATCACCATCACTGGGCAGACGAGTAGAGGACCTAGCGATTTGAAACAAGATACATCTGTAGAACCACATGAGTTATTTAAATAATTAATTTAATTAAAATAATTGAGTTAAAATATAAAACATATCACAAAGGATTTTAATTTATCTTTCATCATATTTAATAATAATTTATATAAGTGCATATAATATAAAAATGGTTTGGCATCATTATAATTTAATAATATAGTGATGTTCACATGTAAATATAAATATATGATTATAATAATGTTCAAATTATAATAACATTTGAATTATTATAATTTTCAATTATAATCTTCCAATTCTATCCTTTCTTTTTAATATTTTTGCTTTAAATCGATTAACACTTGGCATGATTTATATCTGGCAATTCGAATTGTCTTAATCTTTCCAACTTCTCTTCCAATCTTTTATTTTCTTTTCCTCTTTATTTCTCTCCCTTTTCAATTCAAATTTATGATGTATCTGAAGAGTCTTCTTGATAACCAATGGTAGCTGAGTAGTCATGGCCAACCATTATAAAGAATATCATGAATCGATTTGGGGGGACTCTTCTTCCTCTCTGCATTTTCTTTACTCTCCTCCCAACCTTCTACGTTTTAATATTGAGCCCTATGAATATCGTTCTGAGAATTCCATTCCTTGCTCTAAAATCCGGTTCATTTCTGATTTCCTCTAAGTCCAATAGTGTTAGGATTTCCAAATAGAGCAATATACAGCATGAGGTCAAGAACACCGGCTGGCAAAAAGAGGAATCCGAATTTGCACACAGGACACATGATTACCTTGAAGAAATCTGCATACAAGTCTTTGCTAGCAAATGAAACAACTACCCAACAAGAATTTTGGCAGAGGACAGGAGGAGCCACGCCAAACAAACCTCAAGCCATTCTCAGGTCATGTTTTTTGTTTCTTTATTTCTTTCTTACCCGAGTTTAAAACCGACTACAGCCAGCTTCATAGTGCTAGAATTTTGATTGATACACTATATGTTTTCATAATCCTTCTTCTTTGAAGTTTAAGTCCGGTTGCAGCCAGATATGCATTGCTAGGACTGTGAATAAGATATTACATGCATTTGTATGTCATAAGTTTTCTCACAGCCGACTATACTTTGTTTGGAATCAAATATTATGCTGCTAATCTCTTGTAATTCCATAATCACCGGGATATTCTTAGTATTATCTCTGAGGAATGCAATATCATTTCAAACTCATATGGTAGCTGTAGCAAATTTTATATGAATCATCATCAATATACATGTTATCACAAATTTTCTGAACAAATTCAAATACTTGTAACACCGAGGAATTCACCGGCAGAGAAAGCCATGAAATGGTGAAGAGGTGGGTTAATCTATCAGAACACGGAAAAGGAACCAGTTATGATTAATTTAATTAATTAAACATTCAAATTTGAAATCTTTAAAGAACATAATTATGTAATCACAGAATGTGAAATGATGGATGTATGTAATCTTCTTGAATAATTGATGGAGCCATCTGCTCTGAGAATTCCGAATACCTAGGACTCACCCAGCTGTGTAGCCAAGAAGATGGGTGATAAGGTGAGAGAAATGAATCATCAATAACATGATTCAGTACCAGTTATGATAGAACAATGTTTAACATTTTTAATATGAATTAATTAATAACTCATGCATGAATTGTGATCTCCTGCTGACAGGTTGCATGTTAAAATACCAGAAAGCCCAGAGGATGGCAAGATGTCCCTTGTCTAATCCGAGTAGGGAGAGCATTTCTCATTAGAGATCGTGAGGGGATAAGATTTGGTCCGAGGTTGGGTGGTTAAGCCCCTAACAATGTTTCACCTCTCCCCAAGATGTCAAACGTGCATCAGATAGAGATAAGCTATGCATTCAATTGTTTATCGAAAACGGGTATTATCAATTTTATTTATGAGGAGGTAAGATTAAATTGAGTTATTTCATTGTTACCGTTATTTTACACCTAGATGCAAGAGATAGATTCATGGATTGCTTTTCATTTATATGAATATTGAATATAAGTATATTTCTAATCTTGAGTTACTATCACAGTTAAGTAATCAGAAGGAAAGAAATTTGAAGCCCTAATTAATTGAGTGATAGCTGGAACCCTAAATGATACAACAGTATCAGAAGCCCTATTTGAATCAGTGATATCAGAAGCCCTAAGTGATACAACGGTATTAGAAGCCCTAAAAGATTCTAGTAGTAATCGATGCCTTGATGATTTCAGTGGTAAGTGATGCCCTAATTTTATATAGTGGTATTTAATGATAATCGTCATTTGATTTTTATTTATCAATATTGGATAGAAGTCGTTTCGTGATATTGTATTAGAGGTATTGTGGACTAAACTGGGTGGTTGCAAAAGCATCCCTAGTTTTAATTTCAATCTAAATTTTCAAGGTATGTGGATTTAAATTTCTATAGTAACTTCATTTGATGGTGTTTCAAGTTCTTAGTTAAGAAATTTTGTCTAATTGATTTTAACGGTAAATATTATTCACATGAACATGAATGATGTAACTGTCTCCCTATGAAACAAAGTGATAATTGTATTTTCTTTGAGTATGTTAGTCGTTAATTTAGACCCGAAAATCGGGATGTTACATCATAAATCCCTTTTATCTTCAACAAGTTGGGTGATGATTCAATTATGAAATCTGTTTGTGATTGGGCGTGTGATACTGTTGTAAATCGCTGCAATATTTGAGAACAACATTTTCCACATTTGCAACTGCTTTTGTTTTTTCTGAAGAATTCTTTTGGTGATGATATTCTTCCTTTCAAAGGGTTTTAAGACATGTCTTACTTGTAAGTTCATGATTGTGACTTCTAATTTTTTGGGGTATTGTTGATTACATAATAGGGGATATTTTATCAACTCGGTTGTTGATATTTTGTGAAAACACTGAGTATCTGAGTTGATACTAAAATTTAGAATTTTCAGTTGTGTATTCCCTATGTAATGTCCAAATTTTGAGTTGAAGTTATTATTGCAATATCTTCTATTTTGCTGCTATATTGTTGTATCAAAAATTGCAAAAACTCAAAAACAAAAACAATTCTTCAACACAAATTGTTTAGGAGCGAGCAAGGCTCGTTACAATGGTATCAAAGCAGTTTCTTGCCATCATGTGGAGGAGGGAATTAAAATTTATTGGGCATATATTAGAATCATGGCCACTAATTGGAAACAATAGGATGGTATTGTGAAACAGTTGAATGTGTTAGTGAAAGAGTTAAATCAAAACCACAATCAAATGACAAAACTAATTTCAAATCCAAAATTTAAGCATAACATGATATTGTTTTTTCAAAGGAAGAAACATGATGGTACAATGGACTCTATTTGAGCAAGAAACTGTTTTCAGTCAAAACTCTAAGTCTAATTTTTATATCAACAGTGGTCCACGTGACATTATAGCTGTACCTAGTGTTATAGCAAAGCTTGAAAATGTAGTGGATATAGTAATGGGTGATAGCATGCATGATATTGATGATACCTAGGAAGATAACACGGATATTGATAGGCACATTAGTTCTGATTTGCAGGACAGTAGTGAGGAGATTTTGCAGCATGATGGTACAATGGTTGCTAATGATGTGTAGGACATTCCTTTTGAGTTACCGCATGTTAGTGCTCAGATGTTGGACACATTGGATGAGTGTGATTGGAATTCATGTCAGGTTGGGTCAGATGATGCAGTTGTTGGCATGAGTTCCAAAGATTGTGCATTTGATGGCAATACAATGATAATGAGAGTGGGAGCACGCGATGATACTATCAGATCAGCAGCTACTTCCATGCCAGTTAAGCCATCTGTTGAGGTGTTTAGCAATTTGCATACGGTGGTTGATGTGTGCATTGATGATAGCATGCATGTTGATCATGAGGTGAGTGATATTGAGACAACGTCATGTTATAGTACAGATCAACACAATGGGGAGGTTCACTTTGTGAACAACCCTATGTTCAAGATGGATGCAACATTGTCTTATGACAATCTGCTTTTGGAGGTTGACATTGATCACTCACTTGAGAAAAGTTGGGCACGGTTTACACCATCTGCAAATACAATTCAATATCCTATAGCAGCAGTTGGCGATGATCTTGTATACACGCATTCTGATGAAGATGTGGCTACGTCCATTGTAGTTATAGGTGTTGTTGATACAGTTGAGATGAGTGCATCTATTCAGGGCAGTAGAGAACCACATGTTGCACCACTCTCTAGTAGCCACGTCTTCTATAGGGGTTGTTGGTGATGGGTCAGATGACAAAGGTTATATTCAGTACTATGACAGTCAAAATTTTACCGAGGTAGCAACTTTTTATCAAGATTGCATAGGGAGTACTCATCATTACTTCTCTGATCCACACAAAGATGTTTTGGTGAGGCGTCAGTGTGGATTGGTTTCGAGGTTGTACAATCCTTTGTTGGATGAGTAATTTCCATCTGCAGTAGGTGGGATTAGTGGTTGCAAGATGGATTTCATGCAGAGACAACAAATCCTTGGGAGCCTAGTAGAGGATGGAGATAGTGGTCGCATTATAGACACCTCCAAATGTTTTTATTTCCACAATAGGGATGGTTGTGAGTTCAGTGTGCTTTGGGTTGCTAGTGCTGACATGATTAGCACTGATGTTTGGTTGGGTCTCGTTGAGTGGCTTCACCATTTTGGGCTTGATGAAGTTGAGATTAGAGTTGAGCAACAGATGATGGAGGATGTCCTTTTGGTAGACTTTCGTCTGGTGTTTGGGATCCTTCTAGTGCATCAGGATTTCAAACAAGGCTCACAGAGGAGTTTTGGGATGTGTACATAGTACCGAGTACACATGGTTTTACTTTTGACTCTCATGTGCATCATCTTTTTCAGGTGCATAGTTCAGTTAAGCATGTGTCAAATAGTGTGTATGGAAGCTCACTTTGCACAGTTCGTGGAAGCAAGCTTTGTTAGATTTATGAGTTGCTTCCCTATGAGGTATCTACTCTTGCAAAATCTAGAGTCAGATTCATTTCAGTTTGGCAACTTTTATCAGTTAGATTGGTGATGATGCTACAAGAGCTAGTTGGTGATCACTAGGACAATACACAATTCTACTCTTGGGACCCAGAA
This sequence comes from Cupressus sempervirens, assembly GCA_028749045.1. Lineage (NCBI taxonomy): Eukaryota > Viridiplantae > Streptophyta > Pinopsida > Cupressales > Cupressaceae > Cupressus > Cupressus sempervirens. The sequence goes on along the minus strand of CM053784.1, from coordinate 610,651,085 downwards.
GCTAGTTGGTGATCATAGGGACAATACACGATTCTAGCCTTGGGACCCAAGTGGACTGACGTGTTATTTGTTTTTGAGATTGCTTGGGGATAAACAATCTTAGGGAGGGAGGACCATAATGTCCCCATTTTTACCAGCATCAGAGTTTGAGACATTAGCCTATTATTTTGGTCCTCGCAAGCTAATTATTGTGGATAGAGGGTCTCTGAAGTAGAGGCTTGACTATGAGAGGGTTTTGTCTTCTTCATAATTCAGTATGTTCCAATTTGGTCTTTGTTTGACTCAGGTTGGACTCTATTTGGGCTTAGTTTCATCCACTTGCTATTTATGACAAGTCAAGTGATGATTAAGATGAACCCTTTTATTTTAGAAAAGTGCATTTGGTCACCATGGGAAAATAATAGGTGTGACTCCTGTTTCAAATGACATATTTAAAGGATAAGTATTTTGGGGGTTATTATTATTTCAGTGGTCAAATTATTATTTAATTATAAATGAGGCTTTATTATTATAAAGGCACTTTATTTTATTTCATGTTATAATTTGGTGCTGTAAAGTTGAAGCCTCTTATGTGAAAAGTGTCTTCATGAAGCCATGTGTTAGAAAGTTATTTATTTAAAAGAATTAGATGGAAGCTTCTAATAAAAAAGTGTGTTGATGAAGCAACTTTAGTGAAAGAAGTATCTGTGATGACCCTCACTAAATGGCTTACCAAAAAAACTCGATACTGAACAGTGGCAATTCGTCAAATACTTGGATGTAACCGTTAATTTGTATTGTCTCCAGCAAATTCACCGATTAATATAGATGTAACAAAATGCAATAGATAATAATACCAACAATGTTCAGGGAAGAATCTTATTACAAGCAAACCCTTTCAATATTCAATAACAATCAAATAATTGAATACAGAGCCCGAACTGGATATATATATAACAATATGAAAGAAAAAAACCTGAATTTGCCGTCACCATTAATCGTCATGGGACTGTCAGATTTATTCCAAGTCTGCCTTACACAATCTGGAAGGAATGCTGATGCCGCCGACTTATCGCAACGACTGTTTGGGCCCGTGCACAACCGCTCCACTATGGAGATGAAACTGGCCGGATTTGGAATGAATTCTAAGTTGTCCCAGCTTAATCGAATGAATTTCCCCAATCTTGATGCAAATCGAGCTCCGCTAGGTCTGGAAAAGATCGCATTTGTCACTTGTGGAGAAGTTATACTGACACCTGCGGAATTATCCAAATTTGCGATTTCCTAAACTCCAACAGGTGATGGATGCTGATGGTCTGGATTGTGACTTAGATATTTTCTTGACCCGCCTGCCACTCCTGCTAAACTTGTGAAATACGAATCCTTTCATGCGGCACCCAAACTATATTGTTACTGCTGCCAAATTCATCTCATTCGAATTTTCACAATGCGTGTGTTTGCCAAAAGATATGCCACGACTGGAGTGCGAGATCGAACCTGCGAAAATGTGCAACAATGTTCAGGGAAGAATCTTATTACAAGCAAACCCTTTCAATATTCAATAACAATCAAATAATTGAATACAGAGCCCGAACTGGATATATATATAACAATATCAAAGAAAAAAACCTGAATTTGCCGTCACCATTAGTCGTCATGGGACTGTCAGATTTATTCCAAGTCTGCCTTACACAATCTGGAAGGAATGCTGATGCCGCCGACTTATCGCAACGATTGTTTGGGCCCGTGCACAACCGCTCCAACTATGGAGATGAAACTGGCCGGATTTGGAATGAATTCTAAGTTGTCCCAGCTTAATCGAATGAATTTCCCCAATCTTGATGCAAATCGAGCTCCGCCAGGTCTGGAAAAGATCGCATTTGTCACTTGCGGAGAAGTTATACTGACACCTGCGGAATTATCCAAATTTGCGATTTCCTAAACTCCAACAGGTGATGGATGCTGATGGTCTGGATTGTGACTTAGATATTTTCTTGACCCGCCTGCCACTCCTGCTAAACTTGTGAAATACGAATCCTTTCATGCGGCACCCAAACTATATTGTTACTGCTGCCGAATTCATCTCATTCGAATTTTCACAATGCGTGTGTTTGCCAAAAGATATGCCACGACTGGAGTGCGAGATCGAACCTGCGAAAATGTGCAGTATGTAATCCGTGAGCAATGCCGACTGAGAGAACTTGGAATTAGCGAGTCTCTACCCCCGCAACCAACCCTTGGATATTCGCCGTAAATGGGTTCCCAGTCTGAGTCGGGAAGGATCCTGAAGTTACTGCCGGCTCGTCCAAACAAACCGCATAACCTTCTAATGTAATCGGTGACAGGTCATCCTAGCCCTGATCCGAATTTCGCATGTCAAATCTCTGAACCAACCAACTCGAATTTTGCTTGCTTGTGAATGAGTCACTGCTTGGAATCACCCTTCCATTGGCAAAATTTAAACCAACTGTTTTTTGAGGTATGAAACCAATTCGGGACTGATACTAAACAATTTCCTTCTTGATGCAAGAAACTCCAACTTGGCCTTAGGCCACAGATTTTCGCCCTGATGAAATGACTGTAACGTCACCTCCAATTTTGCAATAATTCGGATGATATTCCACACCCTCAAAATTGCTTACCTAAGGGAGTTTTGGTTCCCAAAGATAAATTGAGAATTTGCAGACCAAATGGCTACAAATTGCTCCAACTGAAATAGAAGTAGAATCCTCAAAACCGCTTGTCCCCAATGGGTGCCCCCTGCCCTCTATTTATTTACTTTTTGAGAAGTCGCTGGAAGCTTCCAAAACAACCTATTATAATAACTTATTATAATGTATTTTATTATTAATTAACTTTATAAAATTAAATAAATAACTTTATAAAGTTAAAGTGCAATCTTAGTTTGACATTAAAACAAGTAGGCCCCACTTACTGGATAATGACTTTCTGAGAGCAAGAATGTAATCATCTGTCAACAGAATGACTCTCTCTCCAAAATCATTTGCCTACAAGAGTCAGTGATAGGCAAATCCCCGGTAAAAGTTATGTCACTAGAAAGGGGACATGACAGTCCGCCCTTCCTGAAATTGCTTGTCCTCAAGCAATCTCAAAGCTGGATGCTGCAAAACTGTTTCATTTTCCCAAGTGGCATCTTCAACTGGTAGATCTTTCCATTTAACCAAATATTCTCTGATTACCCTTCTGCGGAGCTGTTTTTCCCTACTTTCCAAAATGATTTCCGGCACTAAGATCAATTTCCCTTCATCATCCAAAGGAGGTAATACTGTAGAAGGTACCACATTCTGTCCCAGTGCCTTTTTGAGGCGCGACACATGGAACACATTATACACTTTACTATCTGCTGGAAGCTCAAGCTCATAAGCCAATTCCCGTATTTGTCTGGTGATCTTGAAAGGCCCATAATATCTAGGCTTAAGCTTTTCTGACCCACTTCTTTTAAGAGTAGATTGCCGAAAGGGCTGAAGCATAAGGTAAACCATGTCGCCAACCTCAAAACTTCTCTCAGTTCTCTTCTGATCTGCATACTGCTTATATTGATTTTGTGCAAGAGCGATGTTATCCCGAAGAGTGCTAATAATGTCTTTACTCTCTTGAATCAAATTCTCGGCACGTGGAACCCGGACATCTCCCATCAGCAAATCAATAAAGCTCGGTGCATCATACCCATATAATGCTCGGAAAGGGGTCATCTGAATTGACATGTGAAAAGTGGTATTGTAACAATATTCACACAAATAAATCCATCTTACCCATGTCTTCTGCTGATCAGCCACGTAGTTTCTCAAGTAGCCTTCCACCCACTTGTTTACTATCTCCGTCTGTCCATCAGTCTACGGGTGATAACTAGTACTGGGTGTGAGCTCAGTGCCACATAATCGGAACACCTCCTTCCAGAAATGACTCAGGAATCTACTATCCCTGTCACTGACAACACTACGGGGTATCCCATGTAATTTGAAAACCTCTCTGAAGAATACTTCAGCTACCTGTGCTGTTGTATAAGTAGTGGTGATGGGGAAGAAGTGAGCATATTTCGTTAGTCTGTCCACCACCACATAAATGCAATCGCGTCCCTGAGCCTTGGGCAACCCTGTAATGAAATCCATGGATATGCATTCCCACTTTTGATTTGGGATGGAAAGTGGCTGTAAGAGTCTTGCTAGGAAGGTGTGCTCTTGTTTGTTCTGTTGGCAAACCGGACACTGACGAACATACTGCAATACATCCTTCTTGAGTCCTTTCCATGTAAACCGTTCCCGCACCTGTCTATATGTTTTAAAGTATCCGGGATGACCAGCTATAGGTGAATCATGAAGAGCCTGCATAATAGATCGCTTCACCTTCGATCCTGCGACTAAAAATATCCTGTTCTTGTAAATAATCAATTCATTCACAAGTGTATACCTGGTATCAACAATTGTCCCATCAACTATCCCAGATGCCCAAGAGTCTCTAGCGTGTTCTGCAACAATCAAATGCTTCCAATCCTCAGAGATCTCTACCATTGCACTAAAATGTGGCCTGCGTGACAAGGCGTCTACTACCACGTTCTGAGTGCCCTTAACATATGATATATCAAAGTCGTATGCCTGTAGCTTACTCACCCATTTCTGTTGTCTATCATTGAGATCTCTCTGCCCAAGGAAATATCTCAAACTGTTGTGGTCAGTTTTTATACAAAACTTTCCACCTACTAAATATTGCTTGAACTTAGCTAGTGCATGCATGATAGCTAACATCTCCTTGTCGTAAATGCTGAATGATCTCTCTAGCCCACGGAACTTCTTGCTCTCATATGCAATAGGGTGTTTGTCTTGCATCAAAACAACCCCAATACCATCTCCTGAAGCATCACACTGGAGTTCAAATGGCTTCGAGAAATCGGGCAATGCTAGTACCGAGCATGAAGTCATGATCTCCTTAAATCTGTCAAAACAAGCCTGTGCCTTTGCTGTCCAAACAAAAGCTCCCTTTTTAAGCAAATCTGTCATAGGAGCCGCGTGTCGCGAATATCCGCAAACAAATCTGCGATAGAAGCCACATAAACCAAGGAATCCTCTCAGCTGTGTCAGGTTCTCAGGAATAGGCCACTCCACTATAGCACGAATCTTATCAGGGTCCAGCCATACTCCTTCTCTACTGATAATATGTCCTAAGTATAATAGCTCGGTCATGCCCAAATCACATTTAGACTCTTTGGCATACAAGGACTCTGCTTGCAAGGTCTTCAGTACTATCTCTAAATGCTCCATATGCTCATGCCATGTTCGACTGTATACCAAGATATCATCAAAGAAAACCAATACAAACTTCCTCAGCTGATGATGGAAGACCTTATTCATGGTGGACTGGAAAGTAGCTGGTGCATTAGTTAACCCGAATGGCATCACTACAAACTCAAAGTGTCCATAATGACATCTGAAGGCAGTTTTCTCTATGTCTTGTTCTCTGACTCTAATTTGATGGTACCCGGACCTCAGGTCTATCTTACTGAAGTAGCATGCCCCATGTAGTTCATCTATCAGCTCATCAACCCGTGGAATAGGATATCTATTCTTAATGGTTTTCTTATTCAGCATTCTGTAATCAATGCACATCCGAAGAGAACCATCTTTCTTCTTTACCAAAACTACTGAAGAAGCAAAAGGAGACTTACTAGGTCTGATGTGTCCCATTGCGAGAAGTTCCTTGATGGTTTCCTCTATTTCATCTTTGAGCCTCTTTGGATGCCTGTATGGAGTAATCATAACTGGTTTAGCACTCTCTTCTAATTCGATGATGTGCTCAATCCCTCTATCAGGTGGTGTACCAGGTGGAATATCACTGAATACCTTACTATATTTCTTTCTCAATATCTGGATGTCTGGATGATATTCTGTCTTTTGTTGTTCCTCCTTTGTGGGCATGAGAGTACACATAGCTGCCCATTCAATATCATTATGTCTCACCAATCTTTCCAAACGCCTGAGAGAAATGGTTCGGATATCACTATTCCTAATAGCTCTCAACACATGCTGCTTCCCATCTACCTCGAACTTGATCTCCATGTCCTTGAGTCGAAAAGTGACCTCACCCAATAAACGTAACCATGTCATACCCAAAACGATATCCAAGTCACCCATATTGACCACATGGTAATCCGCTTTGAACTCATAATTATTTAGGCGTAAAGGCATGTCCCTAACCATCCTGTTACACTTAAGAGTGTAACCATCAGCAACCTGTACTCGGAGACCTTCAAATTCTTCTGTCTTAATACCACGGCGCTCAACTAGTCGTGCATCAATGAAGTTGTGCGTAGCGCCTGTATCAACCAAGGTGGTCACCTTCTGTCCTGCTAGAACACCATGTAACCTAAAGGATCCCTCCTGCTGAATGCTAGACAAACGCCCCTGCTATAAATGCAACTCAGGTTCCTCTTTTTGCTCTGAATTCCCTGTTTCTCCCTCAGGCTCTAAATCACTGTGATCATCCTCATTTGCTGTATTGTCGGAATCTGATCCTTCGTAATATGCCCACATAACTCTATTGGCCTTTCCCTTAGGTCTCAAGGGACAATCATGGTCCTTGTCATATGGGCCTTTGCAATAGAAACATAATTTCTTCCTGCGCAAGTCGTTTAATGCTTCTGCATCCAAGGGTGTAGTAGATTTTCCTTTGGTCTCAATGCTCTTTCCTTTATTCTTATCAAACTTCTTATTGTCTCTGAAAGAGGTAGTACTCCGGGAGGTGAACCTGCTAGAAGGTGCTGTAAGCTCCATACTCCGTGCTTTCCTCATAGCCTCCTGCAGTGTTGGTGGGTCAAATGCCTTAATCCATCCCTTGAGGGGTTCAGACAATCCTTCTGTAAATAAGATAACTAACCTTCTCTAAGACACATCCTGTACCATGACTGACAACCTCTGAAATTCACTAATATAAACCTCCAAATTGCCAGACTGTCTCAACTGAGCAAGGTCGCGAAAATAAATCTCTGGATCCTTCTTATCAAAACGCTCAACCAATCTATCCACAAAGTCCTGATAAGATGTTACCTGATTGTGCTGCAAAGTAACCATCCCATGTGACCACCAATCATGAACTGCACCTTCTAGATGCAAGGTGGCGTACTTGATGGCATCTATCTCAGACATAGGCCTTAATGCTAAGAAGGTGTCCAACTTATGAATCCATGTCTATGCTGTTATCTGACCGCTACCATCGAAAGATGGTAGAGTGAGTTTGCCAGCAGCTCGCTGCAACCCACTATCATGACCTCCCCTGGGCCTCCTGTTCTGACGGCTACTTCTCATATGCTCTCTCCTCTGGTTCAGATAGTGATCAAAGTTCAATAGTTCACGCACATGTGGTGGTAATGCCTACCATTCTGCAGTAGCAGCTCTGAGATCATCCTGAAAATCGTCCGGCAAGTCATCTTCTCCTATCTCTTGAGCCTCTTCTCTTAGGAAGGTGGGACGAGTAGGCCTATTTGCTGTCCATGATCTGCGCCTAGGAGCACCCTGTGAGCCTGCCACACTTCTATTATCATGATCAAGTGTACCTCTACCTTGTTCTTGAATCTTGGGCTGAACAACTCTCTCCATTATGGTAGTCAAAGCCTATAGTGACTGAGCTATTTCTTGCTGTCCGGTAGTCATGATTCTGTAAAACTCTCTGGTTTTATCGTCATCAACTCTGGGGAATCTCGGAGGACTCTGTGACTGTCTTTCACCCATATCTCTGCCCTTAAGTATTGTTCTCCTGCGAATATAATATCTAGAATATGGTTGCATAAAGATGTTCTACCCAACAGGATGGCAAGAAAACTACTCTGATACCACTATGATGACCCTCACTATATGGGTTACCAAAAAAACTCGATACTGAACAGTGGCAATTCGTCAAATACTTGGATGTAACCGTTAATTTGTATTGTCTCCAGCAAATTCACCGATTAATATAGATGTAACAAAATGCAATAGATAATAATACCAACAATGTTCAGGGAAGAATCTTATTACAAGCAAACCCTTTCAATATTCAATAACAATCAAATAATTGAATACAGAGCCCGGACTGGATATATATATAACAATATCAAAGAAAAAAACCTGAATTTGCTGTCACCATTAGTCGTCATGGGACTGTCAGATTTATTCCAAGTCTGCCTTACACAATCTGGAAGGAATGCTGATGCCGCCGACTTATCGCAACGACTGTTTGGGCCCGTGCACAACCGCTCAAGCTATGGAGATGAAACTGGCCGGATTTGGAATGAATTCTAAGTTGTCCTAGCTTAATCGAATGAATTTCCCCAATCTTGATGCAAATCGAGCTCCGCCAGGTCTGGAAAAGATCGCATTTGTCACTTGTGGAGAAGTTATACTGACACTTGCGGAATTATCCAAATTTGCGATTTCCTAAACTCCAACAGGTGATGGATGCTGATGGTCTGGATTGTGACTCAGATATTTTCTTGACCCGCCTGCCACTCCCGCTAAACTTGTGAAATACGAATCCTTTCATGCGGCGCCCAAACTATATTGTTACTGCTGCCGAATTCATCTCATTCGAATTTTCACAATGCGTGTGTTTGCCGAAAGATATGCCACGACTGGAGTGCGAGATCGAACCTGCGAAAATGTGCAGTATGTAATCCGTGAGCAACGCCGACTGAGAGAACTTGGAATTAGCGAGTCTCTACCCCCACAACCAACCCTTGGATATTCGCCGTAAATGGGTTCCCAGTCTGAGTCGGGAAGGATCCTGAAGTTACTGCCGGCTCGTCCAAACAAACCGCATAACCTTCTAATGTAATCGGTGACAGGTCATCCTAGCCCTGATCCGAATTTCGCATGTCAAATCTCTGAACCAACCAACTCGAATTTTGCTTGCTTGTGAATGAGTCGCTGCTTGGAATCACCCTTCCATTGGCAAAATTTAAACCGACTGTTTTTTGAGGTGTGAAACCAATTCGGGACTGATACTAAACAATTTCCTTCTTGATGCAAGAAACTCCAACTTGGCCTTAGGCCACAGATTTTCGCCCTGATGAAATGACTGTAACGTCACCTCCAATTTTGCAATAATTCGGATGATATTCCACACCCTCAAAATTGCTTACCTAAGGGAGTTTTGGTTCCCAAAGATAAATTGAGAATTTGCAGACCAAATGGCTACAAATTGCTCCAACTGAAATAGAAGTAGAATCCTCAAAACCGCTTGTCCCCAATGGGTGCCCCCTGCCCTCTATTTATTTACTTTTTGAGAAGTCGTTGGAAGCTTCCAGAACAACTTATTATAATAACTTATTATAATGTATTTTATTATTAATTAACTTTATAAAATTAAATAAATAACTTTATAAAGTTAAAGTGCAATCTCAGTTTGACATTAAAACAAGTAGGCCCCACTTACTGGATAATAACTTTCTGAGATCAAGAATGTAATCATCTGTCAACAGAATGACTCTCTCTCCAAAATCATTTGCCTACAAGAGTCAGTGATAGGCAAATCCCCGGTAAAAGTTATGTCACTAGAAAGGGGACATGACAGAGTGATGCCAAGTTGCATTATAAAAGAGGGCTTCATGAAGCAAATAGATCATTTTTGTCTATTAATTTTGATGTATTTTCTCGTGAGGGCTTTGAAGGTTGATTTCTTCTTGAGGATTGATTCCTCTTGATTTGGGAGTCCATTTGTTGTTGTTGAATAGCAAATTGGAATTGGATTCTAACTCTGGAATTTAGATTCTATTCATTGCTAAGGTATAGGGAATTGAATTAATTATTCAATCTGAATTTTGGAGTGTCTTTCTTACTGTATTTACTATTTCTGGAGGACGAATTCTTGATGCTTAAGAGTTGGCAATTCATATCTCTGCAATTTGCATTTGCAATTCAATCATATTATATTTTCTATTGGGCGTCATTCTTCTCAGTATTTTGGCATCATAAATCGCTGTTATCTTCAGCAAGCTGGGTGACAATTTAATTCTAAAATCTGTTTGTGATTGGGCATGTGATACCACTGTAATGAGCCCTGGGCTCTCAAACAATCTATGCTGAAGAAATGATTTTGCTTTTGTTTTTGAGGTTTTACAATTTTTGATACCACAATATAGCAACAAAATAGAAAATATTGCAATAATAGTTTCAACTCAGAATTTGAATATTTCATGGGGAATATACAGCTGAAAATTCCCAAATTTTATATCAACTTAGATACAAAGTATTTTCACAAAATATCAACAACCAAATTGATAAAATATCCCCTATTATCTAAATCAACAATACTTAGAAAAATTATAAGTTACAATCATGAACTTAGAAGTAAGACATGCCTTGAAACCCTCTAAAAGGAAGAATATCGGTAGCAAGAGAATCCTTCAACAAACAAATACAGCTGCAGATATGGAAAATGCTGCTCTATATTGCAGCAATTTACAACAGTATCACACGCTGAATCACAAACATATTTCAAAATTAAATCGTCACCTAGCTTGTTCAAGATAAAAGGGACTTATGATGCCAAAATACTCAGAAGAATGACGCCCAATAGCAGATATAATGAATGAATTGCAAATGAAAATTGTTGAGATGAATTGCCAACTCTCACACCAAGAATTTGTCCTTCAGAAATAGTAAATACAGTAAAGAAGACACTCAAAAATTCAGATTGAATAATTGATTCAAATCATTATACCTTAGCAATGAGTAGAATGCAAATTCCAGACTTAGAATGCAGTTCCAATTTGTTATACAACAACAGTAAATGGACTCCTAGATCAAGAGGAATCAATTCCCAAGAAGATAATTAACCTTCAAAATCCTCACAAGAAAATATAGTAGAAGCAATGACAAGAATGATCTATTTGCTTCATGAAGACCTCTTTTATAATAAAACTTGGTTTCACTCATACACGTTTTATTAAAATTGCTTCATCAACACACCTATTTATTAGAAGCTTCCATCTAATTCTTCTAAATAAATAACTTTCTAACACATGGCTTCATGAAGACACTTTTCACTTCATCAACACCTATTTATTAGAAGCTTCCATCTAATTCTTCTAAATAAATAACTTTCTAACACATGGCTTCATGAAGACACTTTTCACTTAAGAGGCTTCAACTTCACAACACCAAATTATAACATGAAATAACATAAAGTGCCTTTATAATAATGAAGCCTCATTAATGATTAAATAATAATTTGGCCACTAAAATAGTAATAACCCCCAAAATACTTATCCTTTAAATATGTCGTCTGAAATAGGAGTCATACCTATTATTTTCCCATGTGATCAAATGCACTTTTCTAAAATAGAAAGGGTTCCTCTCAATCATCACCCAACTTGCCATAAATAGAAGATGCATGAAACTAATGTCAAACACAGTCCAATTTGTGTCAAACAAAGACTAAACTGGAGCATACCGAATTGTGAAAAAGACAAGGCCCTACCATAGCCAATCTTCTGCCTCGGAAGACCCTCTAATTAGCCTACAAGGATCACAGTAATAGGTTAATCTCTCAAACTTTGATGCTGGTGAAAATGGGGACATTACAAATAACAAATTTGGATGTTCTACACTACAAAACTATCGAAAATATTAATGAAAAGAGGGAAGATGATAAGAAATCCCCAGATGCACGAAGGATGTAGGTGTGGATGTAGTAGAGGGAAATTGGTGAAGTCATTGAAGACACTAATTGGCTACTAACTCATACTCTTGGCTTTTCTTTTCCATGTGAGTAGCCTCCAACAAGGGGTTTTCAATCTTCTCTAACTTCCACTCCTCTCCTACAACTTGCACTTCATCTTCTCCAATTCCTACTCCTCTTGTAACTTTTCATCCCAGCTTTCCATTTCTCTATCTCGTTCCACTACTTGTGTCTTGTTTGGATAACTGTGTCTCTCTTAGTTAGCTGCCTAGCTGTTTTGGAAGACTACCTGATTTGCTTAGTCTTAGTCTCCTTGAGGGCTTCCACCCGTGCATGGTCTACCTCCATAAGGTAAGCCAACTGCTCCTGAGAGTTTCAGATATGATCGACCAACTTTTCCTGGGTAGTCTCAACTTGCTAAAGAGCTCGAACTCTCACTTGTGTGGCCTCCTCAATTGAAGCCATCTAATTAGAGCCTCGAAAGTGATCAACCAACCTTTCCTTGGTAGCCTTAGCTTGCCGAAGAGATTGATCTCTAACTTGTGTAACCTCAATTAAAGCCATCTATAAGAGAAAATGGACATAAATGTCCATGTAGTTGATCTCTGTAACATGAAGTATTGAGAGCACTTGGCATATCTTCTCTAACTGTCAATCTACATTGATGCCAAGAAGCCAATATCTTGGTCATCTCTTCTCTCAACCATCAATTTGAAATAAAGCATCTAAAAAAACTGCCTTCATATCCAATTTGCATGAAAGCTAGAATCATGGCCAATATCAATCTATCTAGACATCTTCTTGGCCTAATGCATCAATTTGGCCATAGACTAGAGCTCTCCCTAGTATTCTTATATAGGCCCCAAGAGGGCCCTATTGATGTAGGAGCATCTTGGGTTGCTTTGCTATCTTGCTTGTCTTTGTTGTTGCTGAGTTCCAATGTTGGCCGAGTTGCAGCTCCAACCGAGTTCGAGTTCTAGTGTGTGTGAAGCACTAGTATTCATCGAGTGCTATATAGGTCGAGCCTATTCCGTGACCATTTTGCCTGATCCTCGGTCATGTCCAAATCCTTCTTTGGCTGAGTTTCTCTGTGCATTGGTTCCTTTGTGAACCGACCTTTGTATTTAAATTTGTAGTCCTGAATTCAATGTAAGGATTGTGCATTGAGATATGTGGACTGTTATGTGGTTGGCCTTCTCTAATGTGAAGATCAAAAAATTTTTGTAAGCCGTTTTGGCTAGTTTAAATATAGGTGTCTAAGATTAGGGTAGGGAGGGGGAGATAGGAGGAGCGAGTTTTAAGAAGAGTGTTACCATGATTTCAGTTCCCCTATATTTTTCAAACTTCTAGGATTAGGGTTGAGTGAATGTGATGTCTTGTTTTGGGTCTAGTTTGCCATTTAGCGCTTCCTCTCTCATCTCTTCCCTAAGTTTACCTAGTTGGGAATCAATCAAGTCAAAGTGCATTCAAGTCCTGCTAGGTGATTTAGGTAGAAGTAAGTATCAATCCATTCCCAGATGAAAGGGAAGCAGTTCTAGTTCTCTGAGAATTTCTAACTTCATGGTCAAAGGTCTCTATCTAAAGGAGAAAGACATCTAAAAGGAGAGATCACACTACATTCAGAGCAGATGGCGACTAAAAGCATCGGGGTTGAAGCTTAGGACCAATGCCCAAATCATAGGAACATCATAGGAGCAAAAGAAATCAAATTGAATGCAGGATAAGTAGATAAATCCTCAGAAATGGTGAAAGAACCCGGTCAAAGGTGCTATGACTCTTTTTGAAATCCAATCAATGGCTTATATTTAATCCGCGCATCTACGTTGCAAAGTTGACAAGTCAATTGCTCTTAGAGATGGATCCTTGACTGTCAGATGAAGATCAGATCAAAGGTCATCGCAACATCGTACACTTGAACGGGAAGTTAAATCTTAAGTCGCAAAGTTGCCCACAAAGGGGCAGTCAATTTCACACGGTTAACGCAACATCGTAGGTGGCAAAACAGTTGAAGATTTTCAAGTTGCGAGAATGTGAAGAATGAACATGACAGTTAAGATTTAAGGCTATCACATGCTTGCAAGGAATTTAAGTTAATCATGAGTTAAGGCTGTGAAGCAGCGAAAGCCGAAGATCACATTGTCAATGATGATGTTGCTTCTGGATTTGATTGTGTAAGTTTTTTTATCATCAACGTTTCGGATCACACTCTGTGATCCATCATCAGGATGAGAGAAGGAAGTAAAAAAGTATGCAGACTAGCCAAGCCCAGCAGAATAAAAAGAAAGAAGAGAGGGGGAGGAGCACACAACACGAGGCAGAGAAAGAAAGAAATGAAGAGAAAGAATTTTTTAAAAAGTGGGGGGACAAGAGAAGAAAAAACAACAAGATAGAAGAAACACAAGAAAGAGGGAAGAGTAGAGAAATAACTCTTTAATTTATGAATCTATAGCAATAATTTTTAAGAGAGAATTAAAAGATTAAAAATATTAAAAATAAAAATAAACATAAATAATTGAAAAATAAATTAAATCAATCTAAAAATAAAAATAAAAATAAAAGAACCAAATGTATAAATATATATAATTATAAAGGAGAGATCGCAAAAGAACCCGAGACCAACTCGAAACACGAGACAAAGTAAATGAAAGCAAAAAATAAGAACATAAAAAAAAAAAAAAAAAAAAAAAAAAAAAAAAAAAAAAAAAAAAAAAACCATAAAAATACAAAATATTAAAAATAATGAATAAATTGATAAAATTAAAAAATTAGAAAAATAATAAAATTAGAAGACCAACAACATAAAGAGAAGCAAGCCGCACGCGAAAAGAAACAACCAAGAGACCGAAAAGAAGAGGACAGAAAGGAAGTAGAAAAAACAAAGAAAAAACAAGACAAAGAAGAGCCAACCTAAACACCTACAACACCACGAATGCATGCTTTCGTTCCATGGCAACATTAACTTCAGGTAAAAAAAAAAAAAAAAAAAAAAAAAAAAAAAAACCATAAAAATACAAAATATTAAAAATAATGAATAAATTGATAAAATTAAAAAATTAGAAAAATAATAAAATTAGAAGACCAACAACATAAAGAGAAGCAAGCCGCACGCGAAAAGAAACAACCAAGAGACCGAAAAGAAGAGGACAGAAAGGAAGTAGAAAAAACAAAGAAAAAACAAGATAATTTTATCAATTTATTCATTATTTTTAATATTTTGTATTTTTATGGTTTTTTTTTTTTTTTTTTTTTTTTTTTTTTTTTTTTTTTTTATGTTCTTATTTTTTGCTTTCATTTACTTTGTCTCGTGTTTCGAGTTGGTCTCGGGTTCTTTTGCGATCTCTCCTTTATAATTATATATATTTATACATTTGGTTCTTTTATTTTTATTATTAAGGGTAACCTGAAGTTAATGTTGCCATGGAACGAAAGCATGCATTCGTGGTGTTGTAGGTGTTTAGGTTGACTTTCAAATTTGGGTTGCGAAGCTACGAAAGGTAATTTGGGCGGTTAAGTATGCAGTGATCGCAACATCGCATGAAGTAATACAGTTAAGAGATTTTAAGTGGCCAAGCTGCGAACAGTAACTCAAATCATCAACGCATCTTGATCATCCAACAAAATTAGATCAACGCATGTTGTATTCCTATTTTATAAAGTCGCACGAGAAATAACCAATGTAGGAAAGCGAACATTTGACACGTGTGCACAAAGGAACCCATGAAGAAAGTCATCGCTACCTCGCTGCGGTTAGTAAAAGGAAGCAGTGAGCAGTTGCAAAGTGGCGAATAAGAGGAATCGCAAGGTTGCAAGCTAGAAAGCATTCAAGACATCCCAAGCTGCGAAAAGGCAAAGAGCATTTGACGGTTAAAGAAATCAGTTTTCGCACTGTCGCATGGGTATGCCAAGAGCGAAGATGTCAAGCTGTGAAGTTGTGAAATGAAATAACAATCAGTGAATTACAGCATCACATCGAGTAAAGGTATCGTATGAATGACAGTTGTGAAGAAGCGACTAGGGAAAAATAAAGAGGATTATTATGTTTTAATCCTGATCGTTGATTCGAGATCGACAACGAGAATTCAAACTTGATGTGACTGTTGAAATACAAATTACATGGATTTGGCGCCAAGGTGACCATTATAGATTAGAGAGGAATATGAACCATTTTGAGGGTTTCTAACCATTTCTGCTTTCTTTCTCTGATATATTGAATTGTAACCAATGACTGTTGGATTTCTGAGCGATTCAAGTGCTCTGTTACAGCAATTGATGAATCTGTAATTGGCCAAGAACCCTAAGAAGGGGCCTATATATGTAATTTTCCAAGTTAATGGAAAGGATCGACAAGTTTCATGCATTTTCTCCCCCTATAGAAAAGATTATTGAGAGAATCGAGAGGTGTATGGAATGAAGGATTAGATTGATGTCTGCAACTAGGTAACGTGATGTTTTAATTCCACTTAGAACTAGCATGCCTAGGCTTCTTTCATTGTCTCCTTCAGTTGAGCTAACATGCATGTAGGTTAGTCTTTCTGGAATTGTCGGACAAATACTTGTGAAACTATTAGTATTTGGGCTAATTACAATTTTACTGATTGTTAGTAGTATGGGTACTCAGAGTGCTATCTTTCATAGGTATTTCTGCTCTTTTCTAGAGCTGCATAACATCCTGCATTTGTGATGTGAAGTTAGGATTGAAGTGTGCTTGGAGTTTGCCACTGGGCAACCTTGACTAGTTAGAGAGCCAATTAGGGCCATGGATGTTCTTCTTCCATTACATCCCCTTGCATCCCATAGTCTTAGATGCATTTAGGAGTAAGAGTAGAGTTAGTGTTAGACCTCAAACCTGCCTAAGTTATTTATAGTTATGAGTAACTTGGTTAAATCCTCTTCTACTCTTAGGTTAAGAGCATACCTCCCTTTTTGATCAATTAAAAACATAATTCATTGCAAATCTTGCATATAAGGGAGTTGTACCCTTCAATTCAGGGATTAGTGACATTAGATTGCACTAGTCCAATCTTTTGTAGATAGCTTGTTTCTCATCACCTTGGGTATAAGAAGTCAAGGTAAAGCCAATTCAAGGTGAGGGACACTATTTACCAACAAAGAGATACAAATGATCACAGAGGATCAAGTTTAGGGTTGGGATTTGTTGTAAGATCGCGGATCTCGATTTGTAACTTGTAATCATTTTGTTGGTCGTAACCCGGAAGGCCTTACAGTCTAGCATATTTGTGAATAACTTGATGAATCTATAAGATGTTGTTTCTCTCTCTCCTTGGTGTTGTTCTCTGTGTTTTGCTTCCGTTGTGTTTACTCAACAAGGTGGTTTGATAGTTAGGTGTGCCCCTGGCCCTAATTATTCGACCTCCCTTGCGTTAGGCGGTATCAAAGCATGGTTCAATCTTGTGGAGATTGGATCGTGTAGAACCTTGATTGGTTTTGGTTGTAGGGTGACAGATTTGCGGATTTGACCCATAACTTGCACAGGGTTACAATCTTGCGGGAACCTATTTAACAAAATGGTTGGTGGTAGAGGAAATGCTAACAATGCCATTATGGACATGTTGAGACAAATTGCAGCCACATTACATGTTGTTAAGATAGCCCAAAGGAGAGGAGTACATCTTGATCATGAAGAAGCGCCAAACCCTAATCCTGAATTTGATGTGGAATCTGATGAGAAAAAAGTATTGCAAGTCCTGTCTAGGGCATATTCAAAGCCTGTTGTTGAAGTGACAAATTATGATGGAAGATTGGACACTAATGCTTTGTTGGATTAGATCTCTAAGATGGAAAAATTCTTTGAATTTGAAGGCACTTTTGATAATAGTAAGGTAAAGATAGTTGTTACTAAGTTGAAAGGTCATGCCTCACTTTGGTGGCAGCATTTGCAAATTGATAGACAAAGGAAGGGAAAAGAAAAGACATGAAGCTAGCTAAAGATTGTGAATAAATTAAAGAAGTTTCTCCCTGCTGATTATCAAGTGAATCTATTGAGGAGGATGCAAAATTTGAGACAAAAGGACATGAGTGTGAAGGAATATACTGAGGAATTCTACAGATTGGACATTAGATTTGGACATGTGGATGATGAGGTTGAGAAATTTACAAGGTACCTGAATGGTTTGAGATCTGCAATTCAAGATGAGATAAGCTTTGTGAAGTTGGATAGTGTGGAAGAAGTATACCAATATGCCTTGAAAGCTGAGATCTTGGAAAAGAAGCATGAGCAAAGACAAAAAGGTAGAGGTGGCAGATTTCATAGGCAAAGGTAGATCTTATAGAGAAAATACCAGACCTAATAATACAGTACCAGATAAGGGCAAAACCAAGTGGAAAATGAAGATAAAGGCAAGGTTGGGTGGAAAGGTGGTAGTTCTTATCGAAGTAGTTATGAAAAAGGAGGATTTAGTGGTACTTGTTTTAAATGTGGTGTAGAAAGGCATAGAGCCGTTGAATGTAACAATTCTAGGAAAAAAGAAAAGTTGTAGTAGTCGAAATACTCTGGTTCAAGGAGAACTTGAGGGTTCACCAAGTGGACTTGAGGCTGGAGAAAATCTAATGGTAAGGAAAATCTTGTGCAATGAGATAACTGATGATGAAGCTATCCTGAGGAGAAGTCTTTTAAAGACCAAATATAAGTGTTGAAAACAATTATTCAATTGTATTTTGTGATTGATGTTACAC
This sequence comes from Cupressus sempervirens, assembly GCA_028749045.1. Taxonomy (NCBI): domain Eukaryota; kingdom Viridiplantae; phylum Streptophyta; class Pinopsida; order Cupressales; family Cupressaceae; genus Cupressus; species Cupressus sempervirens. The sequence goes on along the minus strand of CM053784.1, from coordinate 610,632,746 downwards.
TCTAACCGACCAATGTCAATAGTAGCCGAGCTCAGAAGACTCCAGTATCAACCGAGCAGAAGTTCAGAAGAAGCCAAGTTCAGTGATCAAGTGCAAACCAAGCTAAGTCGGTCATTGAAGGATTCAAGTGTTAACTGAGTCAGGTCGGTTACCAAGGAACTCAGTGGTAACCAAGTGACTCAGTTTCAGTATCAGCCAACCTATAGCAGAACAATATTGTTTATTATTTTTTTTATGTAAGCCGACTTAGTGGATGTTAATTGTTTATTTGTAAAGGTATTCAAGCCGACTTGACTTTGGGTTTCATATATATGAAAGGTCAAGTCGTGGATTGAAATATGGAAATTGTGGAAGAAGATATGATGCATATAAATTAAGAGCAGAACATCCAAAGAGCTGCAAAGAATATTCTAATCAGGGAGGATCCAGAGGATAAACCAGAACAACGATCTGAATCTGCAAATCAATCGCTTCATTAATCAAGTCAATCATTGTTACTCTCTAACAATTGTAACAGTGAAGAAATCTCTTAACAGAGTTGACTTAATAGTCATTTTGTAAATCTTCTAACAAGGTGGCATTTCTAAATTGAAGTGTCTTAAGACCTCTAATCAGGCCACTCCTAATAGGGTGATTCAAATCCTTTAATAGGATCACATCTAGCAGTGTGTTTTGTAACCTTTAATAGGGTTGGCTCCTAACAGAGCTCACTTCAAAAAAGTGAAAAGTAGTAACTAGTTGCATTGGTGGTTTTCCCAAATTGAGTTTTCACGTTAAAACTTGGTGTTTCTTGTGTTCATGTTATTCACTTACTACTTTATCTTTCTGCAACTAAGTTACTAAAGGTTAATATACATTAATATCTCAAGATTGCTTTGTTAACCGAGATAGAGTGAATCTCTAGTTCTAACCAAGCTATGCAAGGATTTTAGTTAATAAGAAGTTTGTATTGACATCTAAGGGATTTGGAATTGTTTTAGTGGTCTTATAGAAGATCAAGATGTCTTACAAAAGAGAGATTCCTAAGTTGAATATAGACAACTTCAAAGCATGGCAGGAACTCATGAAGCTGAATTTGGGCACCATTAGAGATACAGGCCCAAGCTTCTTGGAGAACTAGTATGACACCTCTTGATCCTTTGACTGTGGATCAGATGGTAGATCAAATGAATCACAACACAATGATGATTGATATTGTTTCCTCTCTCAACTATTCAAAATTTGATGTAGTCAAAGATTGTCCTACTGCCTATGACATGTGGAACAAGCTAGCAAAAATCTATGGAGGAGATGACAATGTGAAAAGGGCCAAAGTAGAGATTCTAAAAGGCCAGTTTGATCAGATGAAGATGAAAGAAGATGAAAACATTGCAAAATACAGTGAAGGAATCAAGAGACAAGTATCTACACTAGGTACACCTCAACATAATTACATAGCAGAAAGAGAAAATAGATCTATCATGGATTGTGCAAGAACACTAATGATTGAGAAAAATGTTGCAACCAAATATTGGAAAGAAGCAATCAGCACAACAAATCATACCTTGAACCGAGTTCAACTAAAGAAAGAAAAGAGTAAAGAAAAAAGCAGCAAGGAACCTGAAGACTACAAAAATTTTGTTGACTTTGAGCCTAATACTTTACCAAAGGTACAAACAAATGTGACTAGGCAACAACAGATAGCATCACCACTACAGTCAACACCACCCAAGTCACCTAAGTCTACAATTTAACCCGAGTTGTAGCCAGTGCAACCCGAGTTGCAGCCAGAGCAACCCAAGTTGGAGATAGTTCGAACCGAGTCCTAGAAAGAGGAACTCAAGTCATAGACTGTGGGAACTGATGTAATATTCCCGTCATAAAATAAATAATTAAACAAACCTTTGTTAATGGGCCGATTGATTTAGTATATCTCGGACCCATTTTATTTAATTATTTCTGTAGGTAGGTATGGCCATCGGCTATCTTTGAACACCCTCGGAAAAGTTTCCCCGACGAGCATTTAAGCACAACATGTAGGTAGTAGTTGGATGCGATTTGGATTATTTCTTTATATTGTAAATTCCCTTTGGGATTCTCTATGGTTCCCCATTTTAGAAGTGAAAGATCTTCCCTACTTGGCTATTTCAGTTTCAGTGGGATTCAACCCCCACCCTATTCCGTTTGTGTATTTCTTGCTCGGATCTGGCAAATTGGAGCACCATATTTGTTGCCGGTTCATATATACATCTCTAGGATCAGATTGAATCAATTATTTTGTCATTATTTAACATATTCGGCGAGTGTACTGTCCTAATTTCTAGTGCAGCTCGATCTCCACATGTTGTACGGCCTCCAAGCCTGACCATATGGCCTCCAAGTCCAACCGTACGACCTCCAAGCTCTACCATGCGGCCTTCAGTTATACCATACGACTTTATCAATTGTTGCTCCACATACAGCCTACTTGTTCACCCCTCCTAATGATCTTCCATACCGTACGACCTCCAAGCCTTAACATACAGCCTCCACAACATCACCAAAGAAGATACCATATAGCCTATTCAGGCCTCCTTGTACGGCCACTGTGACCACGTCCATGTTTGGTCAAGAGTTTGATTCTGGAATTCAATAGGTTCACACATGAACCTACCTATTCCTGGGGGCTAGTTGGACAACGGAACATTATAGTGGTATCAAAACTAACCATCCTGCCAGCTTGTGGATAGTGAATGAGAGTTTATAGCCGAAAGAGAAGAAAATCTCATTCGGTTGATAGAATGGCAGAACAAGAACCCACTGCTGCCGAACTATTGGCGCCGCTAAGAGAACTTTCGAGGAATCAAGCACAGATCAGTGACACTTAGCGACTTATGGAGGAAATTTTCAAAAAATTGGCAGAGGATAAAATATCCAGTGAACAAAATGGTCACAGTGCGAACTTGACGTCGGGTAAGGCAAACCCTCATCCAACATGCTCTTGACCTTCCATGTCGTCTTTCCCTCCAAACCCTGCCGCCATCCCAAAAAATTCAAAGATGAGATCGGAAAGACAATTCAGGAACTACTTGAGAAAGGATGGATCTGTCCTAGTTCTACCCTTTTCCATCCTCAGTAGTATTGGTTAAAAATGATGAAACGATGTGCATGTGTGTGGACTACCGTGCGTTGAACAAAAAGACAATAAAAAATAGATATCCCATTCCCACGATCGATGAATTGTTGGATGAATTACATGGTGTGGTTTATTTTTCAAAAATAAATCTCCATTCCGAATACCATCAGATCTGCATGAGGGAAGAAGATGTAAAGAAGATGGCTTTTTGTTGTCACTACGAGCATTATGAGTTCTTGGTCATGTCGTTTGGATTAATGAATGCACCTGCTACATTCTAGTCATGCATGAATCACATCTTCAACAAATAATTGCATAAGTATTTACTAGTATTCTTTGATGATATCCTTATTTATAGCAAGATGCGAAAAAAACACCTGAAGCATCTAAATGAAGTCCTAAGGATCATGAAGACTCAATCCTTGTACGCCAAGCAATCCAAGTGTAAATTTGGGATGACAGAGATATTGTACCTGGGGCACGTTGTAGTAAATATGGAGTACAAGTTCACCAGGAGAAGATTCAGGCTATCCTTGATTGGTCTCCCCCAAAATCGCTCTCTGAGTTGCGAGGGTTTTTTGAACTATGCAGTTATTATCGAAGGTTTGTAAAAGGATTCTCTCAACTCAAAGCACCATTAACAAATCTGACAAAAAAAGGCTCTTTCCAGTGGAATGAAAAGTCACAACTCACTTTTGATAAGTTCAAAGAAGTAATGAGCACTTGCCCAGTACTCGCCTTACCTGACTCAAGTCAACCATTCATTCTGGAGTGTGACACATCTAGAGAAGGCATTGGCACGGTACTGAGACACCCCATAGCCTATGAGAGTCGGAAGCTTACACAAGCAGAGCGTCTATATTCTATTTATGACAAAGAGATGTTAGTCATCGTACATGCACTAACCAAGTTCCGACAGTATCTGGTGGGCGCCAAGTTTGTTGTCCATATTGATCATAATAGCTTGAGATATTTTCTAGAGCAACAAGACTTGAACAAGAGGCAACAAAAACAAGTAAGCAAGCTTCAAGCTTTTGATTTCAACATTGAATATGTGAAGGGAAAGAACAATGTGGTTGCAAATGCCTTGTCCACAAAACCTGCCATCTGCTTACTGACTCAGATTTCAGTTGACTGGAAAGCACGTTTATTGGTGGAATATTCCAAAAACACATTTGCCTATGAGCTAATGGACGGAAACACGCAGGATGATTGATACAAAGTGGTGGCTAACATCATTTACTATAAGAATCGGATATAATTTGGTGCTTGAATCCAAACTAAAGCAGAAAATCTTAAAGGAGATACATGCCTCACCCTTGGCTAGACACCCAGGTTTCCTCAAAACTTACAGACAACTTAGGGAGAGGTTTTCATGGAAAGGCTTTAAAGGAGACGTATTGCAGTATGTAAGAGAGTGTGCAGTCTACCAACAAAACAAATTTGAACATACTCTACCGCCGGGTTACTGCAACCTTTGCCTATACTGGAACAAAAATGGTAAAGTATCTAAATGGACTTCATTACTGGACTTCCCAAGGTGAATGGAAAGGATTGTATCTTTGTGGGAGTTGACTGATGAAGTATGCACACTTCTTCGCCATCTCTTTAGATTTCCAAGCCACACAGGTAGCAGAATTATTTTTTAGAGAAGTCTTTCGTCTACACGAGTTACCCCGAAACTTTTTTAGTGACCGGGATGGTCGATTTATCAGTATTTTCTGGAAAAAATTGTTTCGATTGGCAGGAATAGAATTGTCACCAAGTACTAGCTACCACCCTCAAACAGACGGATAGACGGAGATTGTAAACAAGTGGCTAGAAAGCTACCTACAAAATTACGTTTCGGCACAACAACGAGCATGGGTCAAATGGATGCATTTGGGAGAATACTGTTACAACACCACTTACCACATGTTCATCAAGATGGCCCCCTTCAAAGCACTATACGGGTATGAACCCCTTTCATTTGTCAACATGGTTTTGGATGACAGTCATGCACTAAGGGCCAGGGACTAGCTTCAAGATGGGCAAGACATCCTGAGATGTTTAAAAGAGAACTTACAAAGGGCATAGAATCAACATAAGATGTATGCCGATAGACACCAAATCGAGAGAAGTTTCGAAGTGGGAGACTTGGTCTATCTCAAGCTCTTGTCACACAGGTAGTCCTCATTGAAGGCAAAGGGGAAAGAAAAACAAAAGCCACGATTTTATGACCCTTATCGTGTAGCTCACCGCATCGCTGAAGTTGCCTATGAGCTAGGACTTCTAGTGGGAAGCCGCATTCATAACGTTTTTCATGTCTCTTGCCTAAAGAAAGCTGTAGGATAGAACATCACAGTAACTGCAGTCCTTCCACTGCTCAATGAAGAAGGAAAGCTCATATTGGAAACGGTTGAGATCATTGATATACTTGAGAAGACCCTATGGAACCGTACTTTGAAGGTATACTTGGTATGCTGGAAACACTTGCCGATGGACGATGCGGCCTGAGAAGGTGAACACATTCTACAGCATATGGCATTGCATTTGCTCGAGGACAAGCAAAGTTTGGGACGGGAGGAGTGTAATGTTCTCGTCATCAAATAAATAATTAATCAAAACTTTGTTGATGGGTCGATTGACTTAGTATATCTTAGACCCATTTTATTTAATTATTTCCGTAGGTAGGTCAGCTATCTTTGTACACCCTCGAAAAGGTTTACGGTATTTAAGCATGGCATGTAGGTAGTAGTTGGATGTGATTTAGATTATTTCTTTATACTACGAATTCTTGCTGGGATTCTCTGTGGTTCGCCATTTTGGAAGTGAAAGATCTTTCGTACTTGGCTATTTCGGTTTTGGTGGGATTCAACCCTCACCCTATTCCGTCTGTGTATTTTTTGCTCGGATCTGGCAAATCGGAGCACCTATATGTTGCCAGTTCATATATACATCTTTGGAATTGGATTGAATCAATTATTTTGTCATTATTTAACATATTTGGTGAGTGTACTGTCTTGATTTCTAGTGCATCTCAATCTCCACATACTGTACGGCCTCCAAGCCCGACCATACAGCCTCTAAGCTCTACCGTATGACCTTTAGTTATACTGTATAGCCTACTGTACGTCCTACCTGTTCACCCCTCCTCGCAATCTTCCATACCATACGGCCTCCACAACATCACCAAAGAAGATAATGTACGGCCTATTCAGGCCTCCCTATACGGCCACTACGACTCCGTGCACATTTGGTCTAGAGTTTGATTCTGGTACTCAACAGGTTCACACACGAACAAACCTGTTCCTGAGGGTTAGTCGGACAATGGAACATTACAACCAAGTCTCAGACAGGAGAAATAGAGCAGAGTTTAGAGTTTCACAAAACCTTTGAGCATGGTGAACCAAGTGAAACAAGTCCAGAATCTAGAAGAAAGGAACCTATACTTGTTAGAGATGTCAGAAGGCATCATGCACCTAAACAAATAGTTGGAGATCAGATAGAAGGCAGAATGATAAGAAACAAATTAAAAGGTACATGTTTGCTTACTGAATTTGAACCTAGAACTGTTATAGATGCATTGAATAATGAAAGTTGGATAGAGACAATGAATGAAGAGATTGAACAAATTGAAAAGAACAATACCTGGAATCTTGTTGCTAGACCCAATGACAAAAATGTAATTGGAACAAAGTGGGTATTTAGAAACAAATTGAATGAAAATGCCGAAGTATCAAGGAATAAGGCAAGGCTAGTGTGCAAAGGATATGCTCAAGAAGGTATAGACTATGAAGAAACATTTGCTCCTATTGCTAGACTTGAAGGGTCAGAACATTGCTTGCATATGTTGCATTCAAAGGATTCAAAGTGTATCAAATGGATGTAAGATCAACTTTCTTGAATGAAATTCTAGAGGAAGAAGTTTACATTGATCAGCTTGAAGGTTTCATTGATCCAAATAAAAGAGACATGGTGTGTAAATTACACAAAGGTTTGTATAGTCGGAAACAAGCTCCTAGAGCATGGTATGAGAAGCTACATGGATATCTAATAAAGACTAGTTTTCAGAGAACCAATGATAATAGTAGTCTATATACTAAAGGACTACAAAATAAGATATTGTTAGATGAAATATTTGTGGATGATATATTATTCACAAGTCATGATGACTTATGTAAATTATTCTCTGAAGAGATGAGGAAAGAATTTGAAATGTCAATGTTTGGAGAGATAAAATTCTTTGTTGGTTTACAAGTTCATCAAATGAAGGATGGCATTTACCTTACTCAGTCAATATATATCAAGGAGATATCGAAAACCTTCGGAATGAAAAATTCCAAACCACTTGAAACACCTATGTCTATTGGACACAAACTATCCAAGAATGATGATTCAAAAGAGGTAAATCAGATTACATACAGATCTATGATTGGGAAACTTCAGTATGTTGTTCACACAAGACCTGATATTGCATTAGCAGTTGGTATAGTTGCAAGGTTCTCTGCAAATCCCAGAGAAAATCATATGATGGCAGTCAAAAGAATTATGAGATATCTAAAAAGTACTCAAGACTATGGTCTATGGTATAAGAAAGGAGGAAACCTTGAGTTGAAAGTCTTTACTGATGCAGATTGGGCTGGAAGCATTGATGATAGAAAAAGTACTAGTGGAGGAGCCTTCTTTCTTGGAAAGAGGCTAGTGCCATAGACCAGTAAGAAGCATAATTGCATCTCTCAAACTACAGTAGAGGCAGAATATGTTGTTGCAGTAGTTAATTGTTCCAACACAGTTTGGATCAAGCAACTGTTGTCAGGAGTAAAGGAAGAAATCAAGGACCTAGTGGTTATCTACTATGATAACACAAGTGCAATCAACATATCCAAAATTCTAGTGATGCACTTTAAGACAAAACAAATTGCAATCAAGTATCATTTTTTGAGAGAATTAGTTCAAGATAAAGAGGTTAAATTGGAATACGTGAACACAAAGGAGCAGGTTGCTGGTATATTTACCAACCATTACCTAAGGATGCATTTTTGTATCTCAGAGGAAAGCTAGGGGTCATTCTTCTATCTGATGCTCACTAGAGTACAGATTGGTGATGCATCAACTAAACTGCATTGAAGATCTATCAAGTTAATGCAAAGAAGTCAGAGCTCACTGCATATGAATCAATACATAAGGTACATTATAAACTCATTATATCAAGTCTTCGGCATTTGATATCAAAGAGGGAGAGATTGAATATGTCATGTTCATATCAAAAGTAAAGAGGGAGAACTTGATCGGATGGAGTCTGAAGTTAAGATGTCAGAGGGAGAATCTCAGAGGGAGTTCTCATGGATGAAAAATTAGAATGAAACTAAGGATATTATAAAATCTTATAAATCATTTTGATTGCTCTAAGTTTCATTTGCTTATGACATGTTGTGTTGCCATCAACGCCAAAGAGAAAGATTGTTGAAAACAATTATTCAATTGTATTTTTTCATTGATATTACACAAATGTTACACTCTAACTGACCATTGCCAATAGTAACCGAGCTCAGAAGACTCCAGTATCAGCCGAGTAGAAGTTCAAAAGAAGCCAAGTTCAATGAACAAGTGCAAACCGAGCTAGGTTGGTCATTAAAGGATTCAAGTGTTAACTAAGTCAGGTCGGTTACCAAAGAGGTTCAGTGTAAGTCGAGTCAAGTCAATTACCAAGGAACTCAGTGGTAACGGAGTGACCCAATTTTAGTATCAGCCGACCTACAACAGAACAATTTTGTTTATTATTTTGTTTATGTAAGCTGACTTAGTAGATGTTAATTGTTTATTTGTAAAGGTATTCAAGCCAACTTGACATTGGGTTTCATATATATGAAAGGTCAAGTTGTGGATTGAAATATGGAAGTTGTGGAAGAAGATAAGATGTGAATAAAGAAGGATATTTAATTAAGAGCAGAACATCCAAAGAGCTGCAATGAATATTCTGATCAGGGAGGATCCAAAGGATAAATTAGAACAACAATCTGAATTTGCAAATCAGTTGCTTCATTAACCAGGTCAATCATTGTTACTCTCTAACAATTGTAACAATGAAGAAATCTCTTAACAGAGTTGACTTAACAATCATTTTGTAAATCCTCTAACAAGGTGGCATTTCCAGATTGATGTGTCTTAAAACCTCTAACTAGACCACTTCTAATAGGGTGATTCAAATCCTTTAACAAAGTCACACCTAATAGTGTGTTTTGTAACCTTTAACAGGTTTAGCCCCTAACAAGGCTCACTTCAAAAGAGTGAAAAGTTGTAACTAGTTGCATTGGTGGTTTTTCCAAATTGGGTTTCCACATTAAATCTTGGTGTTTCTTGTGTTCATGTTATTTTCTTACTACTTTATCTTTCTGCAACTAAGTTATTAAAGATTAATACACATTAATATCTCAAGATTGATTTGTTTACCGAGTTACAGTGAATATCTAGTTCTAATTGAGCTGTGTAAGGATTTGAGTTAATAAGAAGTTTGTATTGACATCTAAGGGATTTGAAATTGTTTTAGTTGTAACTAATTCACCCCTCCCTCTTAGTTACTCCTCTTATATTTCCAACGGTAAGATGGCAAGAAAATGTTGCGCGGTGATCATTGACAATGGCAGTTCAACAAATTCGGCATCACAAGAGCTGGTTACAAAGTTGCAGTTGGAAAGGTTGAGGCACCCTAAATGCTATCATGTTTCATGGATTAAGGATGAGCACATGTTATTGGTAAGTGAGGAATATGTTGTGAAATTCAAGATTGGAAACTACTTTGATGAAGTTCTGTGTGATATTATGCCTATGGATTGTTGTCATATTTTGTTGGGTAGACCTTGGCAGTATGATAGACATGTTGTACATCATGGTAGATTGAATCGATATTCTCTTTGGGTGAATGGAAGAAAGAAAGTATTGTTGCCTTTGATTGAAGTTCCAGATGAGGTAATTTGTACTACTATTAGAGTTCATATATTTAATGGGAATCAATTTGAAAAAGACATAAAGAAGAACGAAGTGTGCTTTGTTGCGATTCCTTGAGGACCAAGTTGCAATAGTATTGACCAAGTGATATAGAAGAAAGTATTGACCTAATGACAATGAAAGATGACATTATAAGCCGAGTGCTAACTGAAATTGAGAAATTGCTTAATGAGTACAAGGTGATTACTGCAAAAGATATACCTGACGATTTACCACCAGTAAGAAGTATAAGCCATTGTATGGATTTGATTCCTGGGGCTAGTTTTTCGAATAAAGCACCATATAGATTGACACTTACCGAAAATGAAGAACTTAACAGGCAAGTGCAGTAGCTGTTGCATAAAGGTTTGATCAGAGAGAGCTTAAGTCCATGAGTTGTACCTGTTGTATTGGCACCTAAGAAGAATGGAGAATGGAGAATGTGTACTGATTCCAAAGCTATTAACCAAATTACAGTGAAATATAAGTTTCCTATGCCAAGGATGGGTGACACAATGGATTGTTTGACTAGAGCAAAATAGTTTACCAAGATTGATTTGAAGAGTGGCTATCATCAGACTAGAATCAGAGAAGGTGATGAGTGGAATATTGCTTTCAAAACAAAAGATGGATTGTGTATGAATGGTTGGTTATGCCTTTTGATTTGACTAATGCATCGAGTACTTTCATGAGGTTGATGAATTAGGTTCTATAAAGATTCTTGGGTAAGTTTGTAATTGTTTATTTGGATGACATTCTGATATTTAGTAACACTCAGGGAGAACATCTAGAACACATTAGGCAAGTGTTGCAGAGATTGAAGGAGGGGAAGTTATTGATTAATTTGAAGAAGTGTTCATTCATGCAAGAGGAGATTGTGTATCTGCGATTTGTGATTTCAGCTGATGGTTTGAAGATGGATCCTAATAAAGTTAAAGCAATTCTTGAATGACCTATACCTAAGAATATGGGTGAGATAAGATCATTTCATGGTTTGGCAAGTTTCTACAAAAAGTTTATAAGGAATTTCAGTTTTGTCTGTAACGATATGACTGAGACTATGAGAGAAGATAAAAAAGGATTTCAATTGGACCCATGGAGCTTATAAGTGTTTTGTAATGGGCACCCCTGGATGTCCCAAAAAACTAAACCAATTTGCTGAAAGGAATTTTGTCAAACAGTTTGCATTCAACCTCTTATTTCTCCGTTTAATGTTTTAAACCCCTTATAACTCCGGAAATCAAACATTTATTTGTTTGTTGTGTTTTGTGCATGGAATTGGTATCATACAACATAAACAAGAAAGAAACTACAATAATATGCAAAGTGGAAATGAACTGCTGCTAATAAAATGTTATTTTCAGAATTCATAAAACCAAATACATGGCAGATTTATCAACTCACTAATTACTTCAGCAATATTGACATAATACTCCAGCCCATGCTTTCGAACTTGCTGCTATAGTGCTTTGTCCTTCAATCAGTCCACTACCTTCGTAATATCATTCCCTCAAAGCGGCATAAGCATCGGAAAAGTAGTGAAGAAGATATGAGCAAAATACCAAATCTGTCTATAGCTGGAAATGCAACTAAATTGCCTGATAATGAAGTCGATAACAAAGAATTCCAAAGGCCAAACCCCAAGGGAATGACGTCTAGAATGTTACAAGAGAGGATAAATGTCCTCAAATGCCAAGAACGGAGCTGCAACTCACACACCAATTTCTTCTCATATTCCACCTGTCTAATGAAGCCACAAATGCTTCCTTTTATTCTATTTCCAAAGGTCCGCTCAACTCATATTGGCAATGTGGGATAAAAGATGTGTAATATATAAAACATATATTAAAATGCCCCTTATGTCTCCCTTGGGTACACATCCCCATAAAATAAATATTAAAGTAACACTTTAATATTTTACAATTAAATTAGGCGTTACTTTAATAAAACTTCAGGCATTAAAATGTATTAGCAATTGGACTCCGAATAATGCGAGTGATAGCTCATCGGAAAGCTCTCACCGAGGAGTATCAAATCCAATCACCAAAATTGACCTGCACTGTGTCCTGCCGACTTACTAAAAATAGTATGCCTGAAACTGAGTAAATCAACTTCGTTTTGGCCCAAACTGGAAATGACTAGGCCAAAACACTCTAGGATCCCATTAAACCCTTCGTTAGCCCTCGGGACCATGTAGAACAAGGCTAACGCACACACACTTGGTCAACTGCTAAAATGGGGACATTACAGTCTGCCCCCCTTGAAATTGCTTGTCCTCAAGCAATCTCAATCCAGCCTGCTAAATAACCTGCTCACTCTCCCATGTAGAATCTTCCTCCGGCAGGTCTTTCCATTTGACCAAATATCCTTCACTACCCTGTTTCTAAGCTTCCTCTCTCTGGTGTCCAGAATAGCCTCGGGTAGTAACACAAGCTTCCCCTCCTCATCCAAAGGGGGTAAATCTGAAGAAGGCACTACACTCTGACCAATGGCTTTCTTAAGCCTAGACACATGAAACACATTGTGCACTCGATTGCCCTCTGGAAGCTCAAGCTCATTGGCGACTTTGCCCACTTTGCGAATCACCCCGTAGGGACCATAAAATCTAGATTTCAACTTTTCAGCTCCGCTCTTCTTGAGCGATGACTGTCTATATGGTTGTAGCCTCAAGTAAACCATATCCCCTACCTCGAAGCTACGCTCTATTCGGTGCTGATCAGCATACAATTTTTGTTGATTCTGGGCCTGTTGTATATTCTCTTTGAGCACTTTCAAGATGTCCTGACTATCCTGCAATAAGTTTTTGGCTTTGGGCACTCTACTGTCCCCCAAAACTAAATCCATAAAGCTAGGTGCTTCATAACCATAGAGTGCCATGAAAGGAGTCATCTTGATGGACATATGATAAGTGGTGTTATAACAATACTCTCCCATATGCAACCATCTGATCCAAGCCTTTTGTTGTGTAGTTACATAGTTCCTCAAATATCCTTCCACCCATTTATTCACAATCTCTGTTTGCCCATCTGTTTGTGGATGATAACTAGTGCTAGGTGTAAGATCTGTACCACACAACCTAAACAACTCTTGCCAAAAAACACTCATAAACTTACTATCCCGGTCGCTGACAATGAATCTGGGCAGCCCATGTAACCTGAATATCTCTCTAAAGAAAAGATCTGCCACCTGTGCTACTGTGTAAGTGGACGGAATAGCAAAGAAGTGAGCAAACTTCGTCAAGCGGTCCACCACCACATAGATGCAATCCCTTCCCTGCACTCGTGGTAAACCAGTGATGAAGTCCATCGAAATACTTTCCCATTTCCTATCAGGAATGGGCAAGGGTTGTAATAAACCTGCAGGAAATGTGTGCTCTCCCTTATTCTGTTGACAAACCACACACTCCCTGACATACCTCTGAACATCATCCTTGAGCCCTTTCCATGAAAACCGCTCTCGGATCTGCCTGTAGGTCTTGAAGACCCCCGGATGTCCAGCTGTGGGTGCATCATGAAATGCCTTTAGTATCGCCTCTCTCAAATGTGATGACGGCATCAAATAAACTTTGTCCTGAACTCTGATCAATCCATCTATCACCTCATAGCAATCATCCTGTATGGTACCTGAAATCAATCCAAAAGCCCAAGCATCTCTGACAAACTCTGTTATAATCTGATCTCTCCAATCTCCTGAAATCTCTGCCAGAGCACATAAGTGAGGTCTCCGAGATAAGGCATCAGCCACCACATTTTTCTTACCTTTGACAAACTCTATGTCAAAGTCATAAGCCTGCAACTTAGTCACCCATTTTTGTTGCCGGTCATTAAGATCACGCTGGCTCATGAAGTATTTAATACTATTGTGATCAGTCTTGATCACAAAACGTCCACCTACCAAATATGATCAAAATTTGGCCAATGCATGCATTATGGCCAACATCTCCCAGTCATAGACAGAATAACTCTTCTCAACTCCCCGGAGCTTCCTACTCTCGAATGCAATGGGATGCTTCTCCTGCATCAATACTGCTTCAATCCCATCACCTGATGCATCACAATGAAGCTCAAAAGGCTTCGTGAAATCCGATAGAGCTAGAACTGGACATGAAGACATTACCTGCTTGAAATGCTCAAAACATCTCTGTGCTGCCCCTGTCCACACGAAGGCTCCTTTCCTGGTAAGATCTGTCAAGGGTGTAGCAATCTGTGAGAATCCCTTAACAAACCTCCTATAAAAACCACATAAACCAAAGAATCCCTTAAGCTGTGTACGGTTTGTGGGAGTAGGCCACTCTACAATAGCTCTAATCTTTTCGGGATCAACCCGAACGCCATTTGCACTAATGATATGCCCAAGGTAAAGGAGCTCAGTCATGCCAAACTCACATAAGATTACTTGGCATACAATGACTCTCTCCAGAATAGATAACACCTCCTCCAGATGATGTAAGTGCTCCTCCCAGGTCTTACTGAAGACCAAGATGTCATCAAAGAAGATCAAGACAAATCTCCTCAGTTGCTTCCTGAATACCTGGTTCATACAACTCTGAAATGTAGCAGGTGCATTGGATAGACCAAATGGCATAACCATGAACTCAAAGTGGCCATAGTGACATCGGAAGGTTGTTTTCTCAATGTCCTTTGCTCTCATCCTGATCTGATGGTATCCGGATCGCAAATCAATTTTGGTGAAGAAGCATGCCCCATGCAACTCATCAATCAACTCATCAATCCTAGGAATGGGATACTTGTTTTTAATTGTTTTCTTATTCAGTGCCCTGTAATCAATGCACATGCGCATCGTCCTGCACATGCGCATCGTCCCATCCTTCTTCTTTACCAATACTACTGCTGAAGCAAAGGGGCTCTTACTGGGCCTGATATGCCCCATCTCCAAAAAATCCTTAATCGCCTTCTCTATCTCATCCTTGTGTTTCTTAGGATGACGATAGGGAGTAATCATAACTAGTTTGGCTCCCTCCTCAAACTCAATAACATGTTCCATCCCTCTGTCAGGAGAAACCCCATGAGGAATATCGCTAAATACTTTAGCGTGTCTATCAAGTATCTTCTGGATATCTGGTGGATGACTCTTTTCTTGTGGCTCTGGTGAAGTTGGCATAATGTAGCACTCTGCCGCCCACTCTATGTCATCATGACGAAAAAGTCTCTGCATTCTCCTCAAGGACACTACTCTACAACCTCCATCTGAAAGTCCTCTAAGTACTACAGTTCTGCCCTCATGCTGGAATCTCATCTCCAATTTCGCTAGGTTGAGTGTGAACTCAACTAGTGATGCCATCCATGTCATGCCGAGGATGACATCATAATCTCCCATGTCCACAACATAGAACTCATCCTCCAACTTGTAGCCATCTCCAAACCTGATGCGAAGATTCGATATCTTCCAAGTACATAATAATTTATCACCGTTAGCCACCATGACTCTAAACCCATCATGCTCCTCTGTCTGTAACCCTCTCCTGGCTACCAACTGTGCATCTATGAAGTTATGTGTAGCCCCAGTGTCAATAAGAGATATCACTTTCTGCCCCTGGATAGTACCCCTGACCTTAAATGTGATTGCCTTTTGGGCCCCTGTCAAGCGTGCCAACGATCTATCATCCTTAGGAATGCTGCTCTCCTCTATAGTGTTGCCCTCATCTAAATCGGAGTGCTGATCCTCCCCCTCTGACTCTGAATCTTTTGCTGAAAAATACTCCATTTGATTTGCCTTAGCCTTGAGAGAACATTTATGAGATAAGTCCCAAGGCTCTCTACAATGGAAGCACAGCTTCTTCTTTCGAAGTTCATTCAAGGTTTCATTGTCTAGTCCTTTTGATCCTTCTTTGGGTTTGCTATACTCTTTCTGAAACAGTTTTTTGTCTTTGTCCTTGCGGTAGGAAGAATCTGTTGAATGGTTTTTCCCTTTGTATACCGAAGGGGCTAAATCTCGTGCCTTTTTAGTTGCTTCAGCTAAGGTGAGTGGATCATGTCCCTTCACCCAACCTCGTAATGGATCAGCAAGACCATCACAAAATAACACCACCAATCTCCTAGGAGAGATATTGGTAACAAGTACAGACAAGCGCTGAAACTCGGCAATGTAAGCATCCACAGAACCTGACTGTTTTAACTGTGCTAGCTCCTTAAAATGTAACTCAGGATCCCTAGTGTCAAATCTCTCAATCAGTGTTTCGGTGAATTCCTCATAGGATGTAATCTGATTATGCCCCAAAGTCACCATGCCATGATGCCACCATTCATGTGCAACGCCATCCAAGTGCATAGCCGCATACTTGATAGCCTCCTCCTCAAGCATAGGATTTAGCTGCAAGTATGTATCTACCTTCTGCACCCAAGCTCGTGCAGTCATCTTCCCTGAAGCATCATAATAAGGTCAAGAAAGTTTTCCAACTTTCTTTCTCAGCTCAAAGTTTTGATTCCTCCCTCCTGCTCTAGGCATGTGTCTCATCCTCAAGTCCATATAATCTCTGAGGGAAATATCCGCCTGAAACTCCGATCCACTAGCCTCCCAGTCCCTCCTGAACTGATCCTGTAATTCGGTAATTTGCGGTTCGTTTACTGGTTGAACCAGATCTCTGGGTGGGAAAGTGGGTAGAAGAGGTCTCGAGCTCGCAGTTCGCGCTGGGCGTGCAACGTGTCTAAAGTTATCAGCCTCATTCCCATTGTTGCCGTGTCCATTATTACCATTAATGTTATTCTCAGGACCATTGTTGTTGCCTTGGCCTCCATGGTTATTGTTTCCCCCATTGTTATTGTTTCCCTCGTTATTGTTTCTGTTGTTGGCATCACCTGGATTAATATTGACACCCATCTGTCTAGCCATGAGCTGCAACATCATGTCCATTCGCCTATTCTGCTCCTGCTGCATACGCTGCCCTTGCTCTAATGTATCTAGTAATTGTTTGAACATTACCTCCTCCTGATCTGGACTGGCATTCCTGCCTCCGCCTAATCCTGTATTCTTGTCATCTCGATCACCCATATTGTTGTCCTAATCAAAGAATATCTCCTCTGTGTCTGTATGGTTGGATTCAATGTTCACCTGCACGGATGTACTAGACTGTTTTCTTTGCAAGTCTGAAATCCTATTTTGTATTGCTCTGGTATCGCGGAAATTATAAGGCCCCTGTCACATGCTCAAACATAAATGCTTAGCTTGTGTTTTTTATTTATTTCTGATTTTAGTGTTTTGACATTTCGTCAAACACTTTTCCCTCTATCCGGCTGTTCCAAATTCCCTATAAGACCTCCACAGGATGGCAGGACTTATAGCTCTGATACCACTGGAATGGGCACCCCTGGATGTTCCAAAAAACTAAACCAATTTGCTGAAAGGAATTTTGTCAAACAGTTTGCATTCAACCTCTTATTTCTCCGTTTAATGTTTTAAACCCCTTATAACTCCGGAAATCAAACGTTTATTTATTTGTTGTGTTTTGTGCATGGAATTGGTATCATACAACATAAACAAAAAAGAAATTACAATAATATGCAAAGTGGAAATGAACTGCTGCTAATAAAATGTTATTTTCAGAATTCATAAAACCAAATACATGGCAGATTTATCAACTCACTAATTACTTCAGCAATATTGACATAATACTCCAGCCCATGCTTTCGAACTTGCTACTACAGTGCTTTGTCCTTCAATTAGTCCACTACCTTCGTAATATCATTCCCTCAAAGCGGCATAAGCGTCGGAAAAGTAGTGAAGAAGATATGAGCAAAAATACCAAATCTGCCTGTAGCTGGAAATGCAACTAAATTGCCTGATAATGAAGCCGATAACAAAGAATTCCAAAGGCCAAACCCCAAGAGAATGACGTCTAGAATGTTACAAGAGAGGATAAATGTCCTCAAATGCCAAGAACGGAGCTGCAACTCACACACCAATTTTTTCTCATATTCCACCTGTCTAATGAAGCCACAAATGCTTCCTTTTATTCTATTTCCAAGGGTCCGCTCAACTCATATCGGCAATGTGGGATAAAAGATGTGTAATATATAAAACATATATTAAAATACCCCTTATGTCTCCCTTGGGTACACATCCCCATAAAATAAATATTAAAGTAACACTTTAATATTTTACAATTAAATTAGGCGTTACTTTAATAAAACTTCAGGCATTAAAATATATTAGCAATCGGACTCCGAATAATGCGAGTGATAGCTCATCGGAAAGCTCTCACCGAGGAGTATCAAATCCAATCACCAAAATTGACCTGCACTGTGTCCTGCCGATTTACTAAAAATAGTGAGTATGCCTGAAACTGAGTAAATCAACTTCGTTTTGGTCCAAACTGAAAATGACTAGGCCAAAACACTCTAGGATCCCATTAAACCCTTCGTTAGCCCTCGGGACCATGTAGAACAAGGCTAACACACACACACTTGGTCAACTGCTAAAATGGGGACATTACAAAGAATTTCTGTTGTATACTGCTCATAAGGCTTTATAGTATTTGGAAATTCAACATAAGTTGAATCAAAGACATATGAAGTGGGCTAATAACTTGCAGAGTTTCACACTTGTGATAAAGCATAGGAGGAAAGCATCTAATCGAGTTGCAAATGGGAATCTTTGTTGACTGAGATGAATGTTGAAGCTCTTGGGTTTGATGAGAAAAAGGAATTGTACAATACTGATCTTAATTTTTCTATGGCGTGGAGAGAGTGCAGAGTCCCAGATCTATCAGATCAACCAAGGAAGTATGATGAATATTTTATTCAAGAAGATATATTGTTCAAAGGAGTTTAGTTGTGTATACCAAGAAGTTCTATGAGAGTTAATTTGATTAAGGAAAAGCATTGTGGTGGATTGACTAGACACTTTGGTATTGATAAGACATTGAGTTTTCTTCAAGATAAGTATTATTGGCCACAGATGTATAAGGATGTCAGAAGTTTGTGAAGAATTGTGGAATTGTACACACCTATTTCTATTCCTGAGAAACCTTAGAGTGACATTAGTATGGATTTTGTTCTTGGCTTACCTAAGACAGCAAGACAGTATGATTCCATATTTGTTGTTGTGGATAGATTTTCTAAGATGACAAATTTCATACCATGTAAGAAGACATCAAATGCAATGCAAGTTGCAAAGCTTTTCTTCAAAGAAGTTGTCAGGCTGCATGGGTTGCCAAGGAGTATTATCTCTGACCGAGACAGTAAGTTTGTTGGTTATTTCTAGAAGACCTTGTGGAAGAAAATGGATACTGAGTTGAAGTTTAGTTCTACATTCCATCCATAGATAGATGGACAGATAGAGGTTGTGAATAGAAAGTTAGGTAATTTACTGAGATGCTTAGTTGAACAGAGTAACTAGGATATGGTATTGGCACGAGCCGAGTTTGCATATAATAATTCTCTGAACAGGAGTACTGGGAAAACACCTTTTCAAATTGTCACTAGAATGCAACCTAGAGGTATATCAGATTTGAGGGATATTGTTGGTAAAGAGAAGAGAAGTGTTGAAGGAGAAGTGTTTGTTGATGTCATGAAGTCTTTGCATGAGGAAGTGAAGTTGAGGTTGGAATAAAGTAATCAAAAGTATAAAGAATGTGCAAACAAGTCTAGAAGACAACATGTTTTTGAAGTTGGTGATGAAGTGATGGTTCATTTGAAAAAGGATAGATTTCCTATTGGTATATACAGTAAATTTAAAATGAAGAAGTTCGGTCTTTGTCGAATCTTGAGGAAGTTCGACATCATTAATGCATATGAAGTGGAGTTACCTGGTGATGTGCATATATCTCCTACATACAACGTTGCTGATTTATATGTATCATGAGGCAAATGATGAAGTTGTTATACCAAGTGATTATCCTAAGAAGCCGATTGAGGAGATTGAACAGATATTAAACTAGAGAATTAGTAAGAGTACAAGGGGAAGAGATTACTATGAGTATTTGGTAAAGTGGAAGAACAGACACGTTGAAGATGCTACATGGATTTCCCAACTGAGTTGGATTTAGCTCAGATTGTGACACCTTCATGATAAGGAGAATTATTTCTTTTCAACCCCGGTTGTCTAATGCAGGAGCATCCTAGGTTGCTTTGCTATCCTGCCTGTCTTTGTTGTTGTCGAGCTCTAATGTTGGCTGAGTTCGAGTTCCAGTGTGTGTCGAGCACTAGTATTCGCCGAGTGCTATATAGGCTGAGCCTGTTCAGTGACCATTTTGCTTGATGCTCGGTCATGTCTAAGTCCTTCTTTGACTCAGTTTCTCTGTGCGTTGGTTCCTTTGTGACCCGACCTTTGTATTTAAATTGTAGTCTTGAATTCAATGTAAGGATCATGCATTGCGATGTGTGCAGACCGTTATGTGGTCGACCTTCTCTAATGTGAAGATCTAGAATCTTTTATAAGCCCTTTTGGCTAGTTTAAATACAAGTGTCTAAGCTTAGGTTAAGGTGGGGGGGGAAGATAGGAGGAGCTAGTTTTAGAAGAGATACAGATGATCATAGAGGATCAAGTTTAGGGTTGGAATTTGCTGTGAGATTACGGACCTCAATTTGTAACTTGTAATCATTTTGTTAGCCGCAACCCATAAGTCCTCATAGCCAGGCATATTTATGGATAACTTGATGAATCTATAAGATGTTGTTTCTCTCTCTCCTTGGTGTTGTTCTTTGTATTTTGCTTCTATTGTGTTTACTCGGCAAGGTGGTTCGATAGTTAGGTGTGCCCTAGGCCCTAATTACCCAACCTCCCTTGCGTCACCTATGCACTTGGTTGATCAATATAAATAAAATTCCCCTCTAATTCAATCTCACTCAACTCCTCCGCCTCCTCTCTTGATGGTTTGGTTGTATGTAATTGTGGAGTCTTTGAAGGTGTACATTGTTTACACCTCTATGACAACCACTAAGGGTGGTTGTGGGACTATCTTTGGTATTGTCCCCACAAGCACCCCCTAAGATGGTTGGATGGTTGTGAAGGCTCTAAAGGACCCAACTAAGTGTCAACTACCAAAATGACAACCTTTGCCTCCTTTGTCTCTAGGAGCCCTAGTGAATCTGACGGAGGGGCATTTATTGGTACCCCCAACATGCCAAACTAGTCTCCAATCTTGGTGGCTTGTTCAACCACCATATTGATGCAGAGCTTAGCAGCAGTCAACTTCTAAAGCCTTTTCAAAGGCTTCTCAAGTCCAAGTCAAGAACCTAGGAACAAGTTTTGTTCCTTCATCCACACTGGGTACACCTATCCACTGAGCCTTGTGAAGCTCTTCCTCAAAAACTTCAGCCACTGATTCCAATACCTCTTAGTCCTCCAACTTGATCCCTGACTGATCACCTCTCACAATTAGTTAGGCTTTGCCAAGCCCACACTACCAATCCCTTGAATTGGGCTTACCAATTCTTGTAGCCCTCCTAACTCTGATTTTTGGGTTTATCACAGATCTTCTACAAACACCAAGAGTTCTTCTATATAGTGTTAGACACCCTTTATAGCATACTACAGGACCCCAACAGCTTTTGGGAAGGACTTGGTCCTGCACCCCCAAACCCCACTAAGACACCTAGGCCTAATTGGCCAGATTAGTCTAGGGCATGTGATGGAATGGCTAAGGTGGGTTCCCAAGACCCCAAAATCTTCTTGGTTATCCTATACAACTTCTACACACTCCAAATCAACCTTCTAACTCATCAGCATTGTCAAATTTCCCGACTGTCTATGTCTAATCTGTCAATCCTAATCAAGCACATGACCATGCTTGAACTAGGGCCTGATTGAAAGTCCCTTTCTCCTTATCCAAACTCCTCTAGCTCCTGGAATCATCAAGAATTGAGTCCTAACTTGCATGTCTCCAAGTTTGAGTGAAATCCACCAGAGAAATCGCAAGTTAGGAAGACATAACTGCATTGCCCTAAAAAACTGGACAAACTGGGACCTCTGTAACTTAGATTGAAAGAACTTTCAGACAGATGAACCAAATTGCTTGAAACAAAAACAAGTTTATTCTACATTCACACCTCCAACTGAATCAATCGTTCTACAATCATAATCTGCCCGTACGGGGCCGTACATGTCGCTGTTGTGCGAGATTTTCTAGAAAATAAAGGATTTTTATTATCCAACTTCAAGCCTCCGTCCATACACCCTTCCTCTGAGAGGGAACATTCATTATTTAAATGATTTATGACCGTTGGAAACCTCCCAAGGCCGTTGACAACCGATTTCTAACTGCTTCTACAACCCAAGCAACTTTTCACAAAAGTTGTCATGCAGTTTTGAAAGTTGTCAAAGCAACTTTTACAACTTTTTTTTGCAACTTTTTGCAAGCTTCGACAAAAAGATGTCTTAAAAGACATTAAAACACCTTAAAAAACATTAAAAACTCAGAATCACACCTATTATGACTCTCAAGTTACAATTGGTCACTTGGTTGATAACCGCACCAAAGTGCCATTGTACCTTACAATTGAGTCCTTTATTTTAAGCATGGACAAAACCTCTTTTCTATCAATTCTAACCTACTAGACACCTTGAATTCATGCCTAAGAGCCTTAGGTGCCCTACACCACATAGTACTTTTCGTTGGTGGTAATACGAGAATCCATAATGGAACCACAAACTATAGTGGTACCATTAGCACTAGTGGTGTAACAACCCCATTTCCCAGGCCTTAGCTAACAACTATCATATCATCGAAATACATGTTCACATGAAAGAGCTTAACGGTAACAATCAATTTTAACTAAAATATCATAACTAACAATTGAAGGAGTATTCAATTAGTATGAGCGGCTAAACATTGAAAATCAATTTATGTAAACAAGATATTGCCATGCCTATGAACATGTTGCTATTTAATATTTAGTTCAATCAATATAACTAATTAATAATCTTGATTACAATTAAGGCATAATCAAATAAAACTAAATTGAGGGTTTTAAGTTTGCAATACCCTAAATTTCGAAACTAGAATCCTCCTAGGGTAGCACCTACAAATCCTAGGTTAGTCCACACATACCACTTAGGGCACAAACAATTATACCACTGTATCATAATAACCAATACCATTTAGGGCAACAAAACCACTGTAACATCCTTTTTTTCCATTTCTAATTAATTGTAAATAAAAGATACGTTCATATTTATCAGTGTAACATAGGGACATGTCCCCCCACCAAAACTGGGTTGCACCTGAGACGGGGATGTACCCAAGACAGGGGGGACGCTGTCTCGGCATCTCTGGTGGCACCACTCAAAGTGCCACCTCCATTGGAGACGTCTCTGCATCCCCTGTGGGTGCGGGGGGACGTCTCCCATGGCAACAAGATGGGGATTCTTGGAGACTTGTTGTTTTTGTTTGCATTATGTACTTATTTTGATATCATGATTCATGGCACATGATACTTATTGTAATCATCTTTATGTCATGACTCATATTATCATTGATTACTATTAGATAGTAGATACTCGTACTATTGATCTAATATATATTATAAATTTAAAATTATATAATTGGACACTCTTTCATTGCTGATGTTGAATGTTCATTGTTTGTTATTTGATCATGAATCATGATGTTCTAATTCAAAACTTCAATGCAATGTTCAATGTTTAAGTTTTTTACATCTTTATATCTAATATTGTATAATTGACAATTAGTACATCATTTCATAACTAGCATTTTAAGTATCATATGTATAGTATATACAACCCTACTCCCCTCGCCACCCCCCTCGTCCCCTGCCATTGTCCCCCCACTATCTCCAAATCAAGGCCCCTCTGCCTCTGTCTCGGAAGCTTGTCCCCTGGTCCCGCCATCATGCCGTCCCGCAGGGCGATGTAACTATGATATTTATATTCACACGAAAGAAGGATAGTTATAACAACCATCAAGTAAGCCTATCTCATTCAAGCAATTACATTTCATGTTCAATCAACTAATCTAACTGATCCTAGTACATTGAAAAGGAAAACCAATTTCTATGCATTGAAGGGAATAACTGATTAAATGATATTAACTATCTAGCATACCTTCAACTTGAAATTTCAAATTCATAAAAAGTAAAATACACGTTAAGGGGAGATATTTGGATGTTAATCGTATCCTTGTCTTGTGCAAGCCTTGGCATCTGCTGGAGAGGAGAAGCATTGTCAGGGGCTTAACCTCCCAACCGTGGACTCTTAAGTATCCCCACATAATCTCAACCGAGAAAGTCCCTCCCTACCCGAAAATAGACATGGGACGCCCTGTCTAGCCACTGGGCATCTTGGTATTAAATTATAACCCACTGCTCAACTAGACAACAAGATCTAAACATTGGACTACCATGAGCTGACTTAGCTATTTAAATATGATTAATGTTACTGATTCATGTCTTCTCTTTTTCATGCAGGGATATTTTCCATTCTGACCCTTCATCTCGACCACACCAGTCCTTCTAGATGAATTCTAGGGTGGTTTGTTAAGTGATATCTGGATTATAGAATATAAACATTGCCATCTTCCATGCCCAATCTGGCCTACAGCATCATAAATGAGTTATGCTTTCATTTTGATAAATTCTTATCTTAAGATACAACTCCCATCTTAGAGATATTGAACATATTTTTGTTTGGGATAACATTCTTTGATAGAAAAACATGTGCATACTTTACGAAATGTTAACACGGGCATAAACTTTCGATTGTGAGAGCTCTTTTCTCGTATCAACTTAACAAATGGAGAAATACAAAGACTGACATCATTGTGATGCTGATTTCAAGAAAAGAAACATTGAAGCCTTTCCTAAAAGCCAAGCCGGCAATTCCAAATGCAAACTTTTGTAAACAAAAGATAGTAACCAGATTTAAATGCATGACTTGAGATTGGTATGTTGTCTCAGAGATTGCAAATAATTTGGCATGGAGTATACCACCCTTCTATGCAATCAAAACTTATCTTCACGTCCTATATAAAGGAACGCTGAGAAATCTTATACAAGCTTGGCTTCTTAATAAGAATCGCTGTATATGATCGCACTTGGATCAAAATAGCAGAAACAAGGCTGGACAAATGAATTATGGAGGAAACAATAATGTTGCCAGAATTGCTCGAGAAGGTGAGAGGCAATATATATATATATATATATATATATATATATATATATATATATATATATATATATATATATATATATATATATATATATATATATATATATATATATATAATGCATCCTTACTGAGGCAAGCAAAGATAAGCAAGGAGGCACCCATGTGCATGCTCAGTTACACAAGAATGACTAAGGTGGAAAGGCATTCACACACGCCTTCTAATTCAAACCTAAATAAAATGAAATGAAACATATAGCCGAATGCCACAAATGAGATGAAAAAGGTTACTTCTCAAGGTAAATAAATAAACAAACCATTGCCAAGGTTCAAAATAAAAGAATAAGGGTGGCAACAAATATCTTCTTCCATGCCTTAATATATTAATGTCGCCCCTTTATATTCATGCTTGTTTGAGTAGCCTTAACATGTATGTACAGATATATATATATATATGCTAAATTAGAGATTCACATACATATGTGTGTGTGTGTGTGTGTGTGTATAAGTACATATTTTATACCCACACAAGTATGAGTATAGACACGATATTATTAGACTAAGACATGACAATTTGCAAGATATACTGAGATCATCCACATAATGAAGGTAATCTTTCTTATTTGAGTTTTTATAATGTTATAATTTAACTGGTCAGCTCATGGTCATCCTTTTGTAAATTCTTGCTTGAATCTAGCCATTTCATCCTTGATCGTGGTGGTTCAGGACACACACATATGTATGTGAATCTCTAATTTAGCATACATATATATATATATATATATATATATATATATTAGAGATTCACATACATGTGTGTGTGTATACATACGTACATATTTTATACCCACACAAGTATGAGTATAGACACGATATTATTATACTAAGACATGACAAAATTTGCAAGATATATTGAGATCGTCCACATAATGAAGGTAATCTTTCTTATTTGAGTTTTTATAATGTTATAATTTAACTGGTTAGCTCATGGTCGTCCTTTTGTACATTCTTTCTTGAATCTAGCCATTTCATCCTTGACCGTGGTGGTTCAAGACTCGCACCTATTTGCCCAATGATAGGTGGTGCACCCATGTCCAATTCCTTCTTGGCAACACTTCCCCTGTTCAACGTGCTGCTGCAAGTAAAGGAAATTCTCCACGATAATATCATAATCCTCAATATAATCACAATTACTATAACAAGTTATTATTCATAAACCATCATAATGGCTAACCACCATTTCACTTCCCATGAATTTATAATGAATAACCAATTTTCAAAGTTTCAAGATAGCAATATAATAACATCATAACGGTTAGCTAACATGTCATCTTCAAATGAAACGTAACTAGTTTTACCTGTCAACTGACTTCACGTGAAATCTCAATGGCTATATGAACATTTTTAAATTGAGCCAAAAATTGGGATGTAACAAGTGGTGGTGGGATTATGACTATTAATAATATTGTTGTTAGTTGTAAGACTATGGTTGGTAGTAATACTATTACTGGTTGTGGGACTTTGGCCAATAATGCAATTTCTTGTGGTAGTAACTTAGTATCATGCACAAGGACAACCTCAACATCCTCCTAAGAATATGCATTTGCTACAAGTGAGATTTCCTCTACAAGTGAGATAGTTCAATGGCCATATAGTCATCCCTACTCCTCAAAGCATCTCTCTGCTTCCTCTTCTTCTTGGTAGGTGGTACCATTGACTATGTTGTTTCCTCTCTCATTTCTTGTATGTTTAAGTTTGTCTAGTAAAATGCAGTTGCTCATTACGTGTCCATTTGACTTGCTAGTTGAAATCTTTCCCACTTGTTGGGTACTGTTGATGTGAGTTTTATGCCACTACAAACGTGCAAGATGAAAACATTTAGTATTCTAGGATGAAACACCAAATATCAAATCCTCTCTTGAAAAGAGAAGCTCATATGCTAAACAATGTATTGGGATTGTGCGATCAAATGAGACAACCCCAAGGTTCCTTCTTATTGTGGACTTAACTCCGTTATAATAATGTAATATGCTAGTTATCACAAATAGACTTACATTGTTCAATCAATGGATATCAATTACCATAAGACACTTCCAACCAAATAAACTGCAAAGGGAAAGGTTTATAAATTCTAACTCGAAGAATATAAGATAATGTTGATGATGGGGATGAATCTCTACCCAATCCTTTCTTCATCCTATCAACTAGGCATAGGAGGGTGATATTTTCTAAGGATGCGAGAATGGTTTCACATTGTCAATACTCATTCAAATACCCTATGAAGACGCATTCTAAATAACAATTTCCAATAGAAGTTAAAAACTTGCAATTTAGACCTAGACTAACATTGCATTGTTACAATCAGAAAATACCAAAAAGTATGGACACTAGCTCCATCACTAATCATCGTTCAACAATATCTTCCATTCAACTACTACTTCTATCCAACATGAAATAAAATCCTAATCTAAGTGAGAAAATGTAGAGACCATGTGATACTCCAAAGCAACACGAGTAGTCCACCATGGAGGCCAAGAATGAATTAGCAATCACTTTGATAGCATTATGGCAACAACTTCAACAAGTCTCCTCTACTCTATTATATCTCTAATCTAATCTCATCTCTAACGAGTTACAAATGAGAATGTCTTGGCCTTTTATAGTTGTTCAATTACAAAGGATGGCCAAAATCAATTAAAGATCAAGTGTCAAGATTTATCCAACAATGCCCTAATAAAACTAATAGCTACAAGCTTAAATGCTTGTCGAATTATACGAAAACACCACCTTGTGGGACAATGAGAAAATAGGTTAGGTAGAGATATGATGTGAACTCCACATGTACACATGACATGATTTGATTGAATGTGCTTGGACACATGCAGTTAAAACCTTCTACTTGGTTAATCTTATAAACTTGATTAATCCCTTGGTGATGAGAACATAGCTTTATTGTTATTTTTCAGATATGCAATAAGACAGTATCATAAGAGCAGTCCCCAACCATGAATAACAAGTACACATATATGGTAGACTGATGTTGGTTAAGGCTACCAACTGCCGATAACTACTAACTAACAACTAGCAACTAGTTAGGGACTAGAACACATAAATAAATAGCATTATTTATTACATAGCTGACTATTACATATTTGTTTTATTCCTTGCTGACTACAGCAATATAGGACGTTGAATTTTTCAATGCCAGCAATTACAAGTTTTAGACATTGTCCTACACCTCAACTCTCAATGAGCTACAAACTCTTGATATGAAGATTCCATGAGGATACACTATTGGAAGCACAAGCTCCAACATCCTAGCTATCCTCCATCCTAAATATTGGTTTGATCCAGGAATATTGGTTTTGACTAGGTGTTTACAAAGTAAAAGCAAGATCACAAATTCTAATAAAATGGACTTTCCTACATGAAAGTGCAGGACAATTTAATTGGGGATCTTTAATAAATGGAAGAAAATGAGCAAGATTTAAAGAAATGTTAATGCTTCCTTACTAACTTGAAAGCAGATTGCTTCAGATTGTTATAAAAACACCAAATTGTGAAACACTAAAAATTAAATCAGAAAAAATAGTTAATAAATCTAATAGTCTTCTCATTTAATTTATTCAAACTATATCTGAAATCATAATTAAATGACACACACAATAACAAAAAACAAACCTAAAGCAATCACCAAACATCCTGAAGCACAGAGTTCCATATTACAAGAATCAAACTTGACTTGGACTCTTTTGGCTAGTTCTTTACTTGAACTTGGACTTGACACTCAGAGAAAAGACTCAGCAAATTGAAAATTTAAAAGACTGCAAAACATATAGGAAGTTTTAAGGACTTCAATTTTTACAGTGCACTACTTGCTAAATCAACCTTAATGACATAATAAACTTTAACATGTAAAAGAAAACTAGGACGTGAATGAAACATTTGAATCTAGATGCATGGAAGGAGATAGAGTTGCAACTAGAGATTGTGACCTAAAATCATGACATGATTGATAGTCATTTTCACTTGTGTTTGGTGAGAAGGGCACAATTTCCAACTAAAATCATGACATGATTGATAGTGATTTGCATTTATGTTTGGCAGAAAGGGCACAATTTCCAATAAAAAAATGATGTTTTTCTCATGAGGTCGTGTATTTTCTTAAGGTGTCACTTCAAGGAGGACATCATGCTTATGCTTAACAACTAGAGTACAGAATTGCTAATTCACAGTTTGAAGTGAAGCATCCATTTGTTGGTCATTATTTTTTTGTTATGCAATCCAATGACCAAGTCTTCGAGAATTTGAGGTCTCTGAAACTCATCTAGGCATGATCACCTTAGGACTTTCCAATTCTAGTAAGTTTTTGACAAATCTTGAAACTCTAGCACAAACACACAATCTCTATCCTTTTGACGATGTCAGGCTCAAAATCATCTTCCTTAAGAACCTTTTTGAATACTACTTCTATGTAATTTATTTGAATCATTGCCTAAACACTTGTGACCTAGCTTCCATAAATCTCCAAAGGTGAAGCATTTTTTTTCAGTTTGAAGCTCATTCTTGAATTCCTCAACCTTGTTTGGTTCTAGGGGTAGTGACCTCTATTGCAAAAAACTCTTCTAAGGAGGCTTTCTATGTTGAATCAATGATGTATTCTTGGGGTAGAATGTGCCTTTGGCCACTGAATCCTTTAAATTTAAGGCCCTTTTGATCACCTCCTGAAAGCATTTCAGATCAAAGGCCCTTACCAAACCCTTGAGTGGTTCAGATAGGTCCTCAATAAAAAGAACTATGAGTTTTCTCTTTGTCAATCTAGAACCATCACTCATAGATTAGGTAATCAGAAGGCCTAGATAAGTTTAGTAGTTTGTCCCACCATTATGTTATTTGGAGGTTTACATAAAATTGATTAATATCATTGTAAGGATATCTGAAGAGTTGATATGTATTTGGCATCTTTTTAGGATTTACTATGGAGTGGCCTCTTACTAGAGAGTACTGTACAAAATTAGTCTCTCATTTTCATATATATCAGATATTAGAGGATCTCGGTCCACGAACATCTCTTGTGTTATGTGTGATCTATCTTCTACATTGTATTATTTGAATTTCCATGAATATCTTGTGGAGATCTTATCAATACTCTTATATAGGGTAAGTGTACCTAAACATGAAACTTATGATTTGAAGATTGAAATCCCCTTTTCCCTAATGGGGTACACAACTCCACTCCACATGAGCATTTGTGCATGAAAATTGAATTTGATCTCAAACTTAACTTTATCAGGTGTATACACCTCTCTGTTGGACTTCTTAACTTCATTTTTACACAAGTATGCTCTAGTCCTTATGAAATTTCTTTAACAAACTTATTTTCATCCATAGTAACAAATGTCTTCAAGAACCTTGTTTCATGATTCTACAACATTTTTTAAAGAATAAAAAAGATGAGAAGACAAAACAGACCACCAAGTTTTGAAACATGATTTACACTAAAGAAAATAATATACTTTAGCTTAAAACATGACATGATATGAGATTTTGATATGGGTACAACAAAATGTCATGGAAAGGAATGTTAAGATGGAGAGTTTGGTGCTTACATGTAAAAAACGACATTACATAAGTTTGTGAGCCTATGTGTCATGGTTGTGGTGGGAACTGATGACTCCTTTTTAAATCTCATTGCCCTTGCAAAGATGACATCTTTTCAAGTCTCATTGCCCTTGTAAAGCCATTTCGATGCCACTGAGTATTCCTATAAACCAGTGAAGATTCTTAATTATGTGTTGAAATTCAATGAATCCAAGCATAGCCTAAGTCCATCTACGGTTGTGCTAGAATACAAGACTATAATACTGTTTTATTACTAATTAGACTTCATTCCTTGTTCTTATCAAACAAATATTAAAATTATGTGTCTATTTGAATTACTATGCACCTACAACAATCCTCATCGATTAAATCATATGAGGTGGTTCAAGCCGTTGACTATTATTTATAATAATGTACATTATATGCCATAGAATAAATAAAATATAGAACACGTCAATCAAACATCAAAGTCTCGTTCAAGTTGTTGGATGTTCTTTATGATGATGAACGTTACATGCCATGCAATAAATGGAACATAGAACACATTGAAGAAATAAATGATAAAGTCTATGGGAGCTAAGGAAGGATAACAATAACTAGTATTAGATAATATATCATACATTTGTATCAGGACAGCTTTGCTCCCTCGAGAGCTCTAGCGTGCACTTTGCAACTGTTTTCCCATCTCGAAATGATGCAGCCTACCAAAACCACGAAACATAATTAGCATACCAAATGAACTTTCCTACACCAACCAATGGGGCAATCATACACAATAATAAGGATCAATGCTATCAAGGAAACTCAGAAGTATTCTACAATTCAGATAACACATGCTTTAAACTGGATCCAAATTACAGATTGAAGATATAGTGATCACTTCCACTTATGTAACACTTGCTAATTTCCCCTAATGAATGAGAGCTGAAAAAATTAAACAATGTCTAAATAGCTAACATTTTCCAATGAACAAACCTACCTTGTAAAATGCTTAAACAGTGTTTCAAACAGATTTTTTATATAGCATGCAATAGTGTTACCAAAGACTTGCATAAAAAAGGCATAATTATTATACATTCTTGATTGTGCTAGAAGAAATGCTTACAAATGGATTTCCAAATGTTAAATCTGTACAAAGTATTACAAATATGCATTGCAAATGATAAAAACAAATTAATACATGCTTCATACCTTTTCATTCAATACAGTTTATACAGTTTATATATTTATAGGATTCACAAATCTTATTATTTAGGAAACAACATAAATGACATCTCTAAATAAATTGAGTGGTTTTAACAACTCAATTAAAAACAAACATTCCTACCCCTAATATAATAACCTATGAACAAACTCTAACAAACTTGACAAATATTTAATTTTACTAGAACTTGTGACTTATTACTTTATCTCACACATGTGTGTTAGTTTTCCGGGATCACTGCAAATGTAATAGCACTGCCTGTGTAGGGTATGTGTTTTCCCAATGCAACAATCACTTATATTTATATTGAGAGTAAGCCATGAATAGACACGTCCCTTCATGGGACATGTCTATTCAGACATTCATTAATCAGATTATATATATATATATATATATATATATATATATATATTTCTCTCATATACTTATATCTCAATTATATCTCATATAATTATGTATAGGTTTATATAATAGAAGCTATCAAACATTAACACTCCCTCTTAGCTAGGGAGGATAAATACAAGACAGCTATTACACCATTAGTAATATTAGGAATGACAAAATTTAAGGATATCTTTGATCTGAAGATTTCCATCATTTTGATATCACATATGATATCAAGAGTATTGGCCTTCAGAATATCAACATATGATATTCATCAAAACTCTGAGTAATGATCTCCAGAATATCAACACTTGATATTCACCATACAGTCAATGAGGCAATGGTTTGCAGAATATCAACTTATGATATTCACCATTTTGATATCACATTTGAGTATTGGTCTCCAGAATAACAATTTATGATATTCACCAAATACTCTTTGAGTAATGGCCTTCAAAATGTTGAAATGCGAGATATTCACCAAGTACTGTGAGTAATGGCCTCTTGAACATCAAGTTGCATGATATTCAGCAAGTATTTTGTATAATGGCCTCCATAGCATCAATTTGCATAACATTGACCATGTACTTAAAAAATGTTTATAAGGTATGTGCACATGCATTCTCATAATGCTTACCATATAAGCATCTACCGTACAAAGCATAATCTATCATGATCTGCATAGAAATCGTAAGTTATCCATCATAATAGAAAATTAAGTTATTGTAAGATCGTCACCTTTCAATAACTTCTACAAATACAAGTGACATCATTTGAAAGTCATCACTTCTTCATGATGTGCATAGGGGGTAGGCCCATTAAAATCACATAGTCACACAAGGACTTTTGAACTACCTCTGAAAATCAATCCTCTGAGTTCCTCAACCAAAGTTGCCTTTAAAAAGATGTCAAAATCCCTCTGAATTTGAAACTGATCTCTCTTCTCCTGCAATAACATTCTTGGAAAAGATCAAGGCAAATAGCTCTTATAGTGCATATAGAAAAATAAATGAAAGAGATTTTCTTTATTCAATACTTAAAATTGTACTCCAAAAGAGAATACTTATCTCATGTAGTCAAAGGATAATGTCACTCAATAAGAAATTAATGGCATTGTTCAATTTGTCTTCATAAGCTCGCAAAAGATGTTCTCTTTCTAAATTCCTTCTTTAGAAACATTCTTCTCTCTTATAATAATAGTATGCTATGACAAAGTGGCTGATTTTCCTTAGATTTTATTGCCCATTGGATAAACCTTCTCTCCCCTCCTTTATTATTATGTTATATCTCATTCACATTTGTTCGTTTGTTAAGGGGTGGT
The DNA here is from genome assembly GCA_028749045.1 of Cupressus sempervirens. Taxonomy (NCBI): domain Eukaryota; kingdom Viridiplantae; phylum Streptophyta; class Pinopsida; order Cupressales; family Cupressaceae; genus Cupressus; species Cupressus sempervirens. Next base: position 610,599,098 of record CM053784.1, on the reverse strand, counting down.
TTTTATTTTTTCCTTTCAATAATCTCTACATATTCCCTAAGACCACCGATCTTTTCTTTCCAATGCTAATTATCTTCTTATCTTTCCAATCTCATCATATATGCTTATAATTAAGGCACCTTTATAACTATACCCTCAGTCCATTTTTGGCGATATTGGTAAACTATTAAAATGTATTTGTTAACATGTGATACTGCACCCTTTTAATAAATATGCCACCTCAAGTATACTTATCGCTCCAAGAAAGAAAGACTCAAATAATATGTGGCTCCTCTTAATCATTGACTGGATGATTTAATGGTCTTGCAATTTCCATTCAGTTTACACTTTCCACTCAGTTCTTTAAAACATCTCTTAATGCAAAATTGAATATGTTTAACCCTGCCACCTACATGGAGTTTCTCCTGTCTAGTGCAAGGATAATGAACACATGCTAATGTTGGCAATTGTTGACTGCTCTTCCTGTTATGTCTCTACCATTTATATAAGGAATGTGTTATGCGAGGATGTCTCTACCACATGGTAGATGGTTAGTTCAATCCTCTTTGTTTTATATTCTTCCCTATTTTACTTTGGAGGCCCCTTATATCCAACATGGAATCCTTGTCTATTCTTTCTTCTTCCTTCTATCTACTACATAGATCTCTATGATTAATTGTATCTTTTATCGATGTTTTCCTGTCCTCTTTTCGTGGCCAGATTAATATTACATTCTCCTTCCAATTTTATTTCTCTGCCATGTAATATATATAGCCTTTTGTAGTATTGTTAGCACTAGTTTTTGTATCACATGAAGAAGGGATTCCCTTATTTCATGATTCGCGTGGCCACACAAGCATGTGCCCATTTTAATTATGGGTTGACCCTTTCCTTATTCCAAACGCCACCCATTTTATATCCCTCATGAAATTGTTGAAGGTTCCATAATCTCTTATTCTTGGTCCACATATTACCAGTGCTCCCGATGACATTCGTTATTTTATGCAAACTATTGATATCTAATCTCATGCAAATATCTTAACGCAGAGCAGTCTAAGTATTTCACGCTTCAAAGTCTAGCGATAAAATTCTTGGTAGATCTGCAAGTTTTATTTTCCTTGATTCTATTCAATATCTCAACTCATTCTTGATGTGATGTCTACGTCAACCATCACAATATAAAATTTTGGAGATCAATTATGTGGCTCATATTTATTGCTGCTGTTTTCCCAAAACTTGACAATTGCAGGCATCAAGACTTACGCATTATGCATGTGCCCTAACCAACGTTCAAATGGAAAGTAAACTCGCACCACAACATACACAGGGCATACTGAAAGTGCAAAACCGAACACATACACGTGGCTTACTCCATCTATTTGACAACTGGGAACCCTCTGCCAGAGACGCATCACATGGTTACTCATTTCAGTTACCTCTAAATATGTGAAAACAACATTTCTTCTTAGAATACTACATTTCTGGAGATATTTTAATTATTTGTATTGACTTGTATACCATGCTTCGACATATGAATGGCCCCGTCTCTAGATTCTTTGGTGATGTACATAAGGCTCTATGATATATTCATCCCTAATTGTTGACATTGACGCCTTTGCACTCCTCCATCTATTTCTTTACTAAAAATGGTAATGATTTTCTATTATAATTCCATTTCCCTCATTTGCAGCCTGCTCTGATACCATGTTAGTTTTACGGGATTGCAGCAAATGTAATAGAACTGCTTATGTAGGGTATCTGCTTTCCAAATGCAGCAATCACTTATAATTATATTGAGTATAAGCCATGAATAGACATGTCTCTTCATGGGACATGTCTATTCGTTAATCAAATTATTAATATAATAATAAATTTAATCATAATATACATATATATATTATTATATTAATTTCTCTCATGCTTATATCTCAATTATATCTCATATAATTATATATAGGGTTTATCCGATAGAAGCTAGATAATTAATATAATAATAAATTTAATCATATTTATCAGTGTTATGGGACTCGGACTCGGCAAGGACTTGGGAAAATCGGAAAACCCATAAAATTCAAAGTTTTAAGGATTTAAAGATTTTTCTCATGCATCTTTTACTCAAGTAACATCAAATACACAATAATTGAGATAAATAAAAGCTACTTAACACACATACACAATTTTGCATAGATCACATAAATATAAAAGTGAATTTTTAAAGGAAAAAACTAAACATACTATAAAGTTAAACATAGTGTCACTGTCCAATGTCTACAATATTTGAAATCCATAAAATCAAAAGTACAAAACATATATCAAGATAACAACTAGAGTGTAGAAGACTAAGGCTCATAGTAGCCTATGTCCTATGAATACACCTAAGATAAGTCATGCAAGACTCTAGAGCCATCCTCTCTCCCTGTGTCTAAGGCTGAACCTCATGGGCATCCTCATCCTCATCTTCACCCACATAATCCTCATCGTCAGATTCATATCCATCATTCCTAGTCTTAGGGTCCTGCACTTGGTCTCCTCGCACTCTAGCCTCCTCAACTACCATTGCTACTACCTTTGCTTGCCAATCCACCTGATCAACCCACTCCACATCTTCATCACTGAAGACGGGATCAGCAATCTCTATGTTTCACTTCGCATGTGCATCAACAGTCTCTAATACAATCGGTGATGTATCGGTGCCCTAGATCTGTCTATGGCAAAGCCAAATGTTGTAGTGAACAAAGACAAGATCTGAATCTGCTTTTTTTCTTTGCTCAGCCAATGCCAATAGCCAATATATGATACAAAAATTGATGATCTATTCCGTTTTCTAATAAGAATAATTTCGGAGATTACATAATGCTTACTCTTAAGCTGTTCGTTTACACAGTAGTGATATTTTTTGTTTCTCTCTTTATCTTTGGATTCCTATCAAACGATCCAGGACGAAATCCTGGGCGTAAAGAATAGAAAAAAAGATTAGAAAGTAGATTTTGTCAAAATCCCTTAATAGGTTTTGAGGAGTAATCTCAGACTGAACGGAGAGAGAGGGATTCGAACCCTCGGTACAAAATAGTTTGTACAACGGATTAGCAATCCACCGCTTTAGTCCGCTCAGCCATCTCTTGCAAAAACAATGGAAATGTAAGTAAATTTGTACTTTGTAGAAGCCTCCTCCAAATGCTTCCTTTAACTCCTCTCAATGCTTAAGTGCAAGCTACAAAGTTGCACAAACAATAAACAATCGATATGGGAGAGCCAACCGATTTGCTAATTTCTATCTCAAAACCCCAATACTCTTCTCTAACTATTTTCTCTCTATAACAAGCATTAGCAAAGGATTGAATGACCTTTTTAGGTCAAATAGATGTTATACAAAGCACAAACAATTCACTTAACCCTTTTATTTTATTATTTTTTGCACTTTATCAATCTTGCTATCAGGCAAGTCCAAAGCTCGGGACTCTGTGACTCAGGAGGGTCCTTGGACTCAGCAAGTCCATGGTGACTCTGCTAGGACTTTGCCGAGTCCGAGGCCAAATGCAGTCTGCCTTGTTTTAATGGACTCTGGCTCGGACTTGGCGAGTCCTACTTGACTTGCAGAGTCCCGGAACTATGATATATATATATATCATTATTATATTAATTTTTATCATACTTATTTCTCAATTATATCTCATAGTTTATCCGATAGAAGCTATAAAACATCAACAATGTGAACATTAATTCCCTACAAAAGAATGCTTTTGCAATTGACCTACTGTAACAATCACAAAATTTGTTACATATTATTATTTATACAATTTATGTACTATTATTTTTTTTCTATTTTACTCTTTTGAGTTCATATACCTATATCTAGTAATCCTTCATTCCTAGTGCGAAACAATAAAATTAAGAGGAGATTCATATATCCTATTTCCCACAAGCTAAGCATTAAAGCTAGGGAAACATTTTTAACTAACGCTTGTGAGTTATTACTTTAACTCACTTTACCTCACACATGCGAACATTGATTCCCAATAAAAGAATGCTTTTGCAATCGACCTACCATAACAATCACAAAACTATGTTGCATATCATTATTTAAACGAATTTATGTACTACCATTTTTTCTATTTTACTCTTTTGAGTTCAAATATCTACATCTAGTACTCCTTCAATCTAGTGCGAAACAATAAAATTAACGGGAGATTCATATATCCCATTTCCCATAGGCTAAGGGATAAAGCTATGGAAAAAAAATTAGAATAGTATTTATAATTCATTCTAGTAATATTACTATTAAATATCGTAAAAGAAACATTTTAAATATTATTACTACGAGTTTAATAAGGTGGGTCATTTTAAATGGGACATTAGAAGGCCTTGTGTAATATTTTGTTAAAATGCTTTTAAGTGATAACTTCTAGAGGAAAACTTTCACATAGGAAAAGAAAATTAAAATATTCGGTGCCAAATTGGAACCTTATAAAAAGGCAATTTCTCAAAGGGGATAATTCAATTTGTAAATTCAAAACCATATTTCTATCTAATAGCTTAAACTGTTGATGTGTGGTGATTTGAAGAACAAAAACCTTACTATATTTCCATGGTAAGATCCAACTAATTTACCCGATTTTACCATTTTTTCTTCTAAGTAGGGTATGGTTTTTACTTGTGTTTTTATGCATACATTCATTTGTATACTCAAGTACTTCTATCCATTTGGGATAAGCATCCAAGAATACAGGTTACACAATTGTCCATATGAGATAGGAATTTTTCTATCTATCTAGGATAGGCATCTATCCATAAAGGATAGGTATATTCTTTAGCCAAAGCCTTACACTCATTAAGACCATTCGAGTCTTAAAGCACTCACTAAAGACTACACTCCCCTATTGGGAGTGTATTGAGGGTCCCACTTTCAAGAGTATATTTAGATATATATTTATAAAACATAGAATTGAGCCTCACCTCAGCATTTGACCTAGAACCTCTAGGAGTTGAGCAATCCATCCAAGGTTATTATTGTTGATGCATAAGTAGCTTCGGTCAGATATAAGAACAATCATTCTAAATACTTTGCCATCGTTCCTGTATATGACCGAAACACCATACAAGCATAATAATCCTTGTAATCAGATTTCTGTTATCTTCTCTTACCATGTATCTTGCAATGAACATTGGCGCCTACATTTCCTCACATACACCAGTTCAAGTAATGTTAAAATGCAGATCAGTGGCTTACTTATCATTTGGTTTTGGTATTAACAAATTATGGATCGGGTTATTGAAAGTACCCGCAATTAATTAGTTTATTTAGCCAAGGACCATGTCATGAATAGACATGGCTCCACATTGTGGAGACATGTCTCTTCATGACATGTTCCCTAAATAACATACATATATGAGTTGATCTCAAATGGAGAAGTACCAAAATTTATATATGCTCTCTCTCATATATTGATCGGTGAATACAAAATCGAAGACCAATAGTTTATTCAGATTAGAACACAGATATTATTGTTGTTAAAATTCAGATTCATTTAAGAACCAGTCTGATCATAACCTGCATATAACAAAGAAGAGATTGGTACTCTATCTTCTGCAAATAGATAACATTATACCAGTCTGATTAGAAGTTTAATTTACATTTACATGGTATCAGAGCCTTGTTAAGGGAGATCCAAATTAAGCTTGAGAGATCAGATTACTCAAATTGTCATCTCACTCCATTCATCAAAATGTCAAACATGATCAGATTAGAAGATCGCCTTGAAGGTGCAAACAACTTCACATCATGGAAGTTCAGAATCATGGTGATTCTAAAAGAGAACAAGTTAGACTCATTTGTAAAAGACAGAACCTGAGCATGAACCAGAAAAACCTCAGTGGGCTGAGACTAATGAAAAGGCCCTAAGTTGCCGGTTCTGATTCGGGTTCGAGATTTGGGTTTGAAATTCGTTCAATTTTTTCTTGGGTTGGGTTTGGATTTGATTTGGGTTCATTTGTACAAGAATATATATATATGGTATACACCACTATGCTAATATTAAAGCAAGATAGCAAAATACATCACCATATTAATGTTTAATTTCAAAAACAATAATGTCAACATTAATAATCAGCCGTCACGATCAAATATCATCAAAAACTATCAAGCAAATCATCACCATTCTTCTGTTTAAAGTAATGCTATAGGCCCATTTAAGGCCAAGGTTGTGATTGTTGCCATATTGTAAGCTTCACACATTAATTATCATACTGGGTGATTCAACGAAAGAAGCTTTGGATCAGATTAGATGAAGCAAAGAAAGCAGGCTTTGGATCCAGATTTAACCACGGTAAAAATCTCTTTAGATTTTATTCATTCCATAGTTTTCTATACATGTTAGCCTATATGCACGAATTTTGGTGTATTACATAGATTCCATAATAGATGTGTGGCACTTTTATACATCCTGATTCATCTAAGCAGTATTCAATTCAAATTAAATATGATTAGTAATTTGAGTCTAATCATTTGCTTGAGTCCAATTCTGAGTCTGATTTGGCATTAAAAACATTTTGAAAATGTAATCAAAAGGGTATTTTAAAACCAAATTCTCTGAAATTCTGTCCAGGGTCCTATGCTGGAAACCAAAGTCGCCCAAAAGTCATCTGAATTCTGCCAGGGTTTCTCTGAGAGAATTCCCAGCAAAATTTGGTCTCTGTAGCAGACTTTTGATAGAATCTAACAAGGACCAGACTTTTCAAAGAATTGAACTAGGAATTCCTAGGTCCAAGAGAGAATTTGGTAACTTAGAAAAGGCTATGAAATTAATAGTAGATGCCATTAGGGACCACATAGTACCTATACTAGCAAAATAGGAAACTACATACCTTATGTTCAAATAACTTGAGAACACATTTGAAATAAATAACACTAGCATAACCCTTGCACTAAAAAGGAAAGTGAATCACATAAGCATGAATAAAGAAGAATCAGTAAATGCATTCCTTATGAGAATAACCGAGCTGAGGGATCATCTATCAACTCTTGGGTACGAAATTGACAGCAAAGAGTTATCCATACTAGCCTTAGAAGGCCTACCAAGTTCATGGGAGTCATTAATACAAGGCATAAGTGGAAGATCAAAACTTCCAAAATTGGATTGATTAAGTTCTGACTGCCTTCAAGAAGAAGCTAGAAAGATGAGACAGATGTCAAAAGGAAATAAACAAGAACCTATAGATGAGGATATGCATGTCCTAAACACAAATTCACATAAGAAAGGAAAGAACTTCAGAAGGAAAATAAATTTTCATGGAAAGGGTTCATCTAAGGAAAGAAGAGATGTCCAATGCTTTAGGCGTGATCAATGTGGACACTATGTTGTCAAATGCCCTGACAGGACAAAGAAACAAGCACCTATGCTAAAGTGGGGAAAACAAAAATGGAAGATGACTCTGAGAGGTTCTTATTGTACTTAGTACTATCAAATCATGCATCAAACAAATTCAACACTTGGGTGATTGATAGTGGATCATGAAGACATATCACTGGATTCCGAGAACAACTAGATACTACAATGGAAGAAATTGACACAAAGGTAACCATTGGGATAATTCTAGCCATTCTATAAAAGGGGTGGGAATTTGTACCATCAAATTAGATTTAGGTATCACTATCGAATTCAAAGATGTACTATTTGTTCTTGGAATTAAAAGAAGTCTAGTATCAATATATTCCCTTGAAGATAATGGATATAGTGTCACCATCATGGATAGGGAAGTTCTTGCACGAAAGCTAAATTTATAGGTATAAGACAAGGATACCTATACAAATTCTACACGGAGTCTAAACAAGTACTCATTCATGAAACTTTTGACTCAATGAGATTTGACATCAAAGATTAGGACATATAAACTTTCGCACCCTACCCTCCATGGAAAAATTTGGTAACACGACTGCCCAAACTAAATCCAACTCATAGTGGGACATCTAAAGGGTGTGTCTTAGGGAAAAACACTAAGGGATCATTTCAAAATAGTTTGAGCATAACTAAAAATATATTGGAATGACTTATTTGGACCCATGTCTACCCCCTCCATGGGAGGTTCCCTATATTATGTAATTTTTGTGGATAATTTCTCAAGAAAGACCTGGATCTACTTCCTTAAGAGTTAAGAGTCAGAAGAGATCCTTAAAAGGTTCAAAGAATTCAAAGCCCTACCAAAAAAAATTTCTGGAAAGAAAATTAAAGAATTGAGAATAGACACTTGGAAAGAATACATTTCAAAAGTCTTTAAAAAAAAAATTGTGTTAAAGCCGGAATTAAGAGGGAGTTCATTGTACCCTATAATCATCAATAAAATGGGGTAGCTAGAGGAAAAACAAAACTATTGTGGAGGCTGCAAAATCAATGATGTATGACCAAAAAATCGATACCTCATTTTGGGCAGAAGCATCTAGAACAACCATTTACATCTAAAACAAATGTCCCCATTCACACCTTGATAACAAAACTCCTACAGAGGCTTTTTGATGCAGAGGGATTAGGGTCCTAACCAAATACACACTCCTAATTAAGGTTTTAACCTTGAATCATCCAATGATTCTTGTTTCTTGTCTTTCCACTAATCCAAACCTCCAAGACTCCTCCTCCAACTTGCCTTCTAGGTATAGTTGGTTTGGTGTAGACTAAATCCCCCTTCTAGGCACTAGTCCTACTAGTCCTTCTCTTCCCTAGAACCCTAACCCTCGCTTAGGATCTTGTACTTCCACTACCCTGGAGTCTATTGATGATGTAGATACCCTCCATAACCCTCATGAGCTCATTCCACACTTCTGGTCACAACCTAACCCAAAGAAAACTCAATTTCTTCACATAGGGTTAATTAGACCTAAAGGCGACTAGGTCTGGTAACCCTGTTTTTCTCCCATTATCCAAATTCTTCTAAACAACTCCTAGAACAAACTTAGGAATCTAGTAGCTATCTCCTGGCACACTAAGATTCCAGATTTTCAAAGCTTCAAAACAACCCATAACCCTAGTTACTCTTAATCCCTAGTTTCGAGCCTTTGTTTTAGGCCTCTAGTCTAGTCAGCAATCAAAATTCTCCCAAGCTCTTCAAACCTCACATCAAACCTCCATTCCATTTGCATATTCAAGCTGACATCCTAAGGCTTCTAGAAACTCCATTTGTTAGACCCAACATGATCATGGATGTGCTCTGCAACATCTTTTACAAAACTATCCAGGCTCACATACTCCTAGCAATCAGCCTAGGGCATCACCTCATGGATTGGAAACTAACCATTAGAGTGCAAAACAAAGAAAAAACACTATGTACACAATCTAACCTATCACCCCACCTAATTTATGCATTTTCCACCGTGGGCGATTAGGTTAGAGGCATTTGTGTACAAACAGCCCTATGAGGGCAATGTTCAAGCCAGTCAGCAAGAAAGTGTTGTAACTCAAGAACCTGATAACTTCAATACAAACTTGAAAATGGAAAAGAACCAGGAAAGACTAATCTATCAAAAACATAAAATTATTCTACTGTGCCAATCCGTACACTGTCGTACTACACCATAAAACCATGTAAAACTTTGCAAAAAAAGTTTGTACTGTAATCCCACGCGTGATTAAACTGGTGGTATTTCTTGCAACCCTTCAAAATATGATCTACCATGCTCATATACCCGAGCATGGGTAGTTACAACCCCCAAAACTACTAAATGCAATTTCTTGCCAAAATTGCAAAAGTTGCTCAACCAACTTTTGAGCAACTTTGCAACTTTTGACCAAGTTTTGCTCTTTGGCCCTTCTGGTCAAATGGTTTCACCTAGAACCATTCTAGGACCCTAGATAAGACACCTAGGACCTATTTAGACCATCAACGCCCTTAGTTGCCCATCCCCAACTTATTTGACCTATTGAGCAACTTTTAGCTCAATCAGCAACTTAAGACCTAGTGAGCAACTTGGCTCTTACATTTGGATGAGTTGCACCCCAAGGACTCTTGGAGATTATTTAACACACTCACACACCTAACTAACCTCTAATCACACAAAAAATCAAAAATTAGGGAAGTACCCTACACCATACTCCCCTAGGACACAAAACTCAAGTCCGTTGAGTTAGGAGGTCTTCAATGGTGACCCCATGCTTTAGCATGTCTGCTTCAGTCATCCAAGTGGCCTCAACATCTAGTAGTCCCTTCCATTTCACCAAGTAGGTCTTGTAGGTACCCTTCCTAGTCTTCTTGACCGCCTTAGAATCCACAATGCAATCTAGTTGTAAAGGTTGGGGTGTTGGCAAGTCTTGTACTCAGTCAGCCCCTTTCAAATCTGCAAGAGTACAGTGATCAGCATCAACATGAGTACCCTTGTAAGGAAACAAGTCACACACATTAAAAATAGGTGATATACCTAAGTCAGGAGGAAGTTCAACTTCATACGCATTGTTGCCATATTTGTGTAGGATTTTCAGAGGTCCTATCTTCTTCATCAGCAACTTGATTGGATGTCCTTTTGGTAGCCTTTCCTTCCTAAGATAGGCAAGTACTAGATCTCCCACTTTGAATTGCAAGTCTCTCCTTGTCTTATCTGCCTTGGTCTTATACTTTTTTACTTGGCTCTATAATGTCTTCCTAACTTACTCATGCAACACCTTCTTCTGCTCTGCAAATGAGTCTCCTTGTTCACTCCTTTCGTCAGGTAGGCTGAGATTCCTCAACTCCAAGATCCCCCTAGGATGAGTCCCATATACTATTTCAAATGGGCTCTTTCCAGTGCTCCTATTGATGGAGTTATTATAAGAAAACTCCGTTTTCCCTATGAGATGATCCCATGATTGACCATGCTGCTTGGTCAAACACCTGACCCAAAGATCTGTTCACTACCTCTATTTGCCCATCAGACTGAGGATAGTAAGCTGAAGAAAAGGACAAATTGGTTCCCAACATCTTTCAAAGGGTCCTCCAAAAATGTCCTATGAATTTAGTATCCTATCACTCACAATGTTGAGTGGCAAACCATGGATACTCACTATATCCCTGAAGAACAGACCTGCTATATGTGAAGCATCATTTGTTTATTTGCATGGGATGAAGTGTGCCATCTTGCTGAAATGGTCTACAACCACAAACACACTGTCATGGCCTCTAGGTGTTTTAGGGAGTCCCAAAACAAAGTCCATACTTAAGCACTCCCATGGCCTTTGTGATATGGTGAGTGGTTGGTATAATCTTGCATTACTACTATGTCCTTTAGCCCTCTGACACACATGGCATTGCGCCACAAACTTCCTTACATCAGTCTGCAATCTAGGCCAATGATAGTACCTAGAAACTTGCTCAAGTGTTTTGTCTATCCCAAAATGTCCTCCCAAGCTGCCTTGATGCTTTTCCTTGATGATGTTCTCCCTCATGGAACATTGGGGAATGCACAATAGATGTCCCTTAAACAACAAACCCTCCCGTAGCATATACTCAGTATAATCAGTTTTAAAACCTTGTTGAAATTTCACACATACCTCATAGGCCTCTTTGAAGTCTCTGTCCTCCTTGTAGAGGTCTCTTAGATCCTTCATTCCTACGCTTTGTAATTGGATCTCCTATATGGCTAGAACTCTTCTACTAAGAGCATCAGCAACCTTGTTGCTCACACCTTTCTTGTGTTTGATCACAAAGGTGAATTTCTGCAAATATTCCACCCCACTTGAGATGTCTTTGATTTAGTTTCTCCTACCCATTCAAAAAACTAAGGGCATGGTTGTTTGTATAAACTACAAATTCTTTTGGAAGGAGGTAATGCCTCCATTTCTTCAAGGCTTGCACCATTGCATACAGCTCCAAATCATAGGTTGAGTATTTTTGTTTGGCCTCATTTAACTTATCTGAAAAGAATACCAAAGGGTGTCCTTCTTGGCTTAGTACTACTCCAATAGCTAGCTTACTAGCATCACACTCCACCACAAATAACTGATTAAAATCAGGAAACCTAAGGGTAGGCAATTCTGCTATTCTCTTCTTCAACATTTCAAACCCCCTATTTGCTGCATCTGTCCATTTGAGCTGACATTTCACCCCTCATTTGATGGTGTTCAATATAGGTGCACATATATGACTAAAACCTCTTACAAACTTCCTATAATAGGATGCCAACCCATGAAAACTTCTAACATCCCCTATACATTTGGGAGTTGGCCACTCTAATATGGATTTGACCTTATCAAAATCCATCTTGATACATCCATTGGCAACAACAAAACCAAGGTACACTAGTTCAGTTTTTAGGAACTCACATTTTTCTTGATTAATCAGCAGCTTCTCCTGATGTAGCCTACTCAATACCATCTCCAAGTATTTCATATGCTCCTCTTTGGACCTGCTAAAGATTAAAATGTCATCCAAATACACAATAAAAAACTTGCCTATGAAATCTGCTAGCACCTCATTCATTAGTCTCATGAAGGTACTTGGGGCATTTGTTAAGCCAAAGGGCATTACTAGCCATTCATACAACCCTTCATTTGTCTTGAAGGCTGTCTTCTATTCACCACCAGGCCTCACTCTAACATGATGATTGTAATGTCCCCTACTAGACTAAGTCAAGAAATAGGGATAACTATTAACTTCTCTTTCTTATTATAGCAAAAAAAAAAATGAAATAATGGATGTCACACCAGTCGTTGATATCTAGTTTGATATAGTTTATGCTAGAGAATACAGAATTGATAGCAAAGATGGTATACTACCAATGATATAGTGAGAATAAGATGGCGATACATCGAATATAGTTAATAAGTTTATGGAATTAAGTTCTTTGCTTTCAAAATGACTTGCACTTATCGGATATGGTAATTTAGGTATCCAAATTCTAAGTATGTGGATATTACTGCTATTTCAAATTGTTGTTGGAGTGTTTGCAAAATATAGGGCCACGACTCTTGTCATGTACAGTGCAGATCTAGTTTAAAATATATAGAATTAAAATATATGATATGCATTCATTCATAAATATGTAATCTTCAGTTGCATATATTTGCAATATTTGAATTGTCAGTTAAGCCACCAGTTCTTCCCAAATGAGCAGTTCTAAGATAAGATGAAAAGTATGTGTCAGATGTATATATCAAATAGTTGTATGCCAATGTGGAGTGATGATAAATTACTCAGTCAGATTCAAGTTCTGGTGCTTCTCTCCACCTCCTCTCCTCTCGAACGTTGGTCCCTCCCAACCGTTGCTACATGTGGGCCGTTGAATATGTCTTCCAACTTTTGTTTTTCTTCGTTATATATATGCTGCAGTGAATGGTAGAAATTGTTTTGTCAATACCTTCATCCGCCTACCCAAATCCTCCGATATCCTTTTTCATCTCCATGTCAAAAGAGAATGCAAAGTATGATTATAGACAGCTCAGTGTCTTTGACTTCAACGATGTTCGTGCCTTAGCTATTTTCTTTGATCGCTGGGTATGCTCAAGACTATTCGTGTCCGTCCTCCATTCAAAGAGTCATCTATAAATATCATAATAACATTGCGCCCTTTAATGTGTCTGTGACTTTTCAATTGTTTTAATAATTGTTTCATTAATTCGTTAGAGCATTCTTTAACGGTGGTAGAGATAATGATGATGCTTTATTATAATAAGTATTCATATCTAAATAGATCGCAGGTTAGCGAAAAGTATATCTTTCATTGTGGAAGAACAATATTATTTGACGGTAATACAAGGTATGGTTTCTAATATAAGTCATTCATCTCCCCACTATGTCTTCACCGTCGATGCTCAGTTCAAATTCTATAGTTTCCCACCTAGATGTTATTTTGTCTTATCACTGCTAACGGTAAGGAATGAGAGATTGTCAATGTCCCTTCCTATGGTATAACATATAGGTAAGGTAGAGATTGGTTTGCTTATGCTGTATAGAAGTGATCAAACCTCCATTGATTATTGACTTGAGAATATATGCTTTTTATTTATTTCTTTATTTATTAATTTATTATATCACCTATAAATATACAATATTAGCAATAATTTTTAGTTCTTAACTATTATTATTTATTATGATTTCTTAATTTGACAATATTGATAATTATATTATAAATATGTATATTTATAATTATTCAATCTTATATTGATTACTATTAATCATATATTATTATTTTCTTATTATATTTATCATTTATAATTATAAATTAAATTATAATTAATTCTATTGTTAGTTTATTTTAATATAAAAATTTATAAAATATGGGGACATGGCAGTCCGCCCTTCCTCAAATTGCTTGTCCTCAAGCAATACAATCCTTTGGAATATCTCCGATCCTAAAATGGAAATTAGGTTAGAAGTGTAATATGTTGATAAATATGAACATAAAAAATGTCTCATCCTATTACTTAGATTAAAATTAATTCAAATAGAGCTTATCTTGATATAGTGTAGCACTCTCATGCTCATTGATATGCATTGCCTAGTCAATGTTGAGTCCTGACGAATAATCGTTATGATAGAGACTATATCCCTTCTCTAATTTTTTAGTATGAGAAGACTTTCTCTCACCCTTAGGCCTCAATGGATATTCCTTTAGGATTACCAAGTTTTATAATACTTAGGTGAGACTTTATCTCATCCCAAAGTCTTTATAATATTTAATCTGTAGTGGGGTGCTTTAGCAGTTCTCCCATAACCATCGTGTAGTAGGGTGCCCTGCTAGCAATTCTCCCTTAACTATCACTATGATAGGGTGCCCTCAGCGGTTCTCCCTCAACTACTTCTGCAATAGGGTGCTCTAGCGGTTCTCCCTTAATTACAGAGCAATAGGGTGTCTTTACCACAGTTCTCCCTAATATACCACTGTAATAGGGTGCCCTAGCTATTCTCCCTTAATTGCATTCTTAGGAAGGTGCTAACAACAAGGTGTCATGAGCAATTCTCCCTTAATTGCCACTCTTTCCTTTTTTTAAATTAAATATTAAAATTCTATTAATAATCATAAAAATATGTACATATATGTATTGTTTGATATTTACATTTCCTAAGTCAAACTTCTTCAAAGCCTCAATGATTCTCTATTCCCATATCCTCTCTTGATCACCGTTCACACTTTTGTTTTAAGTCTCTTCATTATTTATTTCATATGTTGCTTCAATTTTATGGAGTTGACTTTTCTTGTCACACTTATGTCCAGGTTCCCAAGGACCTCTGCATCTAAAACATATGTCTTTCTTCAATGTATCCTCTTTTTGCTTTTGGGCTTCCTTACTCAAGCATTGGTGTCCTCTACTCCATTTCGCTTTGCAGAAATAACATTCTCTCTCTCTCTCTGGTCTTTGCGTGAGTCTTCATTTCTATGCTCTGTCTTTGTCGAGAAATTCTTAGATCTTTCTTTTGATGAATTTGATTCTACCATTTTTGCTTTTCAAATGGCTTCCTCCAAGTTTTGCGGTTCATGCGGTTTAACAGAATGCCTGGTGGAGTCTTTTAATCCTTCTATAACTATATAGTGAGTCTCTTTTGGGAAAGGTCTAGAACCATAATTGACAACTCTTGAAATTTGCGAGCATAGTTTTCCACTATTCCAATTTGTCTGAGTTGAGTTAGTTCTTGGAAATACCATTCAATGTCCTTACCATCAAATCTATTCATGAGCTTTTGGGAGAATTCTTCATAGGATTTTACATCTTTATGTCCTAATGAGATACTCCCATGGGTCCACCAATCATGTGCTGCTCCCTCTAGATGCACGATAGTGAGTTGCAATGCATCTTCTTCCATCATGAGATTTAGAATAAAAAATGTGTTTAATTTTTCTAACCATTGGCGTGGTGTAATCTTTTTTGAACCATCAAAATGTGGAAGCTTTATTTTGTTAATTTTATGTTTGAGTTCTTCATTCACTGTCCTTCTAGATGCCTCCCTTCGTTTATTATCGCAAAACTCTCTGAATGATATCACTTCTCTAATGTTAGGTTCTAGAGCAGCATGTGCCCTTGCAATATCTTTTGTACTAGTTAGGGTTTGCTCGACCCCTTCCTCCTCGCTTAGATTTACTCTTCTAGGTAAGAATGTGGGTTGGGGTAGACTAGAGTTTGAAGTTACATTGTTATTTTCAGAATGGACAGAATTAGTTTCTCTCCCTATGTTAGGTTGACTTCTCAAATTATTGATCAAATTTTCCATGTTCTGTAATGCTTGCAGGAGAACCTGATTTGACTTCTCCATTTGATTCAGTATAGTTTGGTTGGTTTGGTGGGTCTGCTCCATATATGTTCTCACTTCATTTGCTAAGTCATTCATGGTAGTTTTATTTGTCCTTCTCTCCATCTTTGTCAAGAAATTCCTAGATATTTCTTTTGATGAATTTGATTTTTCCATTTTTGCTTTTCTAATGGCTTCCTCTAAGTTTTGTGGTTCATGCAGTTTAATAAAATGCCTGGTGGAGTCTTTTAATCCTTCTATAAATATATGAGTGAGTCTCTTTTGGGAAAGGCTTGGAACCATAACTGACAACTCTTGAAATGTGCAAGCATAGTTTTCTACTGTTCCAGTTTGTCTGAGTTGAGTTAGTTCTTAGAAATACCATTCGATGTCCTTATCATCAAATCTATTCATGAGCTTTTGGGAGAATTCTTCATAGGATTTTACATATTTATGTCCAAATGAGATACACCCATGGGTCCACCAATCATGTGTTGCTCCCTCTAGATGCACAATAGCGAATTGCAATGCATCTTCTTCCGTCATGGGATTTAGAATAAAAAATGTGTTTAGTTTTTCTAACTATTGGCGCAGTGTAATCTTTTCTAAACCATCAAAATGTGGAAGCTTTATTTTGTTAATTTTATATTTGAGTTCTTCATTCATTGTCCTTCTAGATGTCTCCCTTTGTTTATCATCACAAAACTCTCTGAATTATATCACTTCTCTAATGTTAGGTTCTAGAACAACATATGCCCTCGCAATATCTTCCGTACTAGTTAGGGGTTGCTCGACCCCTTCCTCCTCTCTTGGATTTACTCTTTTGGGTAACAATGTGGGTTGGGGTAGATTGGAGTTTGAAGTTACATTGTTATTTTCAGAATGGACAGAATTAGTTTCTCCCTATGTTAGGTTGACTTCTCAAATTATTGATCGAGTTTCCCATGTTCTGTAATGCTTGCAGGATAACATGATTTGACTTCTCCATTTGATTCAGTATAGTTTGGTTGGTTTGGTGGGTCTGCACCATATATGTTCTCACTTCATTTGCTAAGTCGTTTGTGGTAGTTTTATTTGTCTTTCTCTCGTAAGTTTCCATAAGCCTTCACTCACAGGATGGTAGGATTATGCTCTAATACCACTATAATGTCCCGTACTAGACTAAGTCAAGAAATAGGGATAATTGTTAACTTCTCTTTTTTATTATAGCAAAAAAATGAAATAATGGATGTCACACCAGTCGTTGATTTCTAGTTTGATATAGTTTATGCTAGAGAATATAGAACTAATAGCAAAGATGGTATACTACCAATGATATAGTGAGAATATGATGGTGATATATCAAATATAGTTCATAAGTTTATGGAATTAAGTTCTCTACTTTCAAAATGACTTGCACTTATCGGATATGGTAATTTAGGTATCCAGATTCCAAGTATGTGGATATTACTGAGATTTCAAATTGTTGTTGGAGTGTTTGCAAATTATAGGGCCACAACTCTTGTCATGTACAGTGCAGATCTAGTTTAAAATATATGGAATTAAAATATATGATATGCGTTCATTCATAAACATGTAATCTTCGGTTGCATATATTTGCAATATTTGAATTGTCAGTTAAGCCACCAGTTCTTCTTCCCAAATGAGTAGGCCTGAGATTAGATGAAAAGTATGTGTCGGATGTATATATCAAATAGTTGTATGCCAATGTGGAGTGATGATAAATTACTCAGTCAGATTCAAGTTTTGGTGCTTCTCTCCACCTCCTCTCCTCCCAAACGTTGGTTTCTCCCAACCATTGCTACACATGGGTCGTTGAATATGTCTTCCAACTTTTGTTTTTCTTTTTTATATATATGCCGCAATGAATGGTAGAAATTGTTTTGTTAATACCTTCGTCCGCCTACTAGAATCCTCCGATATCCTTTTTCATCTCCCTATCAAAAGAGAATGCAAAGTATGATTATAGACGGCTCAGTTTCTCTGACTTCAATGATGTTCGTGCCTTAGCTATTTTCTTTGATCGCTGGGTATGCTCAAAACTGTTCGTGTCCATCCTCCCTTCATTCGAAGAATCATCTATAAATATCTTAATAACATTGCGCCCTTTAATGTGTTCGTGATTTTTCAATTGTTTTAATAATTGTATCATTAATTCGTTAGAGCATTCTTTAACGGTGGTAGAGATAATGATTATGCTTTCTTATAATAAGTATTCATATCTAAATAGATCGTAGGTTAGCAAAAAAGTATATCTGTAATTGTGGAAGAACACTATTATCTGACAGTAATACAAGGTATGGTTTCTAATATGAGTCATTCATCTCCCCACAATGTCTTCACCATCGATGCTCAAGTCAAATTCTACAGTTTCCCACCTAGATGTTATTTTGTCTTATCATTGCTAATGGTAAGGAATGAGAGATTGTCATCGTCCCTTCCTATGGTATAAGATATAGGTAAGGTAGAGATTGATTTTCTTATCCTATATAGAAGCGATCAAACCTCCATCGATTATTGACTCGGGAATATATGCCTTTTATTTATAGTTACTGTTTTTTTCTTTATTATTAATTTATTATATCACTTATAAATATACAATATTAGCAATAATTTTTAGTTCTGAACTAATATTATTTATTATGATTTCTTAATATGACAATATTTATAATTATATTATAAATATGTATATTTATAATTATAAATTAGATTATAATTTATTTTATTGTTAGTTTATTTTAATATAAAAATTTATAAAATATGGGGACATAACAATGATACCCTGACTTTAGATCCACCTTGGAGAAGTAGCAAGAGCCTCCCAAATTATCTAGCAAATCTTCAATCCTTGGCATAGGGAATCTATATCTGATGGTGATATTATTGATTGCCCTAGAGTTCATACACATCGTCCATTTGCCATCTTTCTTAGGTGCAAGGACTATAGGGACTGCACCAGGACTCAAACTTTTCCTTATGAGCCCTTTCTCCAACAAATCTTGAATCTTCTTTGCTATCTCTGCATTTTGGCTTGGTGTCATCTTGTAGGCTGCCTTATTAGGTAGGTTTGCTCCTAGTATTAGGTCTATTTGATGATTTACTTCCCTTATAGGAGGTAATGCACTAGGCAACCCATTATCCACTATCTCATGGTATCTCTCCAATAACTACTGCACTTCTTGAGGTATACTAACTTTTGCCCTGGTTTCTTCCCTCGGCTTCACAACTACTGCACAATGTACCCCTTTCTCTTTCTTCATGACCTTTAAGAATTCCTTGCCACTCAATAGCATGACACTATTTCATACTTGCTTCTCTCCACTAGGTTCTACCAAAGGGTCCATTTGATACTTCTTACCTTGTTTGGTTATCACATAGCTACTCTGCTCACCATTATGTATGACCTTTACATCATATTGCCATGGATGCCCCAACAAGAGATGGCATGTATCCATAGGCATTATGTCACGTAGGACCTTGTCCTTGTATTCCCCAATCTCAAACTCCACTAGGGCTTGTTCATCCACCAAGACCTGTTGACCCTTGCTCAACCATGACAACTTGTATGGTGTAGTGTGCAGTATTCTCCTAAGCTTCAACTTGTCCACCATTTCAGTTGACACTATGTTTTCAGTGGAACTAGAATCCACTATCACCTTGCAAATCTTGCCATGTGACCTGCAAGTAGTCCTAAATCTACCACATTTGCCATCTTCAATAAAGTCCTTCTTAACATCAAGTTCTCACCATCTAGTACTGGCCCTACTTTAGAAATGGGTGATGTGACACTTTGAGTGTCATCTTCTTGCACTAATTGGGACCTTCTTTCTCCCCTAGATGAAGAGGAAGCCCTCTAAGGACATTTGCCCATAGTATAGCCACTTAGTTACAATTGTAACATCTACCAGTAAAAACAGTATTGCCTCTGCCTTGTGACTAGAATCTGCCTCTAGGTGGTCCCCTTTGAATCCTCCTCTTTGAGATGACCCCCTATATTGATTGTTTCCACTTCTATCAGCAAACTGAGATACATCAGGCCTATTAGGACTTTGTCCTCTTCCAAAGCTACCTCTGCCTCTGAAGCCTATGTTATTGCCTCTTCCTCTTTGATATGACTCATTCTTCATTTTAGCTTTATCCTCTGCTCTCAATGTCATTTGAAAGCATTTGTGCATACTATCAAGAGCCATCATGGTGATCTCATCTTGGATCCCTTGTCTTAGGCCAAAAGGTACCTTGCTACCTTTTCCACCTCTTCTTCTCACCTTCTAGCTCTGAGGCTCAATCTATTAAACTCTTCAGTATAAGCACATACTGTCAGGTCTCTTTGTCTTAGATTTTGTACCTTTTGATACAACTGGATCTCATAATCAGTGGACAGAACTGTACCTTCATTCTGATTTTCATTCTCTTGCATGACACTATCTTCTTCTTCCCTGCTGCTACCCTGTCATCTTGCATCATGTTCCACCATACTATGGCTGATCCCTTAAGCCTAGCTTTAGCATAGCTAACTCTCTTCTCCTCTTATACCTCCTTGTAATCAAACTAGTTATCAATGGCTTCCAACCAATCTAGCAATTCCTCCCCATTCAAACTACCATTGTAGTAAGGAATATGCTCCATACTGTCTTTGCTAAGAGACTTGAAGGCATCCAAAAACACCTTCTTATCCTGATGCACCTCAGGATCCTTGCTGTCAAATGTCTCCCCTATGAGGCTTTCATCTTCCTAGTCACTCTCATCTCCCCACTGTGTGATCTTCTTACTCTTAGTGTCTATCTGATTGGCTTTGGCCAATAGGTCCTTGACCAAATCCACTATGACACCCTCGCTCATTGCCTTGGGTGGCATACTGTCAGCTTCTTGGCTTCCTTCCTCATTTGACATTAACCAAATTGAAAGTAGTTTCTAATACCACTCTGATGTAGAGGGATTAGAGTCCTATCCAAATACACACTTCTAATTAAGGTTTTAACCTTGAATCATCCAATGGTTCTTGTTTCTTATCTTTCCACCAATCCAAGCCTCCAAGAATCCTCCTCCAACTTGCCTCCTAGGTATAGTTGGTTTGATGTAGACTAAATCCCCCTTCTAGGCACTAGTCCTACTAGTCCTTCTCTTCCCTAGAACCCTAACCCTTGCTTAGGATCTTGTACTTCCACTACCTTGGATTCTATTGATGATGTAGATACCCTCCATAACCTTCTTGACCTCATTCCACATTTCTGGTCATAGCCTAACCCAAAGAAAACTCAATTTCTTCACATAGGGTTAATTAAACCTAAAGGTTACTAGGTCTGGTAACGTTGTTTTCCTCCCATTCTCCAAATTCTTCTAAACAACCCTTAGAACAAACTTAGGAATCTAGTAGCTATCTCCTAGCATACCATGATTCCAAATTTTCAAAGCTTCAAGACACTCATAACCCTATTTACTCTTAATCCCTAGTTTCTAGCCTTTGTTTTAGGCCACTAGTCCAGTCAGCAATCAAAATTCTCCCAAGGCCTTCAAACCTCCATTCCATTTGCATATTCAAGTTAACATCCTAGGACTTCTAGGAACTCCATTTGTTAATCCCAACATGATCATGGGTGTGCTCTACAACATCTTTTACAAAACTATCCAGGCTCACATACTCCTAGTAGTCAGCCTAGGGTATCACCTCATGGATTGGAAACTAACCATTAGAGTGCAGAACAAAGAAAAAACACTATGTACACAATCTAACCCATCACCCCACCTGGTTTCATGCATTTTCCACCGTGGGTGATTAGGTTAGAGTCATTTTTCTACAAACAGCCCTGTGAAGGCAATGTTCAGGCCAGCCAACAAGAAAGTGTTGTAACTCAAGACCCTAATAACTTCAATACAAACTTGAATATGGAAAAAACCAAGAAAGACTAATCTATCAAAAACATAAACTTATTCTACTGTGTCAATCCGTACATTGCCGTACTACACCATAAAACCATGTAAAACTATGCAAAAAAAAGTTTGTACAGTAATCCCACACGTGCATAAACTGATGGTAATTCTTCCAACCCTTCAAAATATGACCTACCATGCTCATATACCCAAGCATGGGTAGTTACAACCCCCAAAACTACTAAATGCAATTTCTTGCCAAAATTGCAAAAGTTGCTCAAGCAACTTTTGACCAAGTTTTGCTCTTTGGCCCTTTTGGTCAAATGGGTTCACCTAGAACCATCCTAGGACCCTAGATAAGACACCTATGACCTATTTAGACCATCAAAGCCCCTAGTTGCCCATCCCCAACTTATTTGACCTATTGAGCAACTTTTAGCTCAATGAGCAACTTTTGAGCAACTTAAGACCTAGTGAGCAACTTGGCTCTTACATTTGGATGAGTTGCACCCCAAGGACTCTTGGAGATTATTTAACACACTAACACACCTAACTAACCTCTAATCACACAAAAAATCAAAAATTAGGGAGGTGCCCTACACCACTTTTACTGGTCTGAAATCTAACATAAGCCATCTAAGGATATTTGGTTGCCCTGTGTATATTCATGTATCTAATGAGATGAGGTCAAAACTAGAACCATTAGGGAGAAAGGGAATTTTTTTTGGCTGCAATGAAACCTCAAAAGCCTACAGGATCTACATACCTAGAAGAAGACAAATAGAACTTAGCAGTGATGTCATATTTGAGGAAGACATTGCCTTCAAAAGGGCAAAGAGCCCAAATGAGTTAGAAATTCAGGAATCACCTAACAACATGGAGGAAGACTTTACTATTGAGATTTAGAGGGAGTACCCAAATGAAACATCAAAAGAAAACTAACTAATCTTGAGAATCAGAGGGAGCATCAAAAGGAAAATCAAATCATTAACAATAAGAAAGAACACTTTGGGCTAGAAAGATTGTCAAGGAAGCTGAAACCTTTGCAGCACCCAAAGGAACTTTTAGAGAAAGTAATAGGCCTACCAAATTGCAAGTTATGTGGTGTTAATGAGCGAAATCATGAAGTTAGAACCTACTAGTGTAACAGAAGCTCTCAACCATCAAGTATGGAAAGATGCCATGACAAAAGAGTATCAATTCATTTTGAAAAATGATGTATGGGATATAGTACGTAGGCCTAAAGAGAAATCTGTTGTCTCCTCCAAATGGCTCTTCAAAATCAAACATGTTGCAAATGGTAGTATAGAGAAACACAAAGCACGGTTTCTTGCTAGAGTGTTCTCTTAAAAGGAAGGTATTGATTACAAGGAGACATTTGCACCTATTGCTAGATATACTTCTAAACAGTCTTCAATAGCACAAAGTTCTATAGAAGCAAAATACATTGCAGCGTCTATGAGAGCCAAAGAAGTAGTATGGCTTTGAAAGTTGATTGTGGGACTATTTACTATCCACTATGACAATCAAAGTGGTATTAAGCTCTCAATGAATCCAATGTTCCATGATTGATCTAAGCATATAGAGATTCCTTACCACTATAAGAGAGATGAGGTAGAAAGGAATGTGATCTAATTGGAGTATATTAGTACAAGTGATCAAATAACAAACATTCTCACCAAGCCTCTCTCTAGAGTTAAAGTTGAAAACTTCAGAAAGAAACTTGGTATGGTTGAAATGTAAGTTATTGAGACCAAGTCTCAAAATTATTTTTGTACTAATATATATATATATATATATATATATATATATATATATATATATATAAAAGATGTTTAATGTGTAAATTATTTTGTCATATGTGTGACTCTATGACTTTATGGGCTCCTTGTGCGCATTACTGAAAAGTACGATCTTTCTGATAATATACAATTGTATCTAACATTGTAAGTGTCAAATTTACAATGTTCACTATCATGATGAATATCATGTGACTTGATATTTGTATGCATATCATGATAGTTTCTCTCAGACATTTTGATAGATATAATGAGATGTGATATCTAATGTATATCATTATGTTCCTTATGAGATAATCAAGATATATCCATGTCTATGTATATACATATACATATATATGTAATGTAAGTAAAGGTGAATGTATTCCAGAACACACACACATATATTAAAGTATCCATAATGTACATGTCAATTTAACTGAATTATTTACATATATTTATATTTTTCTTTGCTCCAAGGTCTCTTGTACATGACCAAAGCCTTAACTCACGACTTCTTGATGGTCTACTTTCACAACAATGTATATAAGATTTAATTTAATATATTTTGTTATGCTTTGATGCCTCTTGCATGCAACCAAAACCTTAAATTGGATTTCCTGGTCGTTTGCTTTCATAATTAAATACCAGCTTGTTTGATTCACCGCTGGCGATGGACAATTAGACCCATGCTAGAATTGATGGGGTTTTGGACATATTTTTCCAAATTACTTCAGCCATCGATACCTATGGCAGCTCTTTTCCTAGTGCAACCTATGAAGAGGATTGATTTATCCTTGTCCACCGCTGAGATCAGATACTAGAGATTTGTATTGAAGGTTTAGTCTGTGATGGTGAAGAATTTTCACAAGACCATACCATCATTTGCAGAATTTTAGGACTTGGTCAAAGCCTCAGTCACAAGGTTCGCCGATTTTTCGGCTTCAGATTCGAAATTCGGTGAACCCCAAAAAAATTTAAAAAATTCGTTGATATTCATCTAAAATTTGTACGGTAACTTTAAATTTGATATTTTTGCACAAATGATATTTAAAGCCTTTGCATTTTAGGGTTTTCAACCTTTTTTAAAACATCTCCATATGAAAATACGCCAATCGTTTTTGTTCATCAACAGCGGCTACGGCAATGTGTTTTCTGTGATTGGCTTTGTGAAACTCTACAACGCTGGTTGGCTCAGGCTATCTGCAACTCTGCAATCATTTTTGTATGCAACTCTTTCATCCGTCATTCTCATCTGCAAAACTCTCGTCCCTACAACTCCCTATCATCTTCTGCCGACGGCCACAGGATAGGCTCTCAATAATATACAATTTTTATTGTGTTTTAGGTTTGAGTTCTTTTTATGTTTTAATTTGATTATAGTTTATTTTAATTTTATTATAATTTGTTATGATATTTACAATATTAAAATTTAATACAATTTAAAAGGTCCTACTCGGTTGATGGGTTATGAGTTTTATTTATTATTTTAGGCTACTAGTATTAAATTAAATTTACAACTAAAATATTAATAATTTAATTCTTTGTTAATATTAAACTATTATAATTTATTTTGTTATGATATAAATTTTATATATTTTTTAATTTTGTAAATTTCAAAATTGTTAACTTTTATAAATTTATTATGTATTAAAATATTACAACTTCAAAACTTTAAATATTATATTAAAATGTTATACTTATTTTTGTGAAAAATAAATATTATTATGATTTTTAATGTGTACTTAACTATTTATTATTTATTTTAGTTTGTAAATTGCAACACAGATCTATTTATTTATTATATTTTTTGGCTATTATTTTTTAATTTACATATTTCTTAGTAAACAAAAATAGAAAATCTATTATATTTGAATTTTAGTTTTGTTTATTAGTAAAGAAAAAATTGAAATTTTATTATATTTTTATTCTATGTTTTAAAACCTACTGTTTAATGATTTTATTTATTAAGTTTCAAAGCCTATAATTTAGTGGTATTATTTTATTTTTAAAGTTTAAATGTTTTAAAATAAGAAATAATAAATATAATAATAAATAACATGAATTGGTAAGCATATAATACTAAATAGTATATACTTATATTTTTTTTAAATTACATAAGGTGAATTTAATGTCTAATTTTTTTTCCATTTTTTTGACTTGTCGAATTTCATCCAAACTTCATAGTTGTCGAACTCGAACCTTGTGACTTAGGTCAAAGCTACGTGATTTCCATTATTTGTTGTTGAAATTGCTGCATTACCCATACAAGGGGATTTATATGTTGATTGTTGTCAATAATTGCTATTATTTGAGATCAATTACCATAATTCAGGGCCTGTGCCATCCTTGTTGGGAGTTCTGGGATAATTTTGGGCAATATATGTTGCCACAACCAACATTTTCAATCATCTATTTTGGAGAGCAATTGCTGTGGAAGTCAGATCCACAATATTCCTTGCCATTTAATTTGTTTCCAGCCTTCAAATCAGCCTTCCAAGCCAAGCACAATCTTACATCAGCCAGCTGCCTTGTCATAATTTGGCAATTTACTTTGTTGAAGGAAGATTGCTACTGGTACAACTTTATTTTAGCGCCAAATTTCTTTAGCATGTGTAAGCTCTAATTTCATCATCTTCAATCAAGATCAATTGTTGTAATTTTAAATTGTGTTTTTAATTTGCATATCAGCCTATGTAAATGTTCCAACTGTTGCTAATCAAATTAAATCAATTTCCAGAGGGTTACCAGTTGACATTTGATTCAGGTATATGTTTATTTTATACCCTGTGGTTTCATAATTGCTGATTATTTACAATTAGGATTCAATATATAAATTTTTAGTCATATTAGCAATTTTAATTGGTGTATTGTAGCATAAATTATTCAGATTTAAAAACAACTGTATGTCATAATGTCACATATTTGCAGTCCATTATATATTAGTCATAATCAGCTAATTATATATTTGCAGTAATTTGATATCAACAAGTTGTACCTGTTGTGTTTGATGAGTTTGAAGTTGCATGCCAACATTAGGAGGGTTTGAGTTTGCTATTTGACTTTTATGCTTGATATACAAGGGTTTGCAATATTGCATTATTGCTGATCAGCAAGGGTTTGGCATCTATATTTGGCGTTTCACCCATTGGTGGTTTGACAAAATGTTTCCAACCATTTGCTTTTATTTCAGTTTTATGTTTTCTGTTTTGTTTGTTGGAAAATCAGAAAAAAGAAAAGAAATTTTAAAAAGGGAACATTAAATGCATGGACATTTGCATGAGTGTTTGAACCAACTTTAAAACAATTCAAGGACAAGGATAAGAAAAGTATTATTTTTACACAGCTATATCATACCTTGAAGAGGTCAAATAGTAGAGAGCGGCTTCTTTGACTCAACTCTATAGCCATACCAACATCCAAAACAACTATCTGATAATGCACACCATCTGAATGTACAAATATGTTACCTGGATGTAGATCCCCATGGATGAAGTTATCCACCTATCAACAATCAAGGTAAGTCAATGAGAAATAGAAAAACATGTCCATAAACAGTAAAATAATAAAATTATGTCATAAATCTAAAAAGACATCCAAAACAATATCTTGCATGCTAATACATAGATTTTCTCTATTTGAAATCATACTGACAAAAAAATTGATGTGATCATTGTCCCATGGTAGAACTTAATGTCTCTAATTTTAAATGATTGGATCTGGCTTGTTATATTATAGCTATTGAAGAGAACACGATTATACTGAGAGGGGGGTGAATCAGTATAATGACAACATAACCAAATTAAAACTCTAATCACCACAATAACTTCAAATGCTGAAGTAAACAATTATGCACATGAACATAGTGACACAATGATTTACATAGAGACCCAATGCAGGAGAAAACCACAACAAATAAATGCTCTCCTATATAAATTGTTCTCATAGCCTCTTGGGATGCACTCAGGAGAGCGTTCAAGGCCTAGTTTAAACTGCAACAAGACGATAATGAGATTGTCGCAGAAATTTATAATACCAAACAAGGGAAGAATGAGAATGTATGGGCTTGCAATCGTCACCTCAAGGAATTGTTAGCCACGTTGGAGAATCAACAAACAAATGGGTTGAAGAAGAGGTGATTCATCGAGGGGTTGATTCCCCCATTGCAAAAACATGAAAGTGGTGTCTCCATTCTCGTACGTCGATGCCTACAATAGAGTGATGGGCATCGAGAGTGGCAACAAGACATCCTCCCAAGGGAAGAGGAAGACAAATGATGGTTGGAGAACCAAGGGTAGAAGCAATGATGAATTGACAATAGCGAGATCCTTACAATGAGATGTGATGAAAATGATGAAAGAATTGAAGGCCGAGAAAGGAACCAATAAACTAATGAACTATAGTGTACTAAGTGCAAATTTGAAGGGCACACAAAAGGTGATTGTCCTAAAATGATGTTTTGTGAGATCTTCCATGGATCATTTAATATAGGAGTGTTCATATAATTTGAAGACTATAAGGACACAAGTACTCTTTACATAGGGAGAGTCTATTGCATTGAAAAAAAAAATGGATTGCCAAGTGATTACAAAATAAAAACAGAATCAAATGCAATATGACTCAAGAGGACATCCTATCATAGAGTGCCAAAGGTAATGGCAAGGGTCATTTCACACAGGGTTGTTAGAGTGAGCAGAGAAACGAGAATTGTTTGTGCAAGTGGTGTGGTCCAAGGAACCATGAGGATACTGATTGTGCAAAACAAAAGGGAGTAAACACGTTGGAAACAAAGGAGCTAGATAAGTATTGGTGATCACCATACTCCAAACTAAGAAGGTAGTGTATCCCGATCCTCTACGAAGAAGGAAAGACGTTGAGAGGCAAAGGATAACATTGAATGGGCGATGGCAAAGGAGAGAAGGGTCTCGAATGATGCTACAAGTACTCCACTATGGCCAGTATTGGAGAAAACTGTCATGAGATTTTTACATCCCCTATCGGGCTTCCCCTCTCTTCACATGTATGTAAATAAAATTTCCATAAATCTATTTACTGTTTCCTTTGAAGCTATACTTGTCAACTTGGTGTGTTCTCCATTTAAATTTGTTTACATTGATTTTATCTATCATGTAGAACTAAATATTTGTGTTTCTCATCACCTCATCATGTATATATGATGGAAATATGTTACTCCCTTTCAAGATCTTTTCATTGAGTTTGCATTCTTATGTCTTCATTTTAGTTCAACTCTCCTTGTGTATTTTATTTGTATTCAATGTTATATATACTTGGAAGAATACCCTTAACATGCCACTTTCCCTCTCTTGCATATTCCTCAAACTCTAACACTTATATACCTTATTGTAGCTTTTCATGAATGAGGGCGACTCTTAGAATGTAATGTCCCCAATTTTAGCGGGTTCTTGTAGTTGGCTTGGTCAGTTCACCATTGTGACCCTCACGAGCTGCAGTGGGATTTAAGGGTCTCAATTGTGGGGTTATAGGCTTTTTAGCAGCCTATGTTGTGTTTTGGCTCCAATTAAAGGACTTACTATTTATAGTAAGTCAAACTGTTGGTTCTAATGAACTCAGTTGAGTTAGAGGAGTTGGGTGATTCTCTCAGTTTTTATTTCGAGCTTCCAGTTTAGGCTCCAAGAATCTTGGAGGAAGCGTCTATTTATAGTAAGTCACCCTGTCAGGTTCATTCATCGCCTTTCATCATTAGGATCACTTTGGTGTTGTCAGAGTTTGATTCTGATGCTTCTTCAGTTGTTTTCGCAAGACAGGTGAATTATTATTATTATTCATCTAAATAAGATGAGGTTGCTATTTTTGTTGGTTTTGTTGGTTGGTCACCTCAGTATCATAGCTTGTTGGAATCGAGACGAAAAGTTTTAAATCGTGGGAACAAGAAACAGTGGCTTTGCATGTCAAAATAATAAGTTATGGTGGAAAAGGTCATTTTTGGAGGCAAAAGCAATTAATAAATTATATTAATGGCACTTTATTATATTTTAATGTTGTGTAGAGGAAGCTTCTTAAGTGGAGTTCTTTTGGGAAACTGGTGCCATTTGGAGATTATAAATATGAAGACATTTGATGAGAAAAGCATCCAATTATTTGATTATCTTATATTTCTTTGTTGTCTTTGTGACACTTCTAAAGATCTGAAATTTTGTGCCCTTGCTTAAGTATAAGGGTTTAGGATCTACAACTGAAGTATTGTAGATTCAATTCTGAGATTGCTTGGCAAATTGTGCTGAGGTATACGATTTTTCATTTCTCCTACTATATTAATTGTTGCTAAAGAGAAGTTTAATTTTTCTTGCTGTTGGAGGTTGTTATGGAATTTGTGAAGGGATTCACTGGAATTGTTATATCAAATTGTCTGTTGGTTAATTTGGAGTTGGTTGAGTGTCAATTTATATCTGTTGTTGGGTGTTATTTTCTATCTGCAGTTGCATTTGTTTGTCGAAGAATTCTTTGTTGCTGCTAGTCTTCATTTCAAAGGGTTTCAAGGCATGTCTTACTTGTAAGTTCATGGATTGTAACTTCTAATTTTTCTAAGTATTGTTGATTTAGATAATAGGGGATATTTTATCAACTGGGTTGTTGGTATTTTGTGAAAATACTCAATTTCCAAGTTGATATTGAAATCTGGAATTTTTCAGCCGTATATTCTCTATGTAATATCTAAATATATGAGTTGAAATTATTATTGCAAAATCTTCTAGTTTGCTTCTATATTGTTGTATCAAAACTACAAAACCTCAAGGAAAAAAAAAGAAAGGAATTCTTCAGCACGGATTGTTTGAGAGTCAGTCCGGTTATTACAATGGTATTAGAGCTTGCTTGCAAAGTGTTTGACAAAATGTCAAACAACTAAATTATACAAGAATTTGGTGTTTGATGAAGTTATAACTAGTTGGGTTTATTACATAGAAGCTCATACTCGTTTATTAAAAGAAAACAAATACATCGACTCTTATATTAAAAGCACATTAGATATTTGACCTTGTTTGGGCTCATCCAAGTTTGGCCTCTCAAGTAATTGCAAGGCATTGATAATCATTTCACATTTGTAGCTTGCTTTTGACTTCTTCAATTGAAATTGTACTTTAACTTTATCCTTCAAGTTCATTCCTTGAGCATTTGTCTTTAAAAAGTCATTCCATCTTCACCATGTCTTAGATTTGAAAGTTGGGAGCCCCACAAATTGGGTGGAAATTAGGATCCACTAGGTCTTGGAGCCCCAAAAAGAGAGTGGGAATCTTGCCCTTCTTGGGCTCCATCACTTAGTTCATCTCCATCTTTTGCTCAATGTTAGACAATTTTCTTGCATCTTGCTCAAATTTTTCATTGGTTTCAAGTTTTCACTTCATCATTGAGGTTGAGGTCTTCATCACTTGCTTCAAATTTGTAAGGAGGCTGCACACTTGATCACATGATTGAACTTCAGAGTTTCCTTGAGATTGATAGATTTGGGAGCCCTACTAATGGGCAGAAATTTGGGCATGCTTGGGCTCTGAGCCCCAAGAACAAGGCAAAAATCACCATGCTCATGGGCTCCATCAGCTATGGTTGATGTTCAAAATTTAACCAAGTGTTATCTGTTTAACATGTTCAAATCAAACATTTTCATCAACACTCAACTCAATTCCCCATATTTGCCAAAGTTTTTCCTTCTCCATTTGAGATCAAATTTCAACTAAGTGTTAGAGAATGATTTGCAACTTAGACCTTGGCTTGCAATTAAGACTGACTTACATCTCAAACTTGCCCAAAAGTTCAGCTTATCAACCTTCGAGACTTGAAAATGTTGTCATACTACAACTAAAACTAGCAAACTACTAACTGCCAAAGAAAAAAGAAGGGGTCTCCATTCGCAATGGGGAATTTTTGTTTTACAACACAACAAAGTCAAGTTCCTACTCTAGGATACCGACTTATCCCATTTGATCTTGATGGGCAAGAAGAGACCACCACCGATGACCATGACTTGTAGAGAGAGCACTTAAAAGCAATTTTGTGACTTGATATATGAAGTTGTAGACTCTTGGATTTAACAACAATGAAACTTTGTATTCATTAACAACCAATATTTTCCTGTTTTCGTTCGCTTTTGTAAGAAATAGTTAAGCGAATCTTTGAGTTTAAATAAACTTCTTTTATTTAAATAAGCAACTTATTTGAAGATGGGCAATTCTACAGAAAACATTGAGGGATATAATAACACCATCCTCTAGCTAAGTTGGACCAGCTCCTTAGGATGATGCTTGACACTCAAAACTGGATTTTAAATTTGGGAAAGAAGGTTGACGAACCTCCTAATCAATGGAAGATAAACATGAGTTGCAATCTAGATATATAACCCATAATTTTGAACAGACATTTTAGAGTGGTCTAGTGGTAAAGTTCTCCAAAAACTTTAATCATAATGAAAAACATAACCAGCTAGCCACTAAAATCTCTCTGTGTGATGTCCTAAAGGTAATTTCCCTCCCGAAGGTGATTTGCAGTGTGAAGATGATTTTCCTCTCGAAGGTGATTTTGTTTGTATAACTTCCCTCTAATGTCTGAAGTAAGACTTGGACAATTTTGGTTGTACGTCTCTACTCACTTCCACACGGAAATGGAATTGTCAATAATTTGTCACTGACAAATAATCATAGATAAATGCAAGATGTTCGGCACTGAGAGATGCAAAGAGAAATAATGATGCTACAAACAAAATACTAGAATATTGGAATGCTTCAGTTACGAATATTATTTGATTATGAAGACCACAAATTTGAGGCACAACATGAAATATCAAAACAATATTTCCAACAATAAACTAGGGTGAGGAATGGCTCCAACCGAAATTGCAAATGCAGACTACGGAGGATATTGCACCTCCAAAATTGTAATAGCGCAGAACTCCAACTGCAATTCTCAAATACAAACAAAATTTCCAATTAACCATGACTTCCTACAATGCAAAACTCAGCCTTATAAAGGGCTCTGCAAATTTTCCTAAAGGGTTACAAATAGGTCGACATACTTTATTTATTATTTTATTACTTGGGCCCCGCTTATTAATTAATTAAAGGTCCATAATATTATTTAAATCATGGGACCACATAATTAATTAATTAAATTAAGTCACTTTACTAACAATTTAGGGCCATTAAAAATCCTTGTCATCCAAAGTTTTTCTTTCCCTCAAGCAATTTGTCATTAAATGATTTGACCACTACAAAGCTCCAGGGTTCCAAACCAAGTACAGATACCCACAATCGTATCTAGTGAAATATCCATGCTGCAAAATGACCATGTGCACACACCTGGAAGGAAGTGAGTAGAGTGAATCTCCATCAAGCTTTTGCTGCTCCACTTTGATATAAATGTTTCCATGCCTAGAGTCTCTAGGATCCCAGTGAAGTCAATCATCAAATGCAATGATGCTTGGATTCCAAGCTGTCATGCCATCATGCCAATTAATCACTTCCCAAAAATGATGGTCTAGAATCTCAAAACCCATCTGCAACTTGTTCTTCCCATATAGATGCCATTCTTTTTGGAAAGCAATGATCATGTATGTTGTATTCTACCAAAGGAAGAACTCCATGCTCAACAAAGTATAGACATTGCTCGTAAAGGATCACTAGTAGTGTTTGCATCTCCATGTGATTAATTGATCAATGTTGGCTTGGTTGGCTCCATGCAAGTACCCTCTTCAACCTTGTTGTTATCATGTGGGCTTAGGTTTTCTCCATTTGTAGGGATACTAGCAAATTCTTGCATATCCTCATGTAGCTCGCCATCTTCCTCATCACCCTTATTGTCAACACCAACCTCCTCGACCTTGTGCAGTTGAGACTTCAATTTTTCTTCACAATGCTTGAATAAATTATTGACCAATCTACATGTTGTAATAGAAGGAATACATTCTTGATTATGAATAGCCCATAGCATAGTTATAATAGGTTGGGATGTTACATCCATCCCCTCAATACATGAAATGATAATACTCTCCATGGAAGAAAAAATCTTCTTATCATGGTGCTCCTTTATTGTAACCAAAAAGTGATGAAATATATCGTGGATCAAATCTTGCAATCCTAGATTTCAAAGGAGCTTACTTCAATTTTTGCACAAATCTCCAGTATTGTAAATATTATAGAAAATCGATCACTATTAATGTCATCAAGGTTTTGAAAGCTATTAGTAATCGAGTACAATATCTTTGTCATGGTGTCATTGTCATATAGTACTCAAGGGGCTGAGATTCTCAAAATCTCACATAGAAATCTTGTAGCTACTAGCTTGATTTCCTTATCATAATGTCTCAAAAAACTAAGTTGTCTTAAGGTGATATCAATCAGAGCAAGGATCCTCTGTATAAATCTTGGAGGTGATTAGTTCATCTTACTCAAACATGCTTCCAAAATATATCAAATAGAATATCAACACCATCATTGAGCTCTTTGCCAATCTTTTGTAGTGCATTCAACCACCAATGTCCATCAATGGCCGACAAAGATCCAAACCCCCAAACTCTCAATCTCGCCCCAATAGGCTAGCAAGATCACCAACTCCGATACCACTGCTGAAAGCTCGTGATGTTCTCACATATAGCTCATCCCTTCAAAATGCTTTGGAGGATGGGAAAGGGTTTGAGTGGACATACAAACATTAGAAAACTTTTGAGTATTTGAAAGAGAGGTGACCACAACAATAATTTTTTGAAGTGTCATACCTCACTGGTCATTTTGTGGTTTTCACAAATACATTCAAGAAAGGATTAAGTGGGGTTCTCATGCAGGATGGGTAAGTAATTGCTAACGAATCAAGAAAATTAAAAAACTACGAGCAAAACTATGCACCCCACTATCTTGAACTTGTGGCTATTGTACACACTCTAGATGTGGCGACGCTATCTAATGGGAAAACCACTTTAACTTATTAGATCTGACCATTGGAAGCAACAAATATCATAAGAGATGGAGTTGTGTTACAAGTGCAACAATATTGTACATATTATTAGAGATTGCAGATTACAAACTAATCGATTTGAACCTAGTTATGGAAACAATGTGATAACATGTCAGATTTGCAACAATTTGGGACACGACAAGATTTTGTAGGATGACCAACATGAGAACACCAAGTATGAGGTCAAAAAACATGAACTACTAAAGGAGTGCAAACAACAATATGAGAAGGAATGAAAATAGCAATGAAAGGCAGAAAGAAAGTGTAAAAGAGCAAGTAGAATACTTCAATGAAACATTTATTAAGGAAAAGATACCTATAAGAACACAAGTATGGGTTGAAAAGACAAGTGTTAGATTTGAGAAGAAGTTGAAGTCAATTGTGGTGGCTGGAAAACCCTTATAAATCTAATCAATCATATTCATTACAAGAAACAGGGGATATCACACCACAAATTAATTATACCCTAAAAATGTTAACATACAGTTTTTGCGCACTTAGGAGCATGGAAATGATGTCTAGAAGCTACAGTTAACAGCACATAAAATTTTGAGGTCATATGTGACCTTGAAAAAGAAATTCAATCGACAGATTATAGTATCAACTTTTTGAGATTGCGTACTAGAACAATTAATGCTGAACGGATTTGTAATGAATAAAAGGACTTGAATCAATGTAATGAGCCATCGTTCAAGTATTGTGAGCCAAGAGATATTTGTGGAGGAGATTGAAGAGCAAATTGAGGAAGAATTTAAGTGCTTTCGGGCGGTTTTATGCTAAAAGCCCTAAATCCGAGATTTAAAAGTATTTATCTGAATCAACTGTGAAGTCATTTGAAATCTGTAAGAATGGATCAATCTTCATTTCATGAAATAATGGAGAAACCTAGATATAAGTTCAAAAGAGTTTCAATTGCACAATTGGGAGATGACCTTGCTGGGGCATTCTCACAAATACAAGACAGAGTAGTAATTGTTAAAAATGTACAATCTTATATCCACTGTAACTTTGAAACCCTAGGTGATAGCAACATTGGGAAAGAATTTGAGAAAATTTACAAGCAAGAAACGAGTTTCAAGGATGAGTTCAACCAATTAGGTCAACTGAAAATTGGACAGTTTCTATTTTGCTATGAATTTGAAAATGAAGATTGGGCTAGAATCATACTAAGCAGAATACATGACGACAAATTCTAGTGAGAAGATCAAGTAGTTGATATCACAAGTGATCTAATACATGAGGTAACTGGAGTTAGTAACAAGAGCAGAATTCCAATCAATGAAAGAATGTGAAGAAAATAGTACAAGCAAACACCAAGACAAAATGGAATGGTAGAGGCATGATGCTAAGCCTAATTGAACAAGATGATGTGAGATTTGTGAGAAAAATCTTAGCATATAAAATGAGTTCTAGTTCAAGAGAAGATGAAGTCTTTGCAGGCTTTACTAATGTAGCATATAAGATGTGTATTGACAGAATGTAAGTAAACCTATGTGAGATTCTAAAGCAACAATTGTTTGACAACTTGGAAAGGATTAAAAAGAACAAATATGCAACTTTCAGATTTGGATCTCTAATTACATACCTATTCTTCCATGTCATGAAAGGATTCCCAAATAGGCCTAAATCAAAATGGAAATCAGAGAAGTGTTCAATGGAATCAGTGAGCTATTACTATAGAAAGACACTTAAAGATTATATGATTATGACAATAACAAATTTATGAGATCATTCCAATCTGAAATGAAGAATAGAGTTAGGATTCCAAAGTCAGTTGTAGACAAATCTAAGAAGCAAATATGTTTCATGGTTGAGACTGATAAGACATGCCTGGAGGTAGTTGTACCCAGAGTGATGTTTGTTGACCCTTTGGGATATGAAGTCACTGAAACAAAGATTATTGAGCACGCAATTGAATTGTTAAAAGCAGATGTAAATGATGAATGTGAGCAATGGGGCACTATTGAAGATAGATTGACTAAAGCATTAGAGTTTTAAAACATCAAAGGCAGCCAAGAAATAAGTGCAAAGAGTTGAGAAAAGGATGCTCAAGGAAACAAGTATGACACATGAAGAATATGTAGAGGTAAAACAAGCTACAGCAGAGATGGAGGCAGCAAGCCAGAGCAACATATTGCTAGTACAACCTTTATCTGTTGCACCAAGTAGTCCACCATCGACAACGCCTACTTCAGTAGCACCTATTAGTGCTATCCCTACAGCAATTGAAGAACAAAAAGAGGAGGATGTAACAGTGATAAGTGAAATCAGTTCACCCATAGTGTCAAGAATATAATGTCCCTATTTTTGCCAACATTGGAGTTTCAGGGATTAGCCTATTGTTGTGATCCTCGTAGGCTAGTTATTGTGAATAGAGGATCTTCTAAGGCAGTGGCTTGGCTTGGGAGGATCTTATCATTTCCACAATTCAGTAAGCTACAGGTTGGTCTTCATTTGGCTCAATTGGACTTTGTTTGGGCTTAGTTTTGTGTACTTACTATTTGTGGTAAGTTGGGTGTTGATTGAGATGGATGCTTTCTAATTTTTTAAAGTGCATTTGGTCACATGGATAAATAATAGGTATGACTCTTATTTCGAACAGCATATTTAAATGATGAGTATTTTGGGAGTTATTATATTTTTAGTGGCCAAATTCTTATTAATTTATTAAATGGCTTATTATAAAGTTATAATTTCACTTAAGTTGAGAGTTGAGTTATCATTGGAAAGAGCTATTTATTAATTAGTTAAGCTAAGTCAAGTGAAAGAATCTAATGGAAGCTTCTAATTTATGTTGTGTGGTGAAGCTTCTTAAGTGAAGTTACATTTTGGCAACAAAAAGGGCATTTGGAGGTTATAAATACAAGCTCATTTGTTGAGAAAAGCACACTTGAATATTTACTATCTTTTGTTGCCTTTGTGGCTTTTCTAAGGTTCTGATTTTCAAATCCGTTGCTGAGGTATAAGGGTTTGATCTGAGGTTTTTGCTCCATTGCTGAAGTATAGTGGAGATTGGTTTCTTGTGAATTCTGAGATTTTCATGGTGGCTTCTCGTACTGTATTTCCTATGGCTGAGGAGCAATTGTTGGTTGGAATAATTCAATGTCTTCTCTTGTTGTATTGACTGTGGCTGAGAGGGCAATCCTATCTTGGAGAGTTTGGTAATTTATATCTCTAATTTCTGGTAATTTTTTATTTGGATTTTTGAAGGCTGGATGTTTGTGGTTTTGCTGGTGATAAAATCTTTATGTGATTGCAAGTGGGAATTGTCTAAAGCATACTAAGTTAATGAATAAATTCAGAATTTGTTGTGACCCATTTGTTGTTTTAGATTTAAATGTGCAAATTCACATGGCAGATTTATATACTAGTGCTTGATATTTATTTGAGCAATGTATAAGGCTAAGGTTAACTGAATTTGTGAACAATTGTTGCATTTTCCGACACCGTGTTTTGGAATTTTAAATACCATATTTTTAGTGATAATTGGGTTGTTTGCCAAGTGTTTGTTGAAATGTCAAATGTTTGAATAAGTGGTATTGCTAGAAGCATAACCGAACAAGGTTATTACAAAGAAGATCCGCAAGAACTACACCATCAGTGACACTTGCACCTATCAAGGAGGAAAAAGAGGAAGAGAAAAAGCAAGAAATTTCACCAAAAAAGATCGAAGAGGATTAAGGAAATGTGTAATGTCCCCGTTTTTGGCTAATCTGTGCAATTGATTGTGTTAGATCATCATAGCGACCCTCGTGAGCTGACAAGGTGTTTTGGGGGTCTCAGTTGATTACTTACTATTTTTAGTAAGTCTATTTTGGGCAATTGCTATTTTTAACAGCGTAGTGGATGACTTGGCAGTTGATCGTCACCTATAATTGATCAAGTTTAAAATTACTTGAGCTATTATTTATTTAAGATGATGTTGGAGCACTTTGATGGTACCAAGAGAGTTATAGCTCGAGCGTCGATTCATAAGCTCGATACATATTTGGCTTTGCATCCTATGTGTGAAGTGGACGCTATCAGATTTGGAGTGTTGCATCTGGATGGAGCTGCCCATGACTGGTGGTACCATGAGTTGGTTTCTTTGTGACATGATTAGATCACTTCCTACCAAGAGTTCGTGGATCGCCTGATTGAGAGATTTGATAGGAAGGATGCAGAGGTGTACTTCTGTGAGTTGGCTCAACTAAAGCAGTCTGGTGGATTGGAGAGCTACATCAGTGAGTTCCAGAGGCTTTCAGTCATGGTTTATGATATTTTGGAGCGCAGATGAGTGATGTTATTCATGGAGGGATTGATTGAGCCACTTTGTGGATGGGTGAAGTCATTGGACCCATCTTCTCTTTAGTTAGATATGAGGAAGGTGCGTGACTTGGAGTCCTCTTCTCGAAGCAAGGTTGCTTCGAAATCTTCTGCTCCTCTGCCTGATGATGAGGAATCCCCACCAATTGTTGAGGACAAGGGCAAGTCAGTGGGGAGATCTGATGACACTTCTAGAGAGGATTTGAGGAGGCATTAGCTTTGCTTTTGGTGCAAGGGGACTTTCTCTAAAGGTCATACTTGTGCGTTAAGACCAAAGGGTGCGGCGAATCGTGGTATGTGGGTTTACACTGATATGATTGAGGATGAGTCATCACAGCAGCATGAGGATGTCAATGAAGATGACCATACTAATGATAGAGTTTATATTGTGATGAGTATTTATAGTTTGGTATTTGACTCACATGTTTAGGATTTGCACTAGGTACAGAGTTGGCCTAAGCCTGAGTTGGATTGTTTACAGGATGACTGGGTAGGCATAATGAAGGAGAGTGTGTTGAGATCTCCTATGAATTCGCCAGTTAGTGATGTTCCAACTTTTACATCATCAATACAAATATTCGGTGCCATGTTGCAGGTTATGTTATGGGTCTTGATGATGGCATTGGCATTCAATTGGTTTAGTAAGGATGGGGACATCACTTGCTTCTTGTGGGATCCTGGTGGAAGTTTTTGTTTCATACTGGATTGCTTGAGGACAAGCAATTTCATGAAGGGAGGATTGTAATGTCCCCATTTTTGGCCAATCTTTGCAATTGATTGAGTTAGATCATCATAGCGACCCTCGTGAGCTGACAAGGTGTTTTGGGGGTCTCAGTTGATTACTTACTATTTTTAGTAAATCTATTTTGGGAAGTTGCTATTTTTAGCAGCATAGTGGATGACTTGGCAGTTGGTTGTCACCTATGGTTGATTAGGTTTAAAATTACTTGAGCTCTTATTTATTTAATCATTGAGTTGCATTATTATAATAATTTTTATATTATTATAAATAATGACTTAAAGAGATATTTCTAAAAAGCAAGTTGGAAAGTTTCTAGTGTTGAGTTCTTTTGGGAAACTTCCACGTTTTCTAAAGTGAAATTTTATAGAAACTTTTACCAACAAAAAAAGCTTATAAATGAGAGCTCTTTTCATTGGGAAAAGGCACACTTGATTCATATTTGATTTTGTGCCTTTGCGGCTTCTTCTTGAATTCTTAACTGTATGCCCTTACTGATGTATAAGGGTTGGAAATTCTGAAAATTGCACTTGCAATTTAGCTGCTGAGATATAGCTAAGATTGCCTAACTTCTCTACAGTCATCATTGTATCTAAGAAGTATTTTTTATTCCACTGCTGAAGTATAGTGGATTTGTTATTCACTTGATTCTCCTACTGTGCCCACTGTATCTAAGGAGACAGAGATTTTGAGGGTGGATGAATTGTTACTGCTGGAAATTGAAGAAGTTCGATTTGATTGAATAAATGTTGAGTGTGTGGTTTCCTGGAAAAAGGTATGGGTTGAGTTCAGTTTGGACGCAAGGCAAGGTTGCAAAGTATGACCAGGAAAGGGGCCGAATTTAATCCTTGTGCTACTGTGAGCCACCTATGGAGTGAGTTGAAATCATACACCAGTTATCATCTACTGCCATTGCAATTGGGGACGAAGTTATATGGAGTTTTGGGCGTGGCTCTCTGATTTGCGCTAGAAATCAGAGGTAGCAGTTGTGGGTCATCTCTGCCACGTTGGACATTACCTTTGCTACTAGCGGCCATTTGCAGAATTCTTTGGCGGCGCTTGCATTCACCATTGCCGGCATTTGCAAACACATATGGCAATCAGAATTCCTTGGCAGCTCCTACATTCACCATTGCCGGCAATCTACAAGTACATATGGCAATCAAGTTTTCCTAAGTTTGTAATTGCATTGAGTTGTTCAATAACAATAGTATTTCCTTGATAATAAATATGTTATAATTTGGAGTTGTTTGTATGATCGTAATACTCTCCTTGTGTTATCATACACTTTGCAAAATTCAGATATAGTTTTTTAAAGAAATTGAAAATAGAAAAAAGCAAATTTGTTCATTGGCTGATCAAGACTTGCAGTGGAAAACCAAGGGTTTTTACAAAATGGCCACTAGTCCCGAACCCAGCAAGAAACCAAAAGTTTTAATGATCTATGAGGGAAAAAAGACTAAAGAAGAGAAGGCAAGTACACCAAGAAAGATGAGGGGACAAATTTCCCCACCTCAGCCTCAACCACAACCACAACCACAATCACAAGAACTAAAGTTGAGAAGAAGAAAAAGAGTTGGAAACATGAAATTGGCCGAATGAATCAAATGATAATTAAGGATGGTAATCTAGCTCAGCTAAAGAAGTACTATGATCTTTATGATCCTTTGCAGAAGAGGCAACTGGAAAATGCAGCGATAAAATATATGATAGACTTCAAACAATTGTTTGTACATATTCATGGGAACATTCTAGAAGATTTATATAACAAAATGATTGAAAAGAAGCATAGAACAAAGGAAGAGGATAAGAAAATAAGGGAACAATTACTCATGAAATTCTATGACATTAGAAATGATGAAGAAAAAGAAGTCTTGACGAAAATTGCACCATTGCTAAGAAACAAAAGGAGATTAATATTATTAATGGGAGGTGTATATGATGAGGTAATAAAGGAGACTGAGGAGGCAATAATAAAAGTTATGACAGAATCAACACCCATTGCAGTAGCAGCAACAGAGGAAGAACATGATGATACAGTCATGGACATAGGAGATGCACCAAGCGAAGAAGATGACACCATGGTGATAGGGGGAGCTACAATCACTATTGATACTAGTAAAGACCCCTTTGCTAATGTTAAGTTGGCCCCCTTGCAGAACTGAAGAAAGATGAAGTTGGCAATTTGGAGAGAGTCTATATTGAAGACTACACCAGCACAGAGGATGAATAGGAAAATAAGAGAAAACATGATTCTAATGTTGTGCATAATCAGTTAGTACCTATAGAATTATCTTTAGTACCTATCCCTGTGAGCATAGAGTTTGCCATGACCCAAAAATGACGTACAAATCAATCTATTTTAATGCATATATAACATATTAATAATTATAGAGACCTTATCCATACTAATCAGTACACAATTTATATTAAATATATATATACTATTAATTTCAAATATTAAATATCAAAGGATAAATGTGTTAGCCGACTGGATGGTTCCAGCGGTATTTTGTATTTTGTAGCCGACGGTCCGGCGGTGTTCCTGTAGCCGACGGTCCGGCGGTGTTCTTGTAGCCGACGGTCCGGCGATGTTCCTGTAGCTGACGGTCCGGCGGTGTTTCTATATTCTGTAGCCAACGGTCCGGCGGTATTTCAGTATTCCGTAGCCGACGGTCCGGCGGTAAATAATTTGTAGCGGATAGGATATTTGTGGCCGACGGACTCCTTCGGGAAGGTTCGGCGGTAGTATTTATATCCCGTCTGGGATCATTGTAAACCATCATTCATCTACTAT
This sequence comes from Cupressus sempervirens, assembly GCA_028749045.1. Lineage (NCBI taxonomy): Eukaryota > Viridiplantae > Streptophyta > Pinopsida > Cupressales > Cupressaceae > Cupressus > Cupressus sempervirens. The sequence goes on along the minus strand of CM053784.1, from coordinate 610,556,479 downwards.
TGCAAATATAATTCTGCTGCTTGTGTTCATTGTCTGTATGCGTTCATTTACTTTACTTGTACGGTAAACATTTGGCGCAAGTTAGACCCCGCGGGCAACACCTGCCGGAGGTCCCGCGGGCAAGTCTACCCACGGGCAACAGTGGTTGGAGGACCCCGCGGGCGTCGAAGTTGGAGGCCCCGCGGGCAACAGCTGTCCGCGGCCAGTGAAGTTGAAAGTTCCGCGGGTCCACGGGCAAGAGACCCCCGCGGAGTGTGAAGCCGCGGGCTTACAATCATTTCCGCCAGAATTTTTAGCAGCCTCCGACGGTAAGAGAGAAGACTGCGGGCGACGACAGGAAGGCCGCAGGTAGGAGAAGAATGGGTCACGGGAAGAAAAAGAAAGGCCGCGGAGAGAAAAGAAAGGCCGCGGAGAGAACAAAAAGGCCGCAGGGAGAACAGGAAGGCCGCGGGTGATGCAGAGTCAGAGGTTCAGTACTTAAAAAAAAAAAAAAAAAAAAAAAATGTCGACAGAATCAAGTTGTTCAAAATGAGTGACAGATGATGCCAAAGGGAAGGGGACGCATTCGTGGTTGCCAGAAAGAGTGCAGAATCGGCAGATAATGACAGAAATGGTGTGATCCGTGCATTCCTATGTGGGTTGCGAAGTGTTAATTTGGTCTTGGCGGCGAGGAGCGCTGCCCCAGGACCCCGCAGGGGCGATGCCCCTCGACCCTGCCGGGGGCGTTGCCCCCTGGACCCCCAGTCGTGGCGGATATCAGCCGTGGGAGTCTGACCAGTTGAGAAGAGTTGAAGTTGCTGCAGGCATGGACTTTCTGTGTACCAGAGGCAGTGGGAGCAGGTGTTGGCTGTGAGGCTGTCTGGGTGGATGCGTAGAGAGCTCGAGAGGAGCTGATCATCCGGTTGGAGGTAGTGCAGCGACACTTGGCTTAGGGTACCGAGAAACTGAAAACAGAGAAAGCAGCACAGGTGGCTATCAAGGTCAGCTTGAGGAGACAGTATTGTGTTAGTAGAGGCTACAGATGTAACGGGATGAAGGTGACAGTGATGTGTCGGAAGCAGATTTCTCTTGTTGTAGTCACTCTGTAAATGTATTTTTTGCTAATTTGTCTCAGATATTGTCAGTCGTCAGGAGACGACTTTTCTTTTTGGGGGGGATGGTGTTAGCCGACTGGATGGTTCCAGCGGTATTTTGTATTTTGTAGCCGACGGTCGGCGGTGTTCTTGTAGCCGACGGTCCGGCGGTGTTTCTGTAGCCGACGGTCCGGCGATGTTCCTGTAGCTAACGGTCCGACGGTGTTTCTGTAGCCGACGGTCCGGCGGTGTTTCTGTAGCCGACGGTCCGGCAGTGTTCCTGTAGCCGACGGTCCGGCGGTGTTTCTGTAGCCGACGGTCCGGCGATGTTTCGGTATTCCGTAGCCGACGGTCCGGCGGTATTTCGGTATTCCGTAGCCGACGGTCCGGTGGTAAATAATTTGTAGCGGATAGAATATTTTTGGCCGACGGACTCCTTCGGGAAGGTTCGGCGGTAGTATTTATATCCCGTCTGGGATCATTGTAAACCATCATTCATCTACTATTGCAAATATAATTCTGCTGCTTGTGTTCATTGTCTGTATGCGTTCATTTACTTTACTTGTACGGTAAACAAAATGTAGGATTTGTTACTGTGATTAAGAAGACAACTAGTAAAGGCTCAACGAACACATCTTTTCATATATTCTATCTATTTGGTATATATAAAAGAATTACCAATCGAAAAATAAAAAGGCAAAGACCATTGATAAGAATTTCAGAAGAAGACAAAAATGGTAATACAATAGCCAACATCAATCAAAACGTCAAATTGATACAAGCAGTGACAGTGATAAAAGGCAGATTAATGTTTGAACAACCAAGAACAAAGAAGGAAATAAATCATATTGTATAAGACTCAATTTATCATTCGCATAACACAGGATAGTGGCACGAAGGACGTTGACTGGTTAAGCAAGGTTGACATGGTGAAAGCATGCTGGGATAGAGATCATCGTACCTGGTGACAGTAACCAAATCAATTACATCAGCAACAAACAGAAACAAAGACAAGCAAAGTCACTTGCCATCATGGACAAGTAAACTTGTTATTAGAATGCCAATCAAACATTATATTTGGACCATCGACAATATCAGAAGCAAACCATACACAGACCTAGTATAATAAAAGCCAATACATATAAGTTGATCATCGAAGAACAGAACAAAACAAATGATAAACAACAGCAGCAAACGGAGATAATAGGAAGCTATTGAAGAGTAGATAAAACAAACGATTACATATCCGCCAGCGTAGAAAAGAAATCAGAGCACGAAATAGAGGGCTAACAATCGGGGTAGAAGTGGCAGGTTGAGATCCAAATCATAACAGGCGGAACAGAAGCAGACAAACAAGGAGACCGGAGATATTATTCAGTATGGGCAGACATAAGCAGACCAGATAATGCATAGGACAGACCCCCAAAACAATTTGATAAGACACTCATACTTGGCACTGAGATTTGTGACAAAAGATAACGATAAAGATAGAGCAATGATAATAAGAGATAAAGAGACCCTTAAAGGTACATAGTGATTGCTTCATTAAACAGAGGATAATATTCCGAAGAGAATACAAGTTTAGAGGTATGTATATATTATAAACATATATTAGACAAGAACTATATAGTTCTTCTACAAACCAAGTTAATCTTGGTAGAGGACATTCATTGTGGATGTCAAGTTCCTCATAGGAGAACTCAGAGACTAGAGGACATTCGTAGTTGAATGTCGGGGTAGTGGTCACTCCTATGCATATGTTAGAGCTGAAGAGACTTGGTTAGAGGTGGGATTTCGATAAAGTAGTGTTATGATGAATACAGAGATCCCAGAGGCCTTAGGGAGACATTCTTCACATGACAATTGTCTAATCGAGTATTAGTTTTCATTAGAGGGCTAGGTAACCCGAGAAGAGTTCCTTGCGAAGAATTAGGAGGGTTAGTAAAGGATAATATTTAGATTGATATTTAATTAGTTTAATATTTTTAAAATGTTTTGGATTTCAAATATATATTTGTTATATTATACTAACGATCTACTGCAAGTTTCAGCACTCATTTCTTAATCTAGAAGTGGGAACATTATAGTGGTATCAGAGCTAATTTGGTAAAACAAAGTTGACAAAGTGACATCCAGCGCTATAGCTCTAAAGAGGACAAAGAAAGAAGAAGAAAAGGAGGAAGAAAAGAAAAACAAAGTGCAGGAAAAGAAAGATCGGATGGATGTTCAGCCATCCTAGTCACCAGTCCAACAAACACCTACAGTAGACGAAAGACAGATAGCAGTTGTGCAAACACATGCTAAGGCAGCTGAGTCTACACAAGCTAGTACTTCAAGATCCCCTCTTGAAGCACTAATCACTAGTTTGCCACACAATGTTACCAAGATGTTTGAGGGTAACATGGATATACAAAAGTATCTGCAGCTAACAACATTTTCACTCAATAAGATTGCAGAAGAATCAGGAAAGATGAGCATGAGTGCCTTGGGCACACTAGACAAAATGACAAAGAAGATGCAAGACATTGCTCAAATACAAGTGGATGACCCGGATATTGAGAAGAGAGCAGAGAAGACAGAGACAGAATTTGATTGGAAATTTTCTACATTGGTTGAAGTTGTAGCAGCAAAAGCTCAGGCCACACATGATGCTAATCTATTTAGCACTGTTTACAACAATATCACAAGTGACTTATCACTTTTTGATACGTGTATCAAGGTATTGAGGAAATGCTTTCAAGAAGGAAAGGACTTATGGAAAATGTACTTTATCTTTGAGTACACAAAAGACATTAGAGGAGAGATCAGAGAAAAGGAAGCAGAATTGAAGAGCATTGTGAATGAATTACAGAATCCAAATGCACAAATAACAGATCTGGAAGCAAGAATCAGCAATGTGCATGATGAGCTGAGATTACTTGAGCTTAGGAAGGAGAGAACCATAAACAGATTTTCATTGTTAAGGGAACACCTTACCTTGAAGATTGACCATGTGCAGAGACAACTTAAGGAATGCCCTGACACAAAGGATTCCTTCACCAAATTTGTTTATTTTGATTTATATGCAATAGAACTGGCATCCTATGGCTTATGTGCTCTAATCAGCATATCAAAAGCAATTAAGGATACATGGGACAAAGAATTCACCAACTTGAAGAGGAAATTTGGAGAGTGCATCGCACTCATAAACAATAAGCAAGCTTGACGATAGAGAAGGTACCAAACTTTTTGACATGTATATAGATTCTCACCTTTGTCACTGATGTCAAAGGGGGAGAGTAGTATAAGGAAAATTAGATACTTTATTGCAAGGAGTTATAATAAGGATAAAGTATAGTGAAAGGGGGAGTAAAGTATGTAAAGATGGAAAATATATGAAATGATCCACATTTTGCAAAAAAAAATTTCGTCATGTGAATAACTTCACAAATATTGGAATTTTGAAGATTTTGGGACTTAGCCAATTTTCCCACATGTTGTCATCAATACCAAAAGGGGAGATTGTTGGCAATTTGGCTAGTAGAAAATGTAAGGATGATATGGGTTTTTTTATTTATGACAACATACACCTTATATGAAGGCAAAACATAAGATTAAGTTTTGGACAATTGAACTTAGAAAATTGTCTAAGTATAATTCAGGAAAATGGTGAACAATTATGCATTTTCATTTAGCGTCATTTACTAGAAGTAGTTGAGGTTATGCACAATTGAGTGAAGCAAGGTTATGAAGTAATAAGCATGTGTCTAAGAGCACTTAAGGATATGCGATGTATGGACAAAGTTATGGCGAGCTTTACAGGTACATGTTGAACACGAAGAACAAGGAAGATAACAAAGTAAAGGCATTTTGGTTAAAGGATTGTTTTGGTTTACCGAAACAATGACTTAACAAGGTTGGGATGACATCCTAGATGTTAACCCTTATTGAGCAAAAAATAATTTTGAATTTGGGAAACGTGTTAAGGAAATGAAGGCCGATTGGTTAAGCAACTAGGTAAAAAGAAGACACTTTTTGTTTGTAAGAAGTGTGGCATTGTATGTGATGTTATAATGTTGTGATGCGCACTTTGCATGATCAGTATTGATACAAACTTGATGTTAGTATTGTACACTACGGATGCATGATCAATTTTGTGAAGAGAACTACAAAGGACAAATTAGATATTGAAGATATCAGCACTGTCAGAAAGGTTTTTGTATCTATACCTTTCGTGTACATAATATATCATTGTATATGCATGTTTGAGCAATGGGATCAGCTTGCTACTTTTGTAATTGTAATACCAACTCCTAACAGGGTTGAGGCTTCTAACAAGGCCTAGTCCTCTTACAAAGATAAATACACGATATGGATATAATAGACTCCTAATAGGGCCAATATCTTTCACAAGATACTTTTGATTAGTGGATCTTTTTGTGGGTACCATCTCGACCAGGGTTTTCCCTTGGCCAGGGTTTCATTAGTTAACAAATAATAGTGTCATGAGTTGCATTGTGTTACTGTTATTTTTACTTTTCAGTTTGATCATCTGTGCATGTTTAAAGATCGCTAAAGGTATCCGTAGCTGGGCAAAAGTTTGTGGAATACATATTCACCCCCCGCTTTCAGTATTTCCTATTTCTAACAATAACTATTTAATATTATTGAGTTCAAATATATAAATAAAATTAGTATTGAGAATTGGATTTATCCTCATGTTATAGATTCTACCTTTTAAATAATTATCAAGCATAGTTTTGAATCTAATATAAATAAATATTATTAAAAATTTACAAGTCTATAAGAACTATTGTGTTAGTTATGTAGTGGATAGGGAGTGTGCACACGAAGAGGAGTAAATCGGTCGTGTTGGGAAAAGAGAATCCCAATGTGGAAAAAGATTTGAGGGAGCCCCAAGCTGACCATGTCAAAACTCGAGCAGCAGTAAATCTGCCATCCATTATGGGATCTGATACACAATGAATGTGAATAATATACAATAGTATTAAATGATGTTATGTACAATATGTTCAAGAATCAAACTCTAAAGATTTATATTTATATTCTAGGATCATTTTTAACCCACTTAGTAGAAAGGGTCGTCACATTTGCACTAGAAATTCAAAATGTGGGAGTTTGGAGAGAAAAAGCATGTGTGTTTTGCAATTAAAAAACCCATCTTTACTCACTTTTATTTGTGTTTTTTATCAAAAAAGCTTGGGTGGCGATTTCTAAGAGGAGAGCACGTGTTTTTTGACTTTTGAAAACCCACTTATTTTGGGCATTTTAAGCAAAAACGGGATTTTGGAGCAAAAAGTAACAAGATTCATCACCAAACTTAATGTTTTTTTGTCTCCAATAGGGTTGTTTTTGCATGAAATCTCTCAAGGGTCAATTTTGGCTCATCAAAAGTGTAGATTGATTTGAGAGGATTTGGTCACAAAACAGCCCAGTTAGGGCACGTTTTTGCCCCAAAACAGCCCCTTTTTGGCCATTTTCTTCATCAAATCCAAGCATTTTTCTTCTAAGGTGAGTTATTAGGTGTTTTTTATCATTTGCAGCTTGTCTATCATTCTTTTTAAGTTGCATTTGATGCCCTAGATGTCATTTTTAATATGCACTGCATATTGTACATTGCTTGGTCAAAATGGTTGCTATTTTGATGTATTTTTAATCTCCAACTTCTTACATTTGGAAAGCTATTAATTTTGACTCAAGAAGGCAATCATTTTGAAAATATCAAGTCAAGATTCAAAGTTATTCATTATTTAATTCTCATTCATGCAATCATTCTAAATCTAAAAATCTCTTGGATTTGCTTCAGATTTTGCACAGGGATTTGAAGAGACTTCTTTTCTTGTTTTTGGTGGAAAGAGGTAAAGTTTCTTGTGAATTTCATAGGGAAAAGTTGTATATATGTGTTCTTTTGTTTTTATTTGCAAATCTCTTCATTTCATTTTTAGATTTGCATTCTTGTATATGAAGTGTTCCTTCTATCTTCTATCTAAATTCTCCAAGTTGCATGTGCAAGTACTTAACCTTACTTTTATGTGCAACTAGGATTGCAAACCCCATTCTTGAAAGAAACTATCATAAAAAGTGAACTCATTTATCACAAGCTTTTCCGTCCAAAAACCCCATTTCCATGTTTACATGCACTCTAATTCATACTTTTATATACTGCTGCCACATGACTTTAAAACTCATGATGGTGGTTGCTTGCATGTGCTTGCACATTTACTTATAATAAAAACACACATGCTCATTATAAGTAGATGCTTCCATTCATTTCAACGCATTTTCCACATAACATCATTTTTGTCTACATATGCTTTCATACTCCAAAAACCCGTTTTTGGATTTTTCACCATAAAAATGCATGTTTTTGAGCTCAAGAATTTGCATCCATTCGCTGTCCTAACAGTTTTCACCAATTTCCATATGTCAAAATCCATACTTGTACATCAACAAGTATGCAATGGACTCATCCATGCTCCATTTTCTCACCAAAAACTTAATGTCCATTCATATGCACCCCGTTTTAAAGACATCCCCTATTTAAATAGTTGGTTTGACCTCAATTCCTTCATCCTTTATTGCTTAAAAGTCCTTCGATTATGCATGCAAATAAGAAAGAGGGACACAAGGCAAGCAAGATCACATAATGGAGCCTATAAGGAGGTGAAAAAATGATTACAAGCATTGAATGCTTTCAAGACAAAAATGGTCAACGAACATTCAACGAAACAATCATGCATATTCATATTCCGGTTTGAGATGCTTCCACCAAACCTAAGTACATCATTCATAAAGCATTCGTTTGGCAGCATGAAGACCAAAAAGGATGATATAAAAGAAGTCATGTCTTGTTAGGTACTTTGAATATTTTCATCATGTATTTGTAATTTGTAATTGACATATTACATGTAAAAGAAAAACAAGATTTAATTGTGTGTGATAGTATCACATGCAAAGTTGCAATATGTAATCAAATTGAGACTACATTAGGCATGCAACTTTGAATAAGTCCAAGTTAGTTATGAGTTTGCTTTTGAATAAGTCAAGGTGGTTAAGGGTTTCCCCCTTTTCTCTCCACCTTTCTCTCTCTTTATTTCCTATATAAAGGAGGGAGCTCATTATAAATAAATATCTTTTGGCAAGGCAAGAAAATTCTGTCAGTTTGTATTGTATACTCTAGACTTTGGGCTTGGATGTAGATCAGGTTGCTTTCAATAAAAGTGGTAGATTGTTTTGAGACTTGTGCCAATTCAAATTGTTATGTGACAACATTTTCTTGAGTTCATAGTAAGTTTTAATTGTTTGATTCAAGAGTGCTTTGGATTCAATTGTGCAAACTTTGAGATGCTTGTTGCATTCAAAGCCAATTTGAACTTTTGAAGATTGTGTTGCAAAAGGACAAATTATGATAGATAGTAGTGGCTCCAATTACTTAGAGCTGAAGAATTTGGGCTTTTGGGCTTCAGTTGTAAGTGTTTTTATTAGGTTTGAGAGTATCCAGTAAGAGACAATGTGCCTTACAAGTTATTCTACTTGAGTACTCATGAGACAAGCACGAGAGAGTTTGGGTTCTAGGTTTTGTTTCACAAAACATAAAAGAATAAAGTGTTGTCCCTGGTATTGTTCTTATGTCAATTCCAAAGTCACCAGTATTATCATAGCAACAAGACAATTTTTGTTAAGTTAGAAAGTAGTAGTTGTATGCAAATCATTCTTGCAAAAAGAGGAATTGATTAAGAGAACCACTTTTTTTGTAATTTCAGTTAAGTTCCTGTTGAAGCCACCTAGGGTAAGAAGGGAGCCTACACTATAGAGAAATCTCATGACCCATTGCCTAAAATCACAATTTTGTAAGTTGTGGTCATAGTGACTTATAAAAATTTAGGCAATTGTGGCTCAACTGCACCATCATTATGAATAAATAAGAGCCTTGTTCTTTGTGTAAAGATCTTTTTGGCTCTTTGTTTTCTTAGCTAGTGTAATATAAGTTAGGTTTAGCCTTATCATTTTTTTTTGCAACCATTCATAAGTCTTTGAAGGCCATAGAATTCAACGTATATTTCACAGAACAATAATGACATGTTTAGTGACTTCTTGTATTCCTCTGCATTGTGCTTCTGTCTTATTTGTAATCCCGTAAGTATTGGGGCTTCAAACCTGTTTATGTTTCAAAATCTGAAGTTAGATGCTGCAGATTATATTTTCTATATTATATTAGTAATCAGTTACTAAATCAAATACTATGGCATCTTGAATGCATGCTTCTATTCCTACATTTCTCTTTTCCTTTTTAGCCATGTAAAGCTCATTTTAGTTTTCCATCAAGACAAAGGGAAACCAGCCCTTATCCAGAAGTTGCTTTGAAATATCATTCTCTGCAGCTTCCCATTGGTTTGATCTACCTGTGAGTTATTATGGAACTAAACAGGCTGCTAGGATCCTTGACAGTTATAATACGCTGATCCTTTTAAGCTATTGATTATCATTGATTTTTTGTAACATTTTGCTTGCTTATTTTGGGTATGAATATCTTTCTAAGCTGTTCCTTCTTCAGTATAAAATAAACCTCTTACTAGCTATTGTACAACAGTACAACTATAAGCTTTATTAAACTTCAAATTGCCAGATCTTAAATACTTCTGTAATTCAGCTTCCAAATTTATGGATTAATATTCCTAAAAAAGTAGCAGATTCTCTTTTCACATAGCAACGATTGTTGCCTATCATTTCTTCATCATGTTATTTTTGGAAGATGCGTGTATTGATGTTATCTAGGGTTGATAGCATGATTAATATATAAACTACACATGATTGTTCTCAAATTAGAAAATGGAGAGAATGCTTGTAGAAAACCCTGATGATCACAAGTTATGTAAAACTTGACTGCAAAATATGGGTAAGTTGCAAGCATTCAATGATTTGTCATAGAATTCATGACTATCAAGATGATATTTACCAATAACATTTTCAAGAATAGCCTTGTTCCTAGTGCTGCAAGACGTGATCGTAAATGTGAATTGGATGCTTCATGGGCACACTGTATGATGCTATGCCCCTCCTCAAAAGTCTGCAAAAATAAAAAGAATAATGAACACATTGATATATTTATAATTCTATCTAAAAGTAATTGGCTAAGTTAAATAACCTTATGCAGGATTCCATTTTACATGGACTTCGCAATGATGAGTTCTCATTTGTTAGCTAAGATCTAATATGTAAGGGTCTACAAGAAGAATACTATAAAACATACCTCTACTAAGATTTCAGGATGTACAAAAGGATAAATTGGCTCAGGAAAGACAATATTTTTCCACTTCTGAAAATTGTATTTGAACCTTGTCAAATGAGCAGCCTCAAGTGTCAGATCTACCTGAAAATGGTCCAATTTGTATATATGAAACCAAGAAGTAGAATCAACTGTCAACTGGTTCGGGAATAAATAAACACATAACGTAACTAGCATAAAACTCTCATAACATTGTGTTTTATTTCGAACAAGCATGATTTTAGACTGAATTCTTTCTAGGTTGAAGTGTTTTTTATACCTTACATTTTTCCTCACATTCCTAATGTCAGCATTTTCTGTAAATGTCCCTTCTAAAAACCAGAAAAAGAAATCCTAACCAGGGCCAAAATGACATCCAAACTAAATAAGGGAAATCTTTTTTTTCATTAATGGGATATTTTCTTGTATCCCTCTAGCCTTGATTTTCCTTATATCCACATTCTTTTTCCCTATACCACAGTTAACAGTACAAATAGGATTTTACAGTAGTCATCTAAATTGTAACCCTGCTGGTTTACCTCCTGGAAACTCAATTTTAGATGTTTGACATTCCGTCAAACAGTTGTTGTGCAATATCTGAATTCTGATTGTCCAAATGTGTATGGAGTAGTTTGTTTGTATTTAAATGGTTTTAAATTTCACAAATATGCCAAGGTGTGTAATTTGAATGACAAAGTTGAAAGTAATGAATTACAATACAACCTTTCCCTTTCAGTACTTATTTCCCTTTAAATTTCCAAGCAATTATTCTAATGAAAGGAATACATAATAAGTGCACACAAATTATGCTTCAGAATTTACTCAAAACCTGGAAATGACTGAATTGATCGCTGAAATACACCAGATATTAATGCTGCTTCCAAACCAGCTTCTCCATGTTGACATGAATGCAGGAAATCTGATTTCTTGTAACTTTCAAAAACTGACCCAGAAATTAATTATGCTGCCACCAATTATTGGAAAAGGGCAATAAAAGGCTCGGCAATATATTTATCTCAAAAAAAGCTGCTAAAGAGGAAGTTGCAGCTCACCATAAAATAACTCCCAGCGCTTAAGGTTAAACTGATATGAATTGGTCACAATTTCAACCATCTATGACACTCGTCTGATGCTATTAGCGAAGCACAAATCAATGGATGATCTTACCAGCTCTATGCACCTTCAGACACAATAGAATTATAAATTCTATGTGCTCCAAATCCTCCAAACCCCAACACACAATCTGCTACAGACAAGAGATAATAAAAACCATCTTTCATGATACCTGTCCAAACCCAGAATGAAGGCATATAACCATATAACCCTAACGTTGTCAAGCTTCAGCTTCACACTTCACATTAATAATCGTATTTAGGCTTTTACAAGCTCCCACAGCAATAAACCATTAACCCATCGCGCATGATGCTTCATGCAAACACTTCTCATTAAATAATTAGCTTGACATTGCAAAACATAAGTCCTTCACACATTTGAAATAATAAAGTAAATAGGATGGTCCAACCCATGGTTGCCTATTTGTACTAGAGTTGCCCTAGTGGAAAAATTTGATGCATTCACATGGACATGGAATTACTTGTCCTAGTTAGGGTATGCAAGGATAGGTGCTCCCACTAGCCGGGACTTTAGCTCCTCGAATGCCTTCTCCTGCTTCATTCCCCACGTGTACGACTCTCCCTTTGAGTCAGCCTATCCCATGGGCAGGACACTTGGGAAAAGTTTTAATAAATCTCCTATAATACCCAATGTGCCCTAGCAATGATTTCACTCTGATGACATCCATAAGAGGCCCAATCTTGAGAATTACTCGCACCTTATTTGGATGTGTCTTCAATCCAACTTTACATACAATGCATCCCAATAGTTTTCCCCGAGGCACCACAAATCTGCACTTTTAAGGATTAAGTGCCAGTATAGCCTGTCAGCACCTTTCTATACATTCTGTGAGGGCTACAAAGTGTGTTTTCTGCACTAAAAATAGACCAATCATTGAGGAATGCTTTCAAGTTCCCAACAAACATCTTGCCAAAGATATGCAAGAAGATCCTCTAAAACATTGCTAGAGCGTTACAGAGTCCGAAGGGCATTTCATTGTACTCATACACTCGGTCTTCATGTACAAAGGCTGTCTTGAGTTTATTTTCTTCAACAATGGATATTTGGTTGTATCCAGAAAATCCATCCATAAATGAATAAATCTCGTGTCCTACAACTTCCTCCAAGATACTATAAGCAAAGGGTATTGGGAATAGATCCTTAATAGTAACTGTATTCAAACACCTGAAATCCACACATATCCTGATTTGGTTCCATCCTTCTACGAAATCGCAATGGAGGATACCCACTCACTCATCTGTACCCTAAATTTAATACCTACATCTAACATTCTTTCAATCTCATCATTTACCTGTGTTGCATAGTTTTTATTCATCTTGTACGAACACTTACGTACATGTACAACTCCTTGTACCAACAGAATTCGGTGGACACATAGCTCTGGTTGAACCCACTTCAAGTCTTTGTAGGTCCAAGCGAATACATCCTTGCATTCCATAAAAAATCGCAACTTTGAGGATGGGGTTCCAATCATTGCCTACCAGGATGTTGTTCGGGTTGTATTCACCCCCCTTGTTCATAACCTTCACTAAAGGCTCCTCATACTTGATTTTTTTTTCTTTATCAAATCAATGTGCATGTGTTTCCATTATCTAAGCCTCTCCTTCTCTATATTCTCCATACTCTGTATGGAGTGAATTCTTTTCTTCCCCTTCATCCACCTGCAACATATTGCAGTGGAACAATTCGCAAACCTCCATTTGCCAATGGAGGAGTCCATTTAATGAGTCCAAATCATCTTTTGAGCATCCTTCTATTTCTGAAACTCCTTTTCTGTTTGGTTCCATCTGTTGTTTCCCTTCATCAGCTTCTTCCTCGACTTTAGACTCGAAGGCAGGCATAAGGTCTTCACTAACTATTTGTATCCATTGGTCAATCATGAATTTCCAACTGCTTCTCCATCAACAAAGTGTTTCTTTTCCAGTCATGGTTCACCTTCACCTGTACCGACCAACCCCTTCCAAGGATAACATCATACCCTTTTCATTTTAGTAGTATCATCACGAAATCCAAGGCAAAGGGTTGTGTTCCAATCATTACCCACTGTACCATTAGGGTCTCGACGGGTTTGATGTCATGTTGATCGGTACTTACGAGTTGGAAGGTCGGCGGACATAGCGTAGGTCACCCCAGTCTCCTCCATGTTCCCTATGGTAGTATGTTGACACCGGACCCTTTGTCAACAATACTATTTGTCAAGATAGTTCCAAGGATGCCCATCTCTACCACTGTTGGGTGTCTTCTCGTATTTACCGCGAGTAACATCGGATCTTCCGTAGTCCTGAGGGAGTTCTCCTTCTTGATGGAGTTTTGATCTTCGTTGTAGGTTCCCTTTGCCTTTGGCCCACCTGACAACTTCAAGGATGGTGTCACATTCAATAGAGTCGTTCTCAACTGTGGTCTAGCAACAAGGTCTTTCAACTTGATAGGAATCTCATTTTGCATCACCTATCGTATGATATTTTGTTTTGCTTGACCCATTAGTGAGGTGTTGGCAGTGTCATCTATTTCTCTTCTTTCTACCACCATTTCCCTTTCTATGTCTGCTTTGGCTTCCTGCATCGTCCTCTTTTCAAATTCTCGAGTTCGAGTATGTGGCTTTCTTCACTTGTGCTCAGGTGATAGCTAACACCTTCTCCCATTACCTTCAATGTTCAGGAGGTTTACTCCAGGCCTTGGACACTTTGCATCATTGTTGTCTCTCGGACCACAGCATCTACATAGAAACTGTGGTACTTCTCCTCCCCTCGTGCAACCTCTTGCAAAGTGACCCTGCTGGTTACAGGTACAGCACTGGATCATTGGTCATCTACCTACATCGTATTGAATGCGACTATGACCCCCATTATTATTATTATTTCCACTACTTCCTCCTCGTTGGTTATTCCTGTAACTGCTAGAAGATGTCGTGTTGGTGTTTGTGTTCCGCATCCCCATAGTCATTGAGGTAGATTCTTCCTATGTCAACAAGCCCTGTTGATGCCCCCTTGTTTTCATATTGTACAGACATTCCTTAGTAGAATGACCGGCTATTTGGCAGATGTCACAAAATTGTTTCTTTGCGCAAGAGCCCTAAGTGTGACCTTTGCAGTCTGCACACCACAAATCCCCTTCGTCAGTTCAGCCAAAGCTACTTTTCATTGTTTTGAACTCCATCATACAAAGCATTTCTTTTTGGAGAGCTTGAATTTTCATATTTGACTCTTCATTGCAACTTTCTCTAGAAGAATCATCGTCATCATTATCTGATGATTTTCACTTCTTTTTCTTTGTTGTCTTGCTCTCACGCTCTATGTCCATTGCTCTATTATAAGCATCCGTGTAGGATGTTAGTGGAACAATCTTCATCTTCCTTTGAAGGGCAAGCTTCAATCCTTCCATAAGCCAACGTTTCTTCAATCCGTCAACTAGTGGGCTTTCCATCTTCCCCACTAACTCTTTAAGTTTTCATCTGTATCTACGGATGGTTTCGTCCTTCACTTTTTCAATATTATAAATCTCGAACACAATTTCATTGTCATCTCCAAGTAGTTGGAATTCTATCTGAAACTCCTCCTTTAGGTTTGCCCATATAGCCACCTTTGTTTTGTCGACATTCAAGAACCAATCAATGGCTAATCCCCTCAGGATTGCTCAAAATTGCGTTACCCAGTCATCTTGATTTGTCACCCCATTGGTTATCTAGATCGTCTTACATATTTTGCAAAGCCACACAGGATCTTTCCCATCAACCATGAACTTGGGTAGTTATTGCTTCTACCCCGCCATAGTGGGTGGCATAGGTATTGGTTGTGTTGGTACCATCAAACTCGGTGTCCCAGACTTGGAAATGTTTTGTAACCCTTCACTTGGTGTCCCCGAACCACAAGGAGTGTCTAAGCCTAGTAGGCTACTTTGATCCTTGTGCCCCTCTGTCACTTCAATACTCATGGCGGCACTAGTATCCTCTACTTCTCTAGCCCCAACTTCTCTCTCCCTTCTTCAGGCCTCCCTTGCCTCCGTACGTGGAGTTAAGGTCAAGTTTCCAAGTAAACTTCTTGTTTCTTCAATGAACTCTTCCTCACTATTCCACTCTTTGTCATGGCAAAACTGCACGCCGTGTTCACTACTTATGGCCTCACCTTCACTGATCCCCTCTACTAGTCGTCCTTCAGCGATCCTCCAGAGTCTTTGCCTTCTTTCAACTTGTTGCTGCAATAATATCGCTTTCTGAGTAGCCTCTCACTCCTCTATTTCCTTTTCATATTCCTATTCTTATTTAATCGATTTGGCATAAATGTTTCCCTTATTCATCCACAAGAAAGTAACAACACATGATAAACCTTGAAGAACAATTTACTCATTTATTTTTCTACAATTCATGTCACTTAGGACATAATCATAACAACGTGTTCTCTTTATTCATCCTCCCCTTCAAGATTCAGATCATATCTCCTCTGCAACGGGATTCATTTCTTCCTTGCAGCAACAAAGTTCCTCCCTTTCACAGTAGCAATCCTCAAAGACTTGTGTCATTGGTTTTCGTAGTTGATTTCTTCTCTTCAATTTTGGAGTGCCAAAATGTCTGTGCAAGCAAGCGTGGGAGATGACACATCAATTGGTCAATAGTGGAACTTACTCCAAACACGTTCCAGACAACACCTTCGAGGATCACTTCCCATGCGGCTTCTTTTCGCACGTGTCTCGATAAACGCGTGTAGTATGTGTTTAGGGGAAAAGGGAGGCACTTTAATAGGATTGTAGGTCTCCCTATTTCTGAGTGACTAAGCCATTCAAATATGTATAAAAGGGAAAGAGGGGAATTTTCAAATATGATTCCACTTGTGATCCAAATTAGATTAGCGAGAACCCAAAAGAAGAAGGCTACCAGTACTAAATTCAAACTATAAAGAAGAAAGCAATACAAGGAAATGTACTATTTGGCCCTTAATAGAATAATGCAAATGTGAAATTGAACTAATTGTTTAAATAATGTAAATCTAGATGTTGTGTGTACAATTAGCCCAATTACGATATAGCTCTAGAGTAAAGATATGAAGGAAAATAAAATATGAGAGGCTCACCTTGAAATGCGTAGAGGAAGATATATTTTGGCTTTAAAACTCGCAAATCTGAATTGTTTCTGAATATTCGTCCACGAATCTCGAAATAAAACGACGAAAGGAACGAAACCCAAAATTTCTTTGAAAAAGGGCATTGTAGGACTAGGTCAACTTTGAAGGACGTCCTACAACCAAGTTGAGGTAGTCAAACAACCTGAAACTAACGTCTCTAAAAAGCTCCCAAAAAGTAGGTTCCAGATCTGTAAACTTCGACTGGTATCCTGCAAATCAACACAGAAAAGAAGGGTTTTGTGGTTGGGGTTTGATGAGGGCTTGCCTTGGTCAAGCACTAGGTTAAGGAACTAACTGTAAATGAAAATTAGTAACTTTCTCTTTAACTATTTGTTTGCAATGCATCAAATCAGTCAAAGAAACTTGCAAACCAATATTATTCTGAAATTGTTGAATGAAAACATTAGCAATAGTTTGAAAAGAATCAATGGAATAAGGAGGTAGAGAGGAATACCATTGCAAGGCTCTATCCCTAACAGTACGTGGAAACAACTTAGTCATAAGCCTATAGTTGTGAGCAAAATCACTACATGTAGTCTAGAAAGTTTTAACATGAATCATGGGATCTCCCTTACCATTATAAGTCTCAAGACGAGGTACCTCAACATGTTGTGGTATAACAAGAGGAAGGATATCTAAGGAAAGGGGATTAACAATGTCACACGTAGGAATGTTATACTCAGATTGAGTGAATTGAGCCACTTGTTGTTGCAATGCAGTGATGGTTTGAACCAAGCTACAAATGGTGGGATCAGAGGATGCAATAGTAGGCATAGATATATTAGATGTGTTAGGAAAATTGTAAGAAGCGAAAGGAAGATGCAAAGATGTCGATGGAGGATCAGAAGGAACAAGTAAAGGATTGGAATATGTGAAAGGAACCGCATTATATGAAGGTAAAGAGGAAGGTATAGAAGTAGGAGGAACAATCGCGGGAAGTGAAAGGTTAGGAAGACCAACACTTAAAGGAGTGGACACTTGTGTAGAAGTCATCATAAGAGGTGGAGCATATGTAGGAATGCTAGAAAGAGTAGTGGAAATCAAAATGGAAAGTTCAATGGTTGGGGAAAGAGAAGGATATCCTAACTCTTGAGAACATTTCGTCAAAGGCTTAGCATGAGTATTAATAAAGAGAGATATACCACGGAGATAGAAATTTTATTATCATCATTATTAACAAGCTTCTTAATAGCCTCAATAGCAGCAACACTATCGGCATTTTGATGTCCTTGCACAAGCAAAGTTTCCAATTTATCAAATTCATGAGAAAGCTTATCAACTTGCGAAGGAAGAACTCTTTAAGGCTTCATCTTCATCATGGGATGAGTCAGAAGAGTTATGCTCCATTATAGGATTGAGATCTTGAAGAAGATGTTAGTGTCATCACAAGTCCTAGGGAGAAAAGAAGATTCATAATCAAAGGAGCCCATGAGTCTACGGCTTCTCCTAATAGGAATGCTATAGGTTGGACTTGGTGTAATTAAGCTCATAAAAAGGAAAATCACAAAAGGAAACTCTAATGAGATCTAACCATACAAATGTAAGAAAAAACATAAAAAGAGAGATCTAACCACACACAAAATATAGCTAAATCTAACTCTAAGATCAAAAAGAATGCAAGGGGTAAAGAGAAATAAAAGAGATCATAAGAAAGAAAGATCTAACTCCAAGAAATAGGGTAAGATGTTGGGTTCACCAAAAGAAGGTAAACACCTAAAATAAAACAATCTAACTCAAAAATAAAAAGGGGACAAGTCAGGTTCACCAAAATGTTTAGTGAAAATATGGAAGCACTTTAGATGTAGGCCTCCACATTTCAGGCACTACAACATTCAAAGATATGATATGTGTGTATGAAAAGGCAGAATCTCCATATATGATTCCTCTTTGAACACAAACTAGATGAGCAAGGCCCAAAAGGAAGCAACGCCAATATTGAATTTGAATTATGAAAAGGAATGCAATATAGGGGAAAACTCTCTTTGACCCATGTGCAATAATGTGTATGCAAAATTGAAATAATTGATTAAATAATGTAGATATGGATTCTAAGATTATACAATCAGCCCAATCAAGATACATATCTAAGCTAAAATTATGAAGAGAAATAAGATATAGAAGACTCACCTTGAAATACGTAGAGGAAGTTGTGTTTTCTCTGAAAAGCGCAGATCCAGATCTGTAACACCGGATCCTTGAACAGAATGCAAAACTTATAAACTGATTTTTCAGCCAAGGGGCAGTGAACAAGTCAACCTGGTTTTAACTATTTCAAAACAGTTTCCATGAGGTCACCGTGTTCTCCGGGCATTGTAATGAAGTCAACCCAGGTTCTCTAGAAAGCTCTCAAAAAGTTATTTTTGGATTGTATTCACAATTTTGCTATCCTGCTCCTGCACACAAAATGTAACAGTTTTTGTTGTTTGGTGGATAAGGGCTTTCCTTGGTCAAGCCCTAGATTGATGAATCAACCTTAAATTGAGAAATGTAAATATAAATGACTGGAACAAGATAAATGTAAATATTCACCTTGCTTGTAGAAACCCTTGTTAATAAGGATTTTGCATTGTTGTATGTTGTAGATGTTGAGTTCAGTATGCAAAAGTAGGATATCTGCACGAGTCACAATGGACCTGTTGGTTCCCAAAACCACAGATTAGAATCCTACGAGTCTTGCCAACTCGATGCTGGGATACCCAACCGGTTATGGCCAACTTGACAAGATCAACCAATTTGATCTTCTGCACTTCTGGCTCTGCGAGGCCAAGGCGGGTGTACCTGATCCTAAACAAATTACTCCAATCCAAGATGCTTATAATAGATCGATTAGAATTTGAATGTAATGAAAGTTTCCTAGATGGCAAGGATTACAAAAACTTCAAAATTGCAAATAATGAACTGAGAATAATAAATGAATATATGAATGTTTTTAAACTAAGAATAAGTATGGATTAATGCAACAAATGAATATATTAATTCTTCAAAGGAAAGATATGAAATAATTGCTAGCATATGGATTATGAATTATGAATAATATAAAGACCAGTGCCCTTACATCCCAAATTTTGACCTAATTTTAGATTTGCTCATAGTTGTTAGATTGAACGGATTTTTCTTTCATAATCATGTGAAGTAGGTAGTCATTTATATCCGTTGTATTAACTGTTAATGAAGATGGTCGTTATCCATTATTTGTCATGTGATGTTTAGCAGTTGCTTGATTTTAGAATTATGGTTAATAATAAAATTCTTTTAAATATTTATATGAAAATTATTATGGAACTTGTTATTATTGTGGAAGTATTTCACGGGTGATTGCAGGAGAAGATGAAGGGGGGAGGCATTGCTAAACAGGATCAACGGAATGAGATACTAGCTTAGTCCAGTCATCAGGATTGACAGGTATGACCTTAAATTGCCTTAGTAAGGACCTAGTGACTTGAACTTCAGGACACAATTGAAGGACCCGCATGAGCTATTAAATAAATAATTTAATTAAAATATAATATGTACTTAAAATATAATATGTACCTCAAAGGATTTTGAATGATCTTTCACAATATTCTTTTAATATATACCTATGTACGTACACAGATATAAATATAAAGTGACACCATAATATTATTTTCTTTATAATAAAATGATACCACCTCATTAATATATCTACATGTACGTACATAGATATACACCATAATATTTTTTTTCGATTTATAACCTTCAAATCTTCTTCCATCCTTTTATTCTTTTCTTTCTTATTTGAAACCAATTGAACACTTGGCATTTTTAATTGGCATTCACGAGCCAAGATATTTCTTTATGTTACAGCTTCTTGGAGGCCAAGGAGTCACATTAACCTTTTATTTAAGAAGTCGAGAGTGAGAGGCGAAAGATATCTATTCTTTCAAGCACCTGACTTCCTTTCTCAAGTCTGACTCCCTCTCTCATTTCTGACTTCCATTCACCACCCAATATCCTGCAAATATCTTTCGAAAAAATTGCCACCATAGCACTACCAACCCTTTTTGTCTTCTAATAGTCTTGTTTGCAAAAGACGTGATACATTTTTACACTGGATTTTTGCACCTAAAGAATGTTTGTGGAGGGGTTGACTCATAGCGGCCAGCTAGGCTCATATTTTCTTTTATTTCCAGATTGTCTTAGGTTACGTAATCAATCTTGTTCAAAGTATTGTTGTATATTTCCTTATCAATTGCTACTTATTTTCCAATTTTCATAACAGCTAAATTGTAGTTATAATCCTCTTCAATATCATCGGATAGAATCTCTTAAGAAAGAGTTATTTAAGTGCAACAAAATCATGATTTAAATATACCATTTGGAAATCAGAATCAATGATGTTTCTACTAGTCTTCAAGAACATATTCTTTCAAGTCACAGTTTGTGATAAGCTGAAAAACATATACTATACAATGAATCATTTGAGAATCAATGGACAGAGCTGATTGCTCTAAATTTTCAAGCACCTAGGACTCACCAATTGTATAGCCATGGAAAAGGTGACGAGGTGAGATGAAATCTACAATGACACGGAAGTGAAATCAGATATGATAAAATAAATTAAATAATTTTTACTTAATAGCTCATGCTTGTCCCTATTGTTGTTCTCCTGTTGTCAAGTCGAGCGATGGTGATCGGGTCATTGACCCTATCAGAAAATCCTTGGCCAAGGTTGTTTAAAGGCATGTTTGTCATCTATGATCACTTGATGTCAGTGTTGCCAGTTATTTAGACATGTCCGTCCATAACTATGCGGACATTCTAAACACCAGAATGCTCAGGTGGCTAGACTAAAAGTATCCCAAGCCTGATCACGGGGTAGAGAGGGCTCTTCTAATTCAATAGATTGTGTGAAGATAAGTATGGTCCGAGGTTGGGAGGTTAAGCCTAAGTCTGTAGTAACCCCAATAGGTTATAACTTCTTCAAACACCCAAAATCTTTATACTTCAGTTGTTTGACATTTCGTCAAACACTTTGCAAGCAAGCTCTGATACCACTGTAATGGTCCTGCTCAATGCTGACCTTAAAATGCTGATTGAAGGCTCGAAGAATTTTGTCAAACACTTTGCATACAAGAGGTCATATGACTGATATAACTTTTCAGATTGCTGCAATGATTCTTGTTTCGATTTGCATCAAAGAGAATGCTTACAAAAAGACTCCAGATTGTCTAAACAATGACCTAACATGAATGTGCAACTAATTTTGGCAATATTCAATACAAAAATGTGACTTAAACTACTTGCAATATGCAGCTACAGCAACTAGTAATTAAGACATATATTTTGGATGCAACCTAAGATGGCATTAATATAAACACTTAGTATGCAAAATTATAACATTATTTATGCCAAACAGAGAACTTACAGCCAATTGACATTTTGTCAAACAATTGGCATGCAAACTAATAAGATGATCATCAAACTCTAGGTTTGCAATATAGATAGTCTAAAAATTACAATGCTCTTTCAATTGCAAAATCCTAGCCTTCCTTTAATACCAATAATGCCAAATGGCAAACAAAGACAAATACAATATGAAAATAGTAAAGTGCTAAAGCTATATTTTGTACTCAGCTGAAAACCTACATTTCTCAAAAAATATGCCAAATGAGAAGTGAAGAACCTAATTGTAGATGGCTGCAATAATTTACTTCAATGCTGCCCCTTCTGCTTTGCTTTTTTCCGAACTACTTTTTCCACTTGCTTTTTTCCGGATTGCTTTTTCGTTTTGTTTTTTTGAACTGTTTTTTCAGATCCGCTTTTTTGAACTGCTTTTTCGGATCCGCTTTTTTGAACTGCTTTTTTTTCGGGTTGCTTTTTTCAGAGCTTTTTTTTCGGATTTCTTTTTCGGCCTGCTTTTTTGGTTCTGCTTTTTCGGCCTGCTTTTTTCGGACTGCTTTTTCGGTCTGCTTTAAAATGGCTTCCTATAATTTCAGACCTGCTAGAAATGACCTCCAATAATTTCGGCCCTGCTAAATTTGCCTCCTAAAATGCTGAAATGCTGAAAATGGCCTTAGGCCCAATGATGCCCTAGCTAAAGTGACTGAAGTATCACCTCCAAATGTGCAACCCTTCAGAAGATATTTCACTTCCTCAGTTATGCTAATCCAAGGGAGTTTTCGTTCCCAAAAATCAACTGACTATCTAAAACCAATTGGCTCCACAATAGACTATGTGACTAAATCACAATTTAATGATAAGAGAGAAATAAACAACTGGATGATTAGAATGAAGCCCGGGGTGCCTATTTATTCTTTGGAAACTTCTAGAACATTATTTTATTAAGTGACTATAAAATATTTTATAATTCAAGTCACTTTATTAAATTAATTAAATATAAAGTTACCTTTTAATATTTATTTATTTGATAACTTTATAAATAATTAACTTAATACCACTTATTTATTTAATTAAAATAATTAATTAGTCATCTTCATAAAATATTCATTATTTTGGACAACCTAATTAATTAAATTAATTAAATCAAATTGCCTCCAAAATGGGGACATGACAAAGTCAATGTTTCTCCTCTTACCGAGAGCCGAGGCTTGCACAACCAATTAAAGACTCACCGGGTAATACTTCTATGTTTTCTTTTCTTCTTTCCATGTTAAGCATTTACTTTACTTGTATGTAGAAAAAGATAGTTAATAGTTATTTCAGTTAATCGTTATTTCAATTGATCATTGATATAGTTATTTTAATTAATCGTTATTTCAACTGATCATTGATATAGTTATTTCAGTTAATTGTTATTGTAGTTATTTCAGTTGATCATTGATACAGTTATTTTCAGTTAATCGTTAATTTAGTTATTTCAGTTGAACATTGATATAGTTATCTCAGTTGAACATAGTTATTTAGTTAATCGTTGATAGTTCAAACAATTAATGTCCTATGAAAAGGAATTTAGTTATCTGTTCAATAATTGCTAGGTAAATCTCTTATAAATCGTCTTTGTTTATGTTATGAAAAACCGTTTGTCACAAGTGCTGAAATCAAAAGGGCGATAGAGTCAATATTGTAAGTTTAAAACGTACAACTTTATAAAATTTTACGCACGTCAATTATAAACAATTTAGTAATCAAGATGCGACAGATCAAATATATGGACACATTCTAAAATAGTCTAGAATGTATTTTAACTCCTATGGTTGGGAGACAAACCAAACACAAATATAGGAACAATTAAATATTTCACTATATCTCTGATCGATTTTAAAATGTGATAATTGACCCTGTCCACTTATCTATCATATGAATTATTTATAGAATTCAAAAATAATTATAAAGAACCAAACTTTATAATATTTCCAACTCTAAAGCATTATACATATAAATAAAATGAACATTCTTACTGGTTACACCAAAAAATGAAAATGCAGTTAAGGCACTCATTACGGATGATCAATCCACTGCAATTCAATCTCAAGGTCGCATTTAAAAAATTCACTCAATGATTTAGTATCCACAAGCTTAGTTCAACTTTCCATTTCTTTACCAAATAAAAGAATAACATATATCAATAGTGCGTATAAATTGAGAATGTAAAAATTTGTAGGAAATTGTATATGAAAAATTAATGGTCCCTTGTTTGATTTTACATCTATATTTATAAACAATGAAAAGGTGCATGGGTGAATAGACACACCCATTCGGCACCTAATACTATAATCCTAGAGGATTACAAACTTTATTCCTCTGATAAAATAAGGCAATAATCCCAAATGTTTCAGGATTTAATAGATTTAATAGGCAACTGCAAACTATCAAGGAAAACTGCGGAGCCTTCCATACTACAATGGAAATAGTGATGATGCATCTCCCATTCTGGAAATCACATTGATTCAAAATATGAATATGCTTCAAGTCTCCATGTTCCAAATTCGTGCAATCTTTCTCCTTCAGCACACACCTTCATTAGACCATCTAAACACATGAGCGATGTGAGTGCTGGTGATGCTTTCATGAACGCCCAGTATCAAAGTTAAATCATGACAATGATAACTTCCGCTTGTGAAAATGAAATTCACTGGCATCACGTGTCTTCTCCAAAATCTCAGCACAGGAGTATGTCCATTCTCCTTGCACCGTCACAAGCATAAGCTCGTGTTCTCCAGTCTGCCGCACATAACCTTTATGCTTGGTGTCAATAATAAAATCGAATACAATGTTATGTTGCTTCCATTATGGAGAAATGTTTTCCATGCTTCTCAAATCTGTGCTTGTCGTTTTATAAATTTCCATCACTGCTACACCCACATATAGCAACTGACATGGATTATGCAATGGTATTGCCGCCTCTATAGCAGTGCCACTGTTTGAAAACACCATTATATACGTACTTTTATGTATATTCTGCTAATGCACATATATATAATATGTCTTGTTTAGGCAAAATATATCCCTCTATTCTGAAGGCTCCTGAGGATATAAAAGAGGCATATCTTCATTGCTTCATAAATTTGATGGCCCATGATTTAATATTGATATGCATTTTCTATGGTTATCGGTTCTAAATTTATTGCAGAGCACATGGCATCTCTATGCAAAGCCTGGACACCAACCATCTCCAATAACACTTCCATGAACGCAATGGACTTCCAACGCAGTGTTTGTTTGAATTATGTATAAATCATTCCTCTGTCAACGTATAACTCTATGGACCTGCACCAAAAGCAAGGCATCATTAGACATATATTACTGAGTAATAAATGATAACAGAAACGTAAGTCCATGCTCAGGTGGCTCTCAAAGATTTAGCCATAGAGTATATTATCCTCCTCACATCTATTTGCTGAATATATGACAGGTATTGGGCTCTGTCTACCCACATCTGCCTCTCTTGCTTGCTTTTTAAGAGGCACATAAATTTTCTATTGTTCCTATTAATTGCCGACTGATGACGTTGATGTTTGAGGACAATCTATATTCGAAACACCCCTACTCTTTGACCAATTCCTCACAACGACCAGTCTATGCCTGTATACATCTGCCATCTTAACCTGACTTGTAACAGGTATATATCTCCTGCATATGGCTCACGATCATAGGAAATGTTAATCATCATGAAATGAATGCACAGGAAACACCAGTGGTATGATAGAACCTTGGCTCCAAACATAACGTTGTTGTACACAAGATAATGACTTTCCCAATTATTGTATATCGGAAAAAGTCCATTGTGGATGTTTCTGACTTTATTGTGACCACTGGTTAATGCAGAAAAACTCTTCTTTGCTGAGTGTCAATTTCCAAAATTTGTAAGGTTATGATTGGTCCACCTTTACATACACCATACTCTACCTGTGGCAAATCCGCTTCATCTGATAGTAATGTTTCCTCAATTAATTTGTTAATGTCACGTTTATCTAATTGTATCTGGAATTTCAGAAACATGGAGAAAGACTGTTGTCTCAGACAGGAGCTGTAGAATATTGTCAAGTATTGCAGATAAGGCTTCAATAGAACTGGAAGCCAGTAGGTTCCAAATATAATTATATGTTATTGCTGTATATTTCTATATCACAGCATTACTGTGATTGTAGTTACTCTTTGAGTTCTTTAATTCCCATGATACAGTTACTGCCATAAACATATTGGATACTAAATCTGGGTGCTTCAATATTTATATTTCTGGTAATCACTATGTCTCAACTCTTCTGATTATTATGCAATGTCACTATCCACTGAATCACTATTTCTAGTCCAATGCTGCTCTGTTCTATATTTTCTGTCGTATATTTGTACTCATATACTTGCTCCTTCTGCATGATTCAATATATTGCTCATTATATATGCACAACTTTTATTTTAACACAATCTGATATACCAGTATTCAACATTAATTCTGGATATTTATTTCCAGCTTATTCCTAACATAATTATTGATTTTGATCAATGATTTAGGTTGCCCATGAATTATAAGATTGGTATAATTTGCTGCATATATTGTTTTGGTGAATGATATTATTAAAAAACTCTTATGGCTTGCTTTTATTTCTGATTGTGATCTCATACAACAGCTATCCATCTCAAATTATGCGTCTAAATAATATGCATACTCAAAAGTCTCCATCATATTCTGATATGTCTTGGCATTAATGAAAATATCTCAACATGAATCTCCAACACTATTTCTCAAATGGAGGTCAAAATGTGCAAAAATTAGGGCTCCATCAGGACCTACCATAACCACATCACGGAGTTGTGGGTGTAAATATAGCATGCATCAATGAAGAAGACGATGAAAGCCTTGATGTAGATCTCCTCCCTTGATGGCCAACAATATGCTAGATCTTGAAGAGGAAATGCTCACAAGGAATCCTTCAATGCTTGATGAAATCTCCTTTGCTTCAATGCTCGAATGCCTTGATTACAAAGTTTGCACACTTAATGTCATGAAAGTGTAAGATGTAAAATGAAGTCTCCAAGTTTCCTTATATACTAGTTTTTGTGCAGGAAAACAGTACAAGCTGACTGGAGAGCCAAAGTTAACAAATTGGAATCCTGCGACCTTTCAGGCCCTGAGCCCCGCAATCACTGGGGAATGGGTCGACCTCTTCTAGACTAGGTTGGCCTATTCCCAGAGGAGGGAAGTGGTAGGCCATCGAAAGCTCAGGAGGAAAGCAGAAAGATTCGACAAAAGGGTGGAAGAAAACAAGAGAAAGAGGGCACCGAGCACAATCCATCCATGGTCCAGGAAGTCACTATAAGACGGGTGCTAAAAGGTTCTAAAAGATAAGTGTGTCCATTTTAAGACGGTACACTATGCTGAAGAAGAAAATATTTCTAACATTTGTGTTGAAGTTGATCATACTGTTGAAATTACTTTGTATGTTAGAAGGAACAAGAATCAATGGTTGATTGATAGTGGTTGTTCTCATCATATGACTGGAGATAAAAGTAAGTTGGTAACACTTGACAAATATGATGGTAGTACTATTATATTTGGTAATGATAAGGCAACATCTATTGTTGATAAAGGTTCAATTACTTATAATGGAAAAAATAACACTAACAATGTTTATTATGTGAAGGGCTTGTGTCACATTCTTTTAAGAGTCGGACACGTGTGTAAGAATGGTTAAGAAGTTATATTCAAGAATGAAGGTTGTGAGATCAAAAAGAGAACTAGAGAAACAATTGCAGTTCAAAAAAGGACTGGAGGAAACATGTACCAGCTTGAAGGAGCTATAGAAGGATCTTTAATATCTTGGGTTGATGACAGTTGGCTTTGACATTGAAGGATGTGCCGCATAAATTTAGGCAATCTGGTAAGAATAAGTTCATCACATGCAATTAGAGATTTATCTAGATTGCGCAGACTGAACAATGTGATTTGTAAGCAATATACAGATTGAAGGACATTTCACTGGACAAAAATTTCAGAAAGGAATCTATAGATAACAACTTATACTACAAGATCTATTCAGATCAGATCCGTTGTGTATGTTGATGGTATTTACTATTATCTTTGGAGGTAAGGATGAACTATGCAAGAGATTTGTAGAGGAAATGCAAAAGAAATTTGAGATTATGATTGGTGAGTTGAGTTTCTTTCTTGGATTGCAAGTAAATCAAAGTAGTAAAGGAATTTTCATTTCTCAATCCAAGTATGTCAAGGAATTATTGGAAAAGTTTGGCTTGGAGAATTCCAAACTGGTATGTACTCCTATTGTTACTGGTTGTAAGATGACAGAGGAGGATGATTCACTGAACAAAGATGCAACCAAATACAACTAATGATCGGAGGATTATTGACCTAACTGCTACTAGACCAAATATTATGTATACAGTATGCTTAGAAGCTAGATTTCAGCAAGAACTAAAAGAAGCACATGTTATGGCGGTGAAAAGAATCTTCAGATATCCAAAGAAGCAAATCACTTTGGTTTGTGGTATTCAAAAGATTCAGATTTTACTCCGACGGCTAATACAGATGTGGATTGGGCAGGATGTGTGGATAACCGAAGTACTTGTGGAGGAGCTTATTTTCTTGACTCTTGGTTAGTTGCTTGGTCGAACAAGAAGCAGAACTTTGTAACTCTATCAACTGTTGGATCAAAATATATTACAGCATCCTAATGCTGTCAGGTATTATAGATGGAACAGACTTTGAAGGAAATATGTGTTACTTTTGATGAACCAGTTTTAATAATGTGTGATAATACCAGTGCTATAAGTATGTCTAAGAATCAACTGCGGCATTGCAAAACAAAGCATATATCTATAAGGTATCATTTTACCAGAGAGAAGGTGTTGGATGGTGAAATGAAGATGGAATATGTGCCTACAAGAGCAGATAACTGATATATTCATAAAACCTTTATGCAAGGATACTTTTGAGTATCTCCGGGGGAATCTGGGAGTTCTACTCATTCCTAGTGTTCACTAAATGCACCCGTGTACATTGGTCCAGTAATTTGCAAGCTTATTCTTCTATGGATCAGTGCATGGCAGCTTCCTCTCAAGGGGAGCAGAGTATGTTAGTAAGGGGGAGTTCTTGACCCTTTGTCATTGTTGTCAAAGGGGGACAAAGTTGAACAACAACGAACCTTCATGCTGATATTCTTTGGAGCTGTTTGCTTTGTTATTGATGAATGTTGCCATCAATAACAAATTGGGAGATTGTCAGAATGTGAAATTGATGTTATTCATGTTGTCATTAATGGTTGTCATTGATGTCAAGTTGTCAACATATCTTATCCATGTTCACGTTTTGGTTGTATCATTTGATGTGTATCAATAGTCTGTGCATATTGGTAGAACTGTTCACTGAATTATGTCTTTTAGATGTTTATCCTTATCCTTTTCAGTGATGGTTCTACTTCGTGTGCAACAGATGTGTAATGTCCCCATTCTTAAGTTGCAGTTTAATGGATTCAGTCTATCATTGGGCCCTTGTAGGCTGATACTGGTGTTTAGAGGACCTTGTTGTGGAGTTATTAGGCTCTCCAGTGGCCAATGGTGAGTTTTGGCTCTGTTTTGAGGGACTTACTATTATAGCAAGTCAATAGATGGTTCTAATGAACTCATATGAGTTAGAGGAGTTAAATGATGTTCTCAGTTTTTATTTTTGGCTTTTGTTTTGGGCTCCAAGAATTTTGGAGGGAGCATCTACTTTTAGTAAGTTATCCTGTCAGATTCATTCATCGTCTTTCTCCATAAGGATAGCTTGTGTACTATCAGATTTCAATTTTGATGCTTCTTCAGTCATTTGCACAAGACCGCTGAATTATGATTATTGAGGTTGCTATTTTTGTTGGTATTGTGTATTGGTCACCTTAGTGTCATAGCTCGTTGGAACCAGGTTGGAAAGTTTTAAATCTTGGAAACACGAAACAATGACCTTGTGTGTCAAAATATCATGATATTGATGAAAAGGTCATTTTTGGAACCAAAGGGAGTTAATTAATTATATTATTCAAATATGTGCTAAGTATAAAGCAAAGGGGATTTAAGTGGTAAGTGTAGTCATGAAGACCCTTGGCGTTGAGTGTAAAGAAAAAGCCTTTCCATTAAAATGTTATAAATATAATGCCTTGCAAGGATAGAATCATATCATTGTGCTTTGCATTTTCTTGAAATTGGAGAAGTGATTGAAACAAGGATTTCAACATTGTTGGAGAACTGTGAATTCTTTGCCATTTCAGCACTTTGAATCTGTGAAATACCAGGTGAATTGTGCACTATCTGTTGAGTATTGGTCTGAGGTTTATCTGAGGATTGAATGGAGTTGTCATATACCATTCAATTAATTATCTGGTCTGCATTTTTTAATCTAAAAGTGAAGGGTTTGTAAAAGAGTTATCATAGCTGCTGCTGTGATTTAGAGAAGAGAATAATATTCAGCCTGGGTGGCTATATCTACTGCTGTCACACATTGGATTGGGAGCATAAAATAAGCACTAGGATTATAGTTGGGCGGACATTTGAAGAGTTCCATACTAAATTACATTGCTGGCATGAGTTTGGCCATCGTATAGGCTGTGTTTCATCTACAGCAGCATCTCTATCATGCCTGCAGTGATTTGTGTTATTGGTTGGGCAAGCATCTATACGAGGAATGTGGTGGGGTTTAAACTGTTGCAAATCAAGTTGCTGCAAAATATACAACGCCAAGTTGCATATCAGGTGCCTCAATATATTAAGTTTAATGCTTATACTTTCATGCTTGTAAGAATTCCAAATTAGACTAGTTGCAATTGAAATTATTGTGCTGGTGTTTCATATTAATTTTACTTATGTGTTTAGTTTATGAGCATTTTTATAAAAAAATTTGCAAATTTCAAAAACTCAGAACACCAAAAAAGAGTCATTTTTCAGCAAAGTTTGGGAGTGAGCCAGCAAGGATCTTTACAGTGGTATCAAAGCTTGCATGATAAGTGTTTGAAAAAATGTCAAACCACTAGAATTGAAGTTAGAACCAGTTGGGGTTTTTATAGAGATGTTTATCCTTATCCTTTTTGGTAGTGGTTCTACTTTGTGTGGAACATAAGGTTGATCAATAGTTTGGGGTTGACCTCTTTGAAGCATGTTATTTGTGTTTCAGTCCCAACAGTTATCATGTAACATGTTCATCATGTTCGTGGAACCAATGGTTTTGGAGTTGATGCTGCATGTTGGCATTCGCAAGGCAAGTTGTGTTGATCAAGGTGGTCCACATCTCATTCCTTACCACTGCATGAATGTCTTGATGTGACCTATTTCAAATCTCATTTGGCCAACATGGTTGATGGCATCAAGCAGTATAAGCATAGCGATGAACTGGGTTGTTTGTGTCTTATGTGATACTTGTATGCAAAGTGATTGTGGAACTATTGCAAGAGATCTATGTGCTGATGAACATGAATGTGGATGCAATCAGTAGCACACTGATTTCTCATTTATGTATTCTAGAGTATCAATGACAATGATCTCAGTGGTGGATACAATCTCTTTTCATACATTATGGCAATGAGCCTATATGTGTTGGTAGTGAGCCTATTTGTATTGGCAGTTAGCCATATTCATATCTAAGCGTGGTTAGCCCGACTAATACTGAGCCAACCTGCAGTAAGCGAAACTGACAATGAGCCCTTCTAAAAATCACCTTAACCGGTGTCACCTAATAGGTTTTTATTTCATGACATTAGCTTCTCCATGGTTTTTGCCAAGTCGGGTTTCTATGTAAAACCTAGTGTTATCAGTGTCAATATTTCTATTCTTTCATGTTTTCACCTATTATGAATGTTTTATGTTGTTAACCAATAGATCAGAAGTTGATATTGTTGTTGTTTACTAAGTTATCGACAAAGTAAAAAATTTATAGAGTGTGTGGGAATAATTGATTCAACCCCCCACCCTTAGTTATTCAGCATGTTAAACACTTGTTCATTGTTTAAGTATTTACTATTTAGTATTTGGCATAAGCAATTTTGCTATTTTACTTCTTAATAGTCTTATACATATTTTCCATAACTAGCATTTTAAGTACCATATGTATAGTGTATAATATATACACAACTCCCCCTAGTTCCTTTGTCCCCCAACAATCATCCCCAGATTGAGGACCTTTGTCCCCATGTCCAAAAAAATCATCTCCACATTCTGCGATTCCCTCATCCCCACAATGGTGTATCTAGGCAAAGAACCATTAAAACCTTTCATTGAAGCAACTTTGAACTCTCAAGAAGCAATAGGGGTAGATGGGTTATTAACAGACTGATCATTTGAGAAAGATGTATCTACACAAGATGGGGCAAAATTCTAGTACCATCCAAAAGAACCTAGTCTTAGTAGGAAACATCACTTTCAAATGAAAACAAGATCAAAATAAGAACACCGAGTTAGCTTCCAAGAGAGAATTGCAAATGCTAAAGAAGCGAAATAGCATTAGAAGAATGCAAGAGAAAGACATGCAAAATGCAATTACAATGCACTGGAACAAGATGAGATAAGATACTCATATGAGAGCAATGGATAAGTACTAAGTTGTTCAATTTGCCAAACTGGATGCCAAGCCAAGTACAATTTGAACTGGTTTGTGGTCCTAGTCGAATCCATTTGTGGGTTCGGACAAATTCCAATCCACAAACGATTGGTCAGAACTAGACCACAGGCCGCTTAGACCCAAGCAAACCAGTTGCCCAACCGGCTACCACGTTCGAACTTGGTTGAACTGGGGCCCGTGGATGTCTAACTGAATTTTTTTGCAAATTTTATAATATTTTGACATGTACAATCCTAAAAAGTGGATTTCAAAGGTTTATGTTGACTTCTCATTCTCATTTGTGGTGTGCAAATAGGTTGTTTTGTCTTGAGCAAGAGAAAATAGGTGGTTGAGCAAAAGTTTGGTTGTGCAAGAAGTCGGAAGATTGA
Organism: Cupressus sempervirens; assembly: GCA_028749045.1. Classification (NCBI taxonomy): domain Eukaryota; kingdom Viridiplantae; phylum Streptophyta; class Pinopsida; order Cupressales; family Cupressaceae; genus Cupressus; species Cupressus sempervirens. The sequence goes on along the minus strand of CM053784.1, from coordinate 610,523,510 downwards.
TTTGTGGATCTTCTTCAAGTGTTTGTGCCTCATTCCTACACCTATGCAAGCTTACAATGAGTGGAAGAGGTAAGTTCTTGTTCCATTTGCTTTTGTTTTTGTTTTTGCTTTTTGATTTTTTCCATTTCTCTTTCATTGTCTATAAGATCTACCAATTTGTTTCCAAAAAAATGCATTCTCTTGCTTTTATATTGAATATGTTGAATATGTATACAACTTATTGCCATGGGAAATGGAACTACAACGGCATCTACCTCTTCCTCGGTAGGCAATACTGGACAAAGAATAGAACCTCAAAAGTATGTTGATATTGTAAGACCCCTTCCAAGAGGTGGTGCATTCCATTGGAAATGTTGGCGTTGTGATGTAGAAAGGAATAGTTCATATTATCATGGTGTAGGCCATTTGTATGGAATCCCTAGAAGAGGAATTAGGAAATGCCTTAGAAAAAAAAATGCACCTATACCAAATGCATAGTATTAAAATAAATTGCAAAGCATGAGGTAGTAGAGGAGAAAGAAGAGAATAGGTGAAATACAACCATTAGCAGTAAAAGTACAAAAAACCAAAGGGAATGCAACCCCCCTCTACAAATGTTGTGATAGAGGACCGCCACTTTTATACTACCTCAGCTGGCCTTGATTGTGAAAGTGAAGCACTCCTTACACACAAAAGAAATGGACCACTAGAACTGCATTTTAAAATCAAAGTCAAGAAATTGCCAACATTGATGTGGCAAGATGCTTGTTTGCAAATGGGATTCCTTTTAGTGTTGCTGACACTCCATATTGAAAGAAGATGTTGAAAAATGCCAATGAAGCTCTAAGAGGGTATAAGAGCCCCGATTATGAGAGAGTACAAACCACCTTGCTAGATCAAGAGTCCCATGATCAATTGAAGCCCATAAAGGATACATGGATTGAAACAAGGGTATCAATTGTTTCAAATGGATGTAACAATGCAAGAAATCATCCTTTGATCAATGTCATAGCAGTGTCCCCTAAAGGGGCATTGTTTTTGAAATCTGTGGATTGTGAGGGGCAAGTAAAAGATGGGTCATTTATTGCTAATATTCTCATCTCTTTCATTGAACAAGTGGGTGCTAGAAACATTGTCCAAGTCATAACAAACAACGCAAATATTGTAGAGCTGCTGTTTTGTTGGTTGAAAAGCGATATCAGCATATCTTATGGACACCTTGTGCAGTCTACTCACTCTCTCTTATGCTACAAAAGATTGGGAACTAAATTGGGTGGATCAAAGAGGTGTATGCAAAGGCTAAGAACAGCCAGATGTTCATCACAAACTACCACATGACTCAAGGAATATTCAAAATGTTCTCATGCTTGGAGCTATTGAAGGTTAGTGAACTTGACCTCAAGTGAGAAATTTAATTTAACAAACAGTTAGTATCTTACAATTTCTGATTTTCATATTTTAGTTGTGTGATGTGTATTATTTTTTTATATAAGTAATATATTTTTATTTTTACTCAAAGAGTTCAGATTACAATCAAAATTAGCCATCTACTTGATAGAAACATTCCCATAAATTTGCATCAAAAAGATCCCACGGGCCCAAACCCCCAAACCCGATCACATCCAAAACTATCAACATCTTGACAAAAGCTTAGACATTTAAGCCCCACCATGTAAAAACCCCCCACTGGTTATAGCTCAAACAAACATCAATTTCCTTTAATAATCAACAATGTGGCTTTGTCAAACAACTGGCAAACATTTGATATGAACTTGGACTGCCTAAGCTGTTAGATCTCAATCTATATTTCTTGTTTGCTTGTGCCTTTCACTCTTGGAACTTTCAAATATGCATGTAGACTGAACTATCAAACAGACCAATGCTAGTAACAAAAATGGAATGGAACTTTTATTAAAGACACCAATGATCAGTTTACATGAGAAATTAAGTATGAACCTGTAACTCCAATAAATACTCAACTTGCAGTATTGGCCACATTCGGATAGGTATTTGTATATATGACAATCTGGTCCAAACATCCAAATTGCTAGTCATCAACACCTAATGGAGAAGTGTTAGTTTCAGCAACTGTCAACACCACTTTTCAGTCATCCATAGCAGGGAAAAGCATGCCACCAACATGAAATTCTGGGCATCTATGAGCAGCCAATCAATCAATCCACACACAGGCAGATCCAATACCAAGGATGAAGAATATCAAACACTACAGCAAGTCTTAACAAATGCCCAATTATAGATGCAGTTGGGCACTCAAATGCATAAATTAAGTGATGCTAGGTTGCAGATAACATAGGCATTCAACAGCAGGAAAAGTAATGCACAAACACCATGATATCTTGCCCTTTCAGCAGAGATATGAACGCCTGGAAATGGCACTTAAAGTCTAGAAGAAAATCGCCCAGCAAAGGAACGAACTCAACAGATTGATGTCCAAACCCCATGAGTAATGGCATCCAAAAATGGATGAATCTTGGCATCCAATAGTAGATAATATAAACACTGTATAGTACAGATTCTTCACTCCAAATATAACAAGGCATATAGTGCAGATATAAATGCAGAAGAAATGGTACCTATAATCAAATACTCCCTTTTGAAGATTGACACCGATCCCTTCCAAATTTAATTAATATCCTCATATACAGTAGAGAAGAAAAACAGAATTCAGATTGCAACTAGACTAATGCCACTATACCTCAGCAGTAGCAAAACACCAACCAGCTCAAACCCTTGTACCTCAGTGTTGATGCGAGTTTTGTATCACTTACATAACATATTAGGATTTGAATATTCAATATGGGATATCAAACATGCAACTCCTCTCTTGAAAAGTTATTAATCATGAAGACATAAGCAATAGCTCCAATGTTCCTTACACCGTTGGATACTCGCTCAGTTTTATCGATGTGATTTGCTGGTAATCACGTAGGCGGCCTTACGCTATTCATTCGAGGATGACTTGAACTTTGGTGGAATGAAGGTGATGGTGACTCGATTTGTGAAATGTGCCGAGGCAGATAATGTTGATGGTAGTGATGATGGAGGGTGTGTCTGCCAGTGATGATGTTGATGGGAAAGCGATGGTCGTGGAAGGTGAATGGATGTATTTTAATGCTTGACCTACTCCTTCTAACTTCCTTCTCTCTAAACTTCAACTACCCAACTATTCACTATTCTACTCTTACTCCTATGAATGGAAGGTTAGCAAATGGACAGGGATCGAACCTAATGAGAACTAACCAGCGGCCTCACTTCCACAGTTGCAATGATTCGAAGGAAAAATAAACTAGTTTACTACACAAAGCTTCCCAACCAGCCGCTAGGATGCTAGTGGCCTAGTATTGATCCCTATCAAACATTTACCAATGCTACCATACAACTATCCACCTACTTTACTTTCACTTAAACAACTTAAACAACTTGAAATGAAATCTAACTATGTGGAAGTAGAAAACATGCAATAACACCCAATGTTCTTGATCAACATGCCAATCGCAACAATGAAAAAGAGAGCAATTTTGGTATTATCTTCGCAACAATTTCTCCAACACTTTACAAATGAGAGCAAATGGCCTTTTATAGGGGCCAAAAATACAATGGACGGTGGAGATCAAAACAAGATCAATGATCCAGATTGGATCCTCAAAACCCTAATTAGGGTTGCCACCCCATCAACCAATGAGAAGCTGCCACCTCATCAATGGACCAATGAAAAACGTGCAAAAAGTGGCAACCAATGAGAAGGCACCAAAATGGTGGCCAATCAGAAATAGACACTTGTCCTATTCTAGAAGAAAGGGAAATTGCCACTTGGGCTTACATCAAATGATCTTCTAATATAAATCTTCCCTTTTCTTTAATTTTCTTAGCTAAGGCAATGAACTTAGCTAGCCTTTCATTAACTTCTCCCATAGGAGGATAGGGTGTGTGCTTTGCCCTGAGTTCTGCTGACTTCGCCACACCACTTGCTGCTTGTAGTATCCTTTCGTGATCCTTCTCATATTCTTTCTCAAATCCAATAAAAGCATTGAGAGAGGAAAGGGTGCCCAAATGCTTTTTCTTGATAGCAACCTTTCCCAACTCATCCAACTTCGATCCAAAATCTGTCTCGTTGACATCTTCTTTGCCAAGGGGGATTGTCCTTCCTTCAGTCTATCCCTCATCCGTATCATGTCCACTGTACAGATATTGGTGTCGGTTATTCACTTCATTTTCAAGAAGAAGGAAGTTTTGGGCGTCATATCCTCTTTGTCTTTCTTAGTGTTCGCCCGCTTGGGATTCTTACTTGCACTATCATCCTCCATACTTGTCGCCCTATTATGGGATGGTAAAGTGCTGGACCAAAAAGCAAGAAGAACCAAGCGGAGCAATCTTTAGACTAGAACGAAAGATGGATGTCAGTTTAAGCACTCCTTCCAACTCTAGATGATGAAAATTCACCTTAACCAGTAAACTTACAGCAACTTTTCGGAACCTAGGATATGACTTTCAAGAAGTTCAAATCCCTTTGCAAATTACAAAATTTATCATGCAATTCACCTCCAAATAAAATTTTCCAACCTAGGGAAAAAATCGCAGCCACTTACAAAAATCAGAATTTTATCTCCCACAAATTTTGGCTACCACAAATTTCGGCTCCCACAAAATTCAGCCTCCACAAATTTCGGCTCCCACAAATTTCGCCCTCCACAAAATTCGCCAAGCAAAAAAAGTGCAGATCTGCTCCTGCAAAATCACCAACGCCTTGAGAAGGAGAAGTGAGAAGTGAGGAAGAAATGGGAGAGAGGCCTCCTCTTATACCCAACTTTCTTCTTGGACCCTGGGAGAAAGAAAAACAAATAATTAATGCAAAATTATGGCCCACAATTAAATACTTAACCAAAATTAATTTTGCCATGATGAAAATTAACTTTTAAAATTGCCAATTAGTTATAAATTGCAAAAAGAAATTAAATGGTGCCTTGGAGATGTTAAATATTTCCATTTAATGAGGATTTAGTAATTAATACGTCATTAAAATAGGATTTTGGCTAACCAAAAGCCATTTTTCACTATTGAATTACCAATTTCATTAAAGGCAAAAAGTTTTCAAGACAATTTTAATCTATTAAAATCATTTTTTTGCAATTTCTTACCCAAATCGATTTTGCTATGCCAATAAATTTATTTATTTAGTTATTTATTTTAATTTTTTTGACAAAAATAAAATAAAATTTCTTCTAAAGCTAAAAATCGATTTTTGCAATTTTATTTCACCATCAAAAAAATTAATCTTTTCACCAAAAATAATTAAGATTTTCCACAAAACCAAATTTAACAAAATTTTCATTTTTGAAAATTATCCAAATTTACACAATTATATCCAAATTTTCAAAAGAAAAATGTCTAAGTACAAAATTTACAATTTTATCCTACCAAGTGTTGCTTTTTAAAATTTGTTCGGCTCAAGGATGAAATTGGTGGCTCTAGAAAATCAAGTTGAAACCGGGTGAAAATAAATCTAACCTTCTCCCCACTGGCCCTGAAGGTGTCCAAGACTCAAAATTTTCAAAACTCAAAATTGTTGGACAATCCAAAAATTTGCCAAGGCGATTAGAAAAAAGGGGGTCTCCAAAAATTTTGGGGCGATGGTGTGAAAACTTCACAACACTCAGCAAGGGCACAAACTTCGAACTCAAAAATGTCACAAAGACAACAAAAACAAATAATATTTAATCGGATGCTTTACTCATCAAATGGGTTCATATTTATAATCTCCAAATGGCACACAGATTCCCAAATGAACTTCACTTAAGAAGCTTCCCACACACAACATTAAAACATAATAAAGTGCCAATATAAACTAATTTATTAATTGCTTTTGGCTCCGAAAATGATCTTTTCCACCATAACTTCAAATTCTGACACGTCAGGCCACTGTTTCTTGTTCCCATGATTTAAAACTTGTCGTCCCACTTCCAATGAGCTATTATACTAAGGTGACCAACCAATAACACCAACAAAAATAGCAACCTCAATGTATTTAGATGAATAATAATAATAATAATTCACCCCTCTTGTGAAAACAACTGAAGAAGCGTCAAAATCAAAATTTAACAACACCAAAGTGATCCTGATGATGAAAGAAGATGAATGAACCTAACAAGGTGACTTACTATAAATAGACGCTCCCTCCAAGATTCTTCGAGCTCAAACCAAAAGCCCAAAATAAAAACTGAGAGCATCCTCCAACTCCTCTGACTCAACTGAGCTCATCGAAACCAACAGATTGACTTACTATAAATAGTAAGTCCCTCAAACAAAGCCAAAGCACACAAGCTGCTGGAAAGCCTATAACCATACAACTAAGACCCTTAAATCCTACTATCAGCTCACGCGGGTCGCGATGGTGTACCGACCTAGCCAACTGTAGGAACCTGCTAAAATTGTGGACATTACACGCTACTGAAAATGTGCACATCGAGCATCAACTAGCATAGACATCATTTCAATCATTGGACTTCCAGCACTTCATCATCTTTTCCCTAGATTCATTCAACATGATACCACCCATTGTGCCTACTTTGCCAATTGTCCTTCCCAATGCGGGCTCTGGCCGCACCCCTTCTACACCCACAACAGGCAATGGACCCCTAATCTTGCTTGGCATTTGTTTCATTTTTCTCCTCTACTCTTCTACCATCCTGCGCCTATCCCTCTCCCATTGCTCAACAAAATGGATCAATTTTGTCCACACTGTTGGAGCCTCCCCACTTGTTTATCCACTGGTTCTGAGGTGTCAAACACGATGAATGGATGAAAGCCATCCCTTGTTCCCTCAATCCTCCGCCAACGACCTTCATTGGTGCGAAAGCCCTCACCAATTTCTACCTTCTCAAGCCAATCCCACACCCCCACACACCAAACCAACTCAACACACACTTCAATCATCCTCCTAGCCTCCTCCTTACTTGCAATCAGAAGAAAAGCCCAACGACTAAACAGAGAAGAGATGTCCACATTTGTGCGATGACAAAAATCCCCATCACTAAACTCTGCCCCAAAAAGTTTACCAAGCAACCAAAAGAAACCATCCTCATCTATCCTGTTAGGGCTCGAAAATGCGCAAGGATTTTAAAGTGCCTAGTTGAAAACTTTGCAAAAGTAACCCCTATAAGTGTTTTTCGTGCCTATTTGTCTGATTGTCATTTTGAGGCCTATGGCGTATTTCAGGTGTTCATTCTCTTTCATTTGATATTCATGCACTTTGGGTCATAAGTTTGAAGTTTCAAGTTATTTGATAAGGTGTCGTGAGCACTTATCAAATCTACAAATTTGCCCAAGTGTCAAATAGTGTTTGGAAGCCTACTTTGCATTTAAATATCTTGTACCTGGTTTAGTGTCATGACTCACCACTCTGGGAACATTTAGCATGCAGATCAAAGAGCCTATGTTTCATATTTCGAGTCATTTCGATAAGTTTGGATAGGGTTTTGAGTTCCCCAAAGTTGGTTGTTTAATGTCTGTCATAATGTTGTTGCACTTTTCCCAGAAATCTGGGAAGCCATGTTTGACTGAGCATAACTTTGACCCATTTGACCCTATTGAGAAAGTTTCTTTTCGGACGCATTTATGAGGTCAGAGACTTCCTCTATTTCAGATTTGAGCTCTTCACTATTCCGTCTGATCAGTTTTCAAATGTGATTCCAAATGCAATTTTCATTGTTTCAATGTAGATCAAATGTGCAGAAATACCAAAAGCCTTGTTCGTGATGTTATAACTTTGAACCTATGATAGATGAGATTAAATGGATTATCCCCCTAGATTCTACTCTGAAAATACTTTAAGCGTGTCAGTTTGCGAGTCTTGATGAATCCATCTACACACTTCTCCAGGTCCAATCCATTTGCAAGAATCATTGTTTTTCCAAGGTACCTAGTTCTACAATTCCCTGTAGCCAACTTTGAACGACTTGCCAAACGCACCGAGATTATTGTCATGAGCCTAAATTGCAAATTCATACTCTCCATATCAAAGAGAAACTATGTCCCAAGTTTCATTTCCCAAGTGGTCGTTTAACCTATTTTTTAAGGCCTTTCCAGATGCATTTACTTGTTTTTGACTAGTTTGCAGCATGTTTTTCAGATAAGTAATTTCAACGGTTAGTAAATTTTGACCAAAAGATTGTCATGAAGTGAAATTTCACAAACAAGATCCCTATGGACCAAAGAATAAATGTGTTGCATGTCAAGATCAAATCAAGTGTTTTTGTTAGTTTTTAAGGCCAGTTTTAGGGCTTGTCAGCACAAGTATGGCACTTTTCAAAAAAAATGAAAAATGAGCTTTCACTCATCAATTAGTGATCAAATTTGGTTTGAATGAGATTGAAATTTCTTTTAGTCGGGCCCACTTGAGACGCGACTAACTACTTGAAAGGTAATTCAACCTATTTACAATCATGATTAACTTTTATAGTGGGAGATTTAAAACCTTGAAGGACAACATTAATGAAACACAAATTTCAACCACCTCAGCTATGATTGTCATTATGAGCGATGGTAAATGAGGAAAAGGTTCCATATGAGACGAATGAAAATGCCAATTTGATTGCAATTAAGAGTTTCATGCTTGCAGATTATGAGTGAGAAGTCATTGTTGAAGAGACCATTTTGGAATGAAAAATATTCCTAAAAGTACTAAGTGGCAAATATTATTGCCAAATAGAAAAGGTGACTATGGTTTAGGCAGTAAGCACAAGACATTGGTTTTGTCAGTCACGGGTTTTCAAAGACCCTTGGGTAGTGCCAAAGTGATTGGCAAGTGGGCATGTCCTTTCTAAATAATTGTGGCACTAATCAGTTTTTGAAGGCTTGCAATGGGAAGGTCTGTGCACGGTATTTTCAAGCCACATTTTTTAAAACATTTTGCAAAGTAAAATACACATTACAGGTGGTGGTTTTACCTGATTGTCATAACATTGAAAATGAAGAATCAATATCCCAACTTGATGGTCCATTTTCTCAAGGTACAAGCAAACTTTTCTTATGTAAAGGGAGCTTGTTATATCCCAAAATTTTGATCTTTTAAAATAATCTTATAGCCGTTGTAATGGTTAGTTAAAAACTCTCCGATGTTATGATCTTGTGAAATGGAAGTTATGGTTAATCGATTTGATTCATGTGAAAATGACTTGTTGGTTGATTATTGTTATTTCGACTAAAAAAATAATGCTTATATTTTAAGATAAATGTTAATGGTGGTTAGCCATTGTGAGAGTTATCAGTTATTGTGTTTTCTTGATACTACGATTTAAATTGGAGGAACATGTTATTATTGTGGAAATATGCGTTTTTGGTTGCAGGAGTAGACGAAGAAGGAAGCATTGCTAAACGGGATTTAAGAAATGGGGCACCAATTTAGTCCATCATTAGACCATCAGGTATGGGTTTTGACTACCTTGATGAAGGATTTAACGGCTAGGCAACAAAGTATACTTTAGACAGTCATTAGCTACTTGGTTGGTTCTTAAAACAAGAGAAAACATTAAACATTTAATATCATCAGAGAAACTATTACCTTTTTTTTTTGAGTATATATATATATATATATATATATATATAATGCCGCCATGATAGTATATATATATATATATAATGTTGCCATGATAGTCTACTAACATCTATAATCTACACTTACATGTATATATATATGTCTATGCGTGCGTACACGAGCAATATAATGATAAAAAGGATTTATACGTGCTCTCAAAATTACACACGCATAGATATGTGTGTGTGTATGTATGTACAATTATAGGTAAAATCCAATTGCATGATGACAATATATATATATATATATATATATATATATATATATAATATTTGATATATAAACCATTAGAAAGTATAATCTTTATGTCATAATTTTGGCTCCATATTGATGAGCGCTTACCACCTTTATGTAGGCATTATTTCTTTTAAAATTTGAAAGATATGAGAAGTTTCTTGTAATCGATGTTTGGCTTTGATCAAGACTTCCTTCTTGTAACCGATGAAGCCATAGGAGGCATTACTTATGCTCCCCACGGCTAAGGCCAAGCAATCGGTAAATCATTTCTCTTCCTCATGCAATTGCTTTGAGCCAAAGCTCTTTCTCTTTCCATAACACTTTCCAGAGATAACCATTATTTGGAGGATCATATTACAATACCTTAATTGCAGTATCGACCATGCTTTGAAAGTATTTCTGTGCAGGAGTTATCTTGTAACTCGATATGGCCATTATGAATTTACTGTACTATCATTCGGATTAACCGACACTCTGACAGCTTTCATGAATCTTATGAATAGCATTTTCCAAGATTGTCCAGATAAATTTGTGTTGATTTTTATCGATGACATTCTCATATACTCTCAAAATGAGGAACATCAAAGGCACTTAGAGAAAGTTTTGCAGAGGTTACAAGAATATAAACTTTACGGAAAATTATCCAAATGTTCATTATATCAAAAGGAGATCCAGCTCTTGGTGCACATTATATCGGCTCAAGGGATAGTCATAAACCCCACTAAGATCAAAGCAATTAGAGATTTGCCTATACCTAGGAAGGTGACAAAGGTCAGGAGTTTCATGGGTCTAGAGGATTTTATAGAAAATTTGTCAGAGATTTCTCCAGGATAGCTTACCCCATCACCTCACTTCAAAGAAAAGGGATGAAGTTCATTTGGACCTAAAAGTGTCAAGCATCTTTTGAATACTTTAAGGAGAAGTTAACTATCGCCCCGATACTTGAGTACCTCATCCTCGAGGCTAATTTGTGATTGTAACAGATGCATCCGAGGACTATTGAGTATGCAAACCAGTCAAGGGTTAGGGTAGAGCAGTCCCTGTTTGAGGCCCGAGTTTACTTTCCAAATTTTTCTCCAAAAGTGAATCTATATGTAGCACCTCTTGGGTCCTATGACTTCATCATGGGTATAAATTGGCTTAGTGAACATAAGGCAAAGGTCGATTGTCTTGCCAAGGCAGTAGAATGCTTAGATGACTGAGGCAATCTTGTGACCATCAAAGGAATTATGCATGAGATCAAATCTCGCCAAATATCAACCATGCAGCTTAAAAGATGCAAAAGGAAGGGGTGTGAAATTTTGCAATAAAGCTAGAAGACTTGAGAGAACTTGTAGATACTACTTATAGAGATGACTACATCTTCAAAGATGGAGAAATTAGAGAAAAACTGGGGAAGCCCTTCGAGAAGAAGAATCAATATCTTAAGAAATTTCAGGATGTGTTTCCAGACGAACTCCCTGGATTACCTTCGTCTAGAGTATTTGATTTCACCATAGATATGGTACCTAGGGCAAAGCCTATATCAAGAGGACCTTACCGAACGACCACTACCGAGTTAATGGAATTACAAGTAGATACTACTTATACAGATGATTACATCTTCAAAGATGGAGAAATTAGAGAAAAAAAAGGGAGTCTTGTCATCACCTAAAACTACACCCTTGTTAAGTTTGACAAAACTCAACGTCTCAAGGAAACATTGAAACACTCCTAAGCTGTGGGTAACTTGAAAATGGAGTGAATCTCCGGATAAGGCCGGCTCCTAACTTTTATACTAGTGAAATTCCAGGAAAAAGGATAGAGAAACTTTGAAATAAATGACTGATAATTCAAGAAAAACATCAAAACCTTGAAAACTACAGTATAAGAACCTTATAACGAAACAACTTTATAGAAATGAACACTTTCAGAATGACACTAATTCTCTTGCAAACAAAAACCCAAAGTCACAACCTGTTATGAATTGCTTGCACATAAATATTTCACTAACTGGTTATGAATGACATGAAAATTCAGAGGGAAAAGGATTCCACAAGGTGGTTCTTAAATATCCAAATAAATAACGCAGCTAATAACCTGTGTAATGATCACTTGCAAAAAAGAAACAATGCATGAGACAAAGTCTGAATAAGAAGATCCAACAACATTTCGAAATTCCACCTTATCGATCACTTAACAAGACTAGAGTGCAACAAGTAGGACAAGATTCAATAATTTGCAAAAATTAGGCCTTCAAATATATTCACTCCAAAACTGAGTTACAGAAAAATGATGCCAGAAGACCAAGGATCAGGAAAATCACTAAGTCTTCTTCCTTCAATAATCAGAACTCCATACAATGATCCATGCAAAACACTAATTATACCCCCAAAACAACCTTTGGTCTGAAAATAGCCAGGAAAAGAGGGCATAGAAGCTTCCAAAATAAAGTCTTCCCGCTGAAAAAATTTCACTAAGTCATAATAATACCTATGACTCATCTTCAATTGTCCTCAAAAAGCTTCAAATGGCCATAAAGACTTCTTAACTGTCAAGAAAAGGTCAAATTCGACCTATAAGCCACTATATTCTCTCCACGTGTTTTCAAACCGAACCATAACTCATAAGTCAAACATAATGTCCCCATAACTTACAAGACTCCACATTATGATACATGTCATATTTGACTCTTTTCAATTATTTGCATTTTCTAATAACAAATATATTGAATGATTTATAAACATCATTTAATATTTTGTTATACAATCGTTCACTCAATGCAAATGTAAAGTATAAAAAACCTACAACAAGCATTTCCTAAATTTCCCCACCCCACGGCATATATGATTACTATGTTCTTAGAAAATAAAAAGAACCCCATCATATGCCTGGACTTCAAACATAATAAACTCTGATTAGGGCAAATATGCTTTATCAAGCTTAGTTCCAAACCTCATTTCATTTTGTCTTTTGGAAATCTGGAGAGTTCAAGAGCAAGAGAAAACTCTGTTGCTGGGGTTTGAAGAAGACTTCTACAGCTCAATTCCATCGATTCTTGAGTATGTTTGGTTCCTGAACGCCAAATTGGAGACATCTGAGGTTTGTTTTACTAATTTCACATGCTATTTTTTCATGCGGCTTTCCTTTTATTCGTTGTTTCTGAGAAATTTGGAGTTCTCTTGCCACCATTGATGAGTTTGATGGCTTTCTATGTTTGCAACCATGGATACCAGCTAGTGATTTTGCTATTGCGGTTTGTTACTGAGATTTTCCACTTTACTGTTATGAATTTGGAGCTGGGGTTTAATGTCATTTTATGAGTCTCTTTTTGCATTTGTTACCCATTATACAGGAGACTTTTCTTTTCAAGCATTTGTGAATCATCATTGTTGGGTATTTCTGACACCATATATCGATATTGTAGTTGAGATTTTCTTATCTTGGAGCTGTAGATGCTGTTTTCCTTCTTGAGGATTCTACTTGAGGGTTTCAAATGTAAACAGCTTCTGTAATTTTCCACTTGAATAGGGTGCCCTTTTTCATCATGACCACGGTTGTATGTTATGTTGATTTTCCATTTTACTTGTTTGAATCAATGAAAAAATTTCTAGTATATCAAATTCAAAACCCAAAATGGGTTTTCCTTGCACATTTTAAGCTCGAAATTGGAGCTTTTCTGCTTCCTTGTAGTTTGAAGGTATTTTTACAGACCGCTCTTTATACTTGCAATTTTCTGAGAAGTTTTTTAAAACGATTTTATACCACCTTTTCTAATTTCTTTGCCATTCCTATAGCATTTTGCAGTTGAAGCTTAGAGAATCACTGAAAGTTCTCATACGCACATGAAACCATTGGTGGAAACTCGATATTTTTTCCTCTTTTTCTTCATCTTTTGTCTTTACCAAGGTAAATGTTTTTCTCAAAATCATTTATACGAAGAAAAAATCCAGATCTTTACTGGCTTCTGTTTGGAAGGTTTTAATATGTATGCTTCCATGATCCATCCTTCTATTTTTCAATTTTGCATGAGGGTTTTGCAAAAGACACATCCACTTACATATTTTCCTTTCATTTTGGTGGTCGTTGCTGTAGAGAAGCATCATTGATCACTTATTACCACACCAACCTGGTAAAGATTTTAATGGACTTTGAGAAAACTCCATTTTGCTAACTAAAAAATCCATTCCCTTGTTTAGTCGTGATTTCTGCCCTTAGTTTCTACTATTACTTCTGGGTTTACATTGTACAACCTCTTACTGTAAACTTTTCTGGGCATTCGTAGAGCTGTAACTATTTGAGAAGCCATATTTTTGTTTACTGAAACTCTCCTCTTGCATAGGCACATAACAAACAAATTTGCCATGAAAATTTTCCAAAAGGTTTTACCTCTCTTTACTCACAACACGAGTCCATTTCTCTATCTGGTTGCTTAAGAGTTCCTTCTTGTTTATCTTTTGCAGGCTGCCATACTCTCTTACTTTTCACACCATTTATTTTAACTGGTAACACTTGACCAAGAGGATGAAATGTGGGAAACAAAAGACTGTTATGTCGATATATTTGCAGATTTTACTATTGTTTCAGTTTGTAAAGTATTCCTCAAATTTTACATGGTATAGCCTATAGCTCTCCATTGTACTTTTGACTAAAGAAAACCCTTCATCTGTTGTTGCTTCATCATTCTGCAATTGCACATACAACTTCCATTCTGGCTTCTTCCTGAAAACATCCTTGCAGCCTCAATTACTAAAACTTATTGACTTTACACCCTTTTTGTAGTATTCATTATGATTGGGCATCGATTGAAAGGGTTCAGACTTTGCTCTTATAGCACATCATCAGATGTCACAAGTTCACTCCTCATAGTATCATTCTTCCTGAGTTTGGTGCTCATCCCTGTAGTCTTGCGACCATAATTGATCTGGTTTGGTTCCTTCATCGTCTGCGTGGTTTTGCAGATTCGGTTGGTGAACGTGATCGATATTCCTACTTGGCATATTGCTCTTTTGTTGCTATTGCGAGCTCTAATACATGTTCTCAAGCTCGTTGCTAGTATGCATAGGCTTCTTCTGTGCTGAGATCGATTGGGATTGATATTGACCGCCTCCCCCCTTACCAGTTTTCGTTGAATGCCCCCGATCACCTCCTCCCCTCACGGTAGGAATTGAATGAGCATGTCAGACTAGATATTTACAGAAAGTATATCATCACACCTGGACTAACCCGCCTAGTGGATTGTGTTTTAGGATGACCTTATATGCGGAGCACTTTTTGGAGATTTGTGATATGATTATTGTTCATCCTAGTTACCTATCTCAACGGTGGTCTCATGCCCTACGTATCTCCCTAGGGTCCTTTAGAGTTGGTTCTCACTGTCTTCGGGCTTAGACCGTCCATCATATTGACAGTGGAGAGCGGATTTGTAAGTCATGTACTTTACAGGAGCTCGAAACAGAGATTCACTTTATTTTCCGTTGCCCTATCTATTATAAGATCAAAGGGAGATTTTACTGCCTGTTTCAGGATTGTTCTTCTCTTTCAGATTTCTTCAGTTGCTGTGACCAACAATGTCTTGCACTCCATCTTCTGGAGGCCACCTTGCTCCGTGATAGTACTTTACAAGCACTACTTCCTCATCAACATTTATCTACTCAGCTCATTACTGCCTTTTTCACACCCTTATCTCCCTTGTGTGGTGTGAAAAGCTCATCTAGCTCTACCAATCCTTGTGGTCATTCCAAATCTGTTAGACCCCAGACCGGCTTTTTGTACTAGAGACACTCTTCCACGAGATCGCAGAAACAAACCAGAAGTTTTATCCATCCGTTGTCATCTGCTTCTATGATTGATTTGTTTTTGCCTAGAAAGGATTCCTAGTACTTGTCTTCACCTCTCTCTGTTTCTTTTCTTCTTGTTTTTGTTGCTCGCTTTTTCTTGGACACCGTTTGGTGCTCTTGTTGTTGTCAGCACTCTTGTTGTAATCTTTCAGTCCCACAGACCTTTTGGTGGTCTTTTGTTGGACATTAATATTATTATCTTATTTTATTTTATCTTTTCTCCTCTGAATGCACATTGCTTGCCTGCTCTGTATTTTGAAATGATGTTCCATGCTAAAATGTAAAGTCTATGCTTCTCTTGATGTTTATCCCTTATCAGCACAAAAATGCATTTTTCTGATGTATCTTTGTTGTTATTACACTTGCTTGCATATATTAAAGCAAAAGGTTTCAAAAATGATACATTTATTCTTGATAATACTACCTCCTTGCTTCTACCGTAGATTCATTCGAATGATAGCACATTATCTCTTGCTCACTTGCATTATTAATATAGGCTGCAATATCATGTTCATATTATAATTGTGTATACTTCTTCGGGCATTTTCACAAAATATATTTCTGTTATGTTACATGGCTTTCCTACATGAACATGTCTCAATCCTGTCTCTTGCTTAGATGCTTTCATTTCCAGCATTATTTGATTATCATGAATGTATTTCTCTGTTGGAGGAACTATATTCAGATGTTAAGTTTCAAATTAGTGATAATTTGCCCCTTAAATAGTTAAATGATTCATTTTCTTTCTGTGATTCACAATGTGCTAATAAAAGATTTCATGCATAATAAGTACATGTCCCTTTAATATTATGCTCATTCTTTCCATGACTGATATAAGACTTGTTGTAGCTTTCACTGTCAGAAGAGTAAAATGTTTCATAACTGAATACATCCCTTTAATACTCTTATTGTACTTTTGATCAGCTTCAATGATCCTACCTCTTATAAGCACGCCGGGCTCAATAACCCTTGTTGGAGCCTACGGTTATATCCGTGTACTTATAAAAGATTGGATGCTGCACAAGAAACAAAAATGTTAGGAAATAAATCGGATTTTTTTTATTTTATTTTTTTGGATGTAAATGCATATGCAGAGGGTAAGATGGTGAGATTGTTGGCCATTGCTTAGATCGTTTCGATCTAACCCTTTTCACACTTGTAGGATTTGGAGTGGGAGCATGGAAGGCGGAGCAAAGGGATCAAAAATGTGGAAGACCAACAACCCAACCAATCATTTCAGGCAGTGGCCGACACCCATGACCCATTTTATTTTGTTGTTCTTTACTTTCCGCATTTTCATTTACATGCATAGATCAGATGTTGGTTTATTTCCATGGGTTAGTTTCACGGCCTGTGTGAAACATAATGAACACTTAATGAATAAATTACATTTTCAGAAAAGATTATGGTTTATATTCGCTCTTTGTGATTCTTTTCGTCATTAAATGTAATTTATAGGCATGAAATACCAAGTGTTTATCATAACAAAATACATGATCACAAGCATTAAACAATCAGTCATTTTCAGCAGTCTGGCTTTTTCTTTTTGTTTGAGCTGGTAAGTCAAAAAGATAACAAGTCCTTCAAGAAGAAGTATCAGTATCATAAGAAGTTTCAAGATGTGTTTCCAAAAAAAACTCCATGGATTACCTTTGTCTAGAGTATTTGATTTCACCATAGATTTGGTACCTAGGGCAGAGCCTATATCAAGAGCACCTTACCGAATGACCACTACCAAGTTAATGGAGTTACAAGTGCAGCTGCGAGATTTATTAGATAAGAAAATTATTTGACCCAATGTCTCACCTTGGGGAGCTCCAGTGTTGTTTGTTAGGAAGAAGGATGGGACAATGAGGTTGTGTATAGACTATAGGATGCTTGACAAGGTTACCATTAATAATAGGTAACCGCTTCCTAGAATTGATAACTTATTCGATCAAATGAGAGGTGCAACTATATTTTCAAAGGTACACCTAAGGTCTGGTTATCATTTTCTTTGCATTAAAAATGAAGACATTCACAAGATTGCTTTCAAAACTCAATATGGCTATTACAAATTTACTGTACTACCATTCGAACTAACCAACACTCCAACGGCTTCAATGAATCTTATGAATAGCATTTTTCAAGATTGTTTAGATAAATTTGTGTTAGTTTTTATCGATAACATTCTCATATACTCTCCTAATGCGGAGGAACATCAAAGGCACTTAGAGATATTCTTACAAAGGTTACCTAAACATAAATTGTACGGAAAATTATCCAAATGTTCATTCTACCTAAAGGAGATCCAGTACTTGGGGCACATTAAATTTGCTCAAGGGAAGTTGTAGACCCCACTAAGATCAAGGCAATCAAAGATTGGCTTGTACATAGGAACATGACAGAGGTCAGGAGTTTCATGGGTCTTGCAAGATTTTATAGAAATTTTGTCAAAGATTTCTCCAAGATAGCTTACCCCATCACCTCACTCCAAAGAAAAGGGAAGAAGTTCATTTGGACCGAAAAGTGTCAACCAACTTTTGAATACTTGAAGGAGAAGTTAACTATCGCCCCGATACTTAGAGTACATAATCCCCGAGACCAATTTGTGGTTATAACAAATGCATCACAGAAAGAGTTAGGAGGTGTATTGATGCAAGAAGATCAAGTTATTGCCTATGAATCTAGGAAGCTAAAAAATTATGAAGAAAATTGCGCTCCACATGATCTAGAATTAGTAGCCATTATTCACGCCCTCCAGATGTGGAGGCACTATTTGATAGGAAAACCCTTTGAACTCCAATCAGATCATCACAGCCTGAAATATATATTTACTCAGCCTAACCTTAATGCTCGACAAAGGAGATGGCTGGAATTTCTAGCAAATTATAACTTTGAGATCAGCTACATTAAGGTCAAGGAAAACTAGGTAGTAGATGCTTTAAGCCGGCGAAGGCATGTGTTAGCTATGGTAGCCATAAGTATCTAGCTTAGGGAGCAAGTATTGCAACACCTAACAAGAGAGAATTTCTACAGTGAGGTTAGCTAAACATTTCACAGAGACCCTCAAGATCCTAGGTATGGAGATTATCAATTAGAAGAGGATGGATTGTTGAGATACAAAGGAAGGATGTATATACCCAAGGTTTTGGAAGTCCGAAGGATGATTTTAGAAGAATTCCACACAGCTTCCTATTCTGGACATCCTGGGGTGACCAAGATGATGGCAGATATAAAACCCTTGTATTTTGGAAGGGAATGAAAAGAGAAATAACAGATTACGTAGCAAGATGCCTCGAGTGTCAGATAGTCAAGGCAGAGCATCATTACCCAACAAGTCTACTACACCCAAACGAGGTTCTCGAATGGAAGTGGCAAATAATTACCATGGATTTCATTCAAGGGCTACCCATGACCCAGAACAGACACAATACCATCTTAGTAGTGGTAGACAAATTAACCAAAGTGGCTCACTTCATACCAAGTAACTTAACAGATGGAGTACCTCAGATTGCTCAGAAGTTTGTTTGAGAAATTTTTAGACTTCGTGAAATTCCAAAAAAGATTATATCCAACAAGGATGCTAGGATAAGATCCAAATTTTGGCAAACTTTATTTTAAGTTTTGGGAACCAAGCTAAATATCAATTCCGCTTACCATCCGGAAACCGATGATCAGACAGAGAGAGTTAATCAAGTTTAGGAAGATTTCCTAAGGGTGTATTGTATGGATCGACATTACCTCTAGGAAATGATCTTCCCTTAGTAGAATTTGCCTTTAATAACTCTTATCAATCCGCTATCCAAATGACACCCTTTGAGGCCCTGTATGTTCGTAAATGTAGAACTCCTATAAGTTGGAATCGAATTGAGGACAAAATTATCATTGGGCCAGAAATGCTATAAGAGATGGAAGAAAAGGTAATTCAAATCCGTCAAAGGCTAAAAGAGGCAAATGACAGACATAAGAGTTATGCAAATGCTAAAAGAATGCCTAAAGAGTTCTCAATGGGGGAAAAGGTTCTATTAAAGGTAAAACCACAAAAGAGTACTATCAAGTTCAGAAAGAATGCCAAGTTGGGCCCAAGATACGTGGGACCCTTTGAGGTGTTAGAAGTTGTAAACCCGATGGCCTGTAGGATCGCACTACCTCCGACCCTTGCCAGGTTGCATGATGTATTCCATGTATCATATCTTAAAAAAAATACCACCCATCATGAGCATGTAATCGATTGGAATCTTTTGCAGGTACAAGACCCAGGAGTGGTGGAAATAGAGTCACTCAAAATACTCAAGGTGTAGAAGCTCCGCTTATGAAATCGAGACATAACCCAGTGCAAGGTCTAGTGAGACCAGTATACTGAGGAAAGTGCTACCTGGGAAGATTATAATGAGATCTTCCAGAAATTTCCCCATCTCTTCTCTGGGACCGGAACATAATATTTGTGTCTATCATTAAAAAAAATTATGCTTTGTTACTTAAGTGGAATTTTGTTTTCTTCTCTTTTGTAAAGTTCATCGGGGATGATGAAACACAAGGGGGAGGGTATGTTATATCCCAAATTTTTGATCTTTTAAAATAATCTTACAGTCGTTGTAATCGATAGTTAAAAACTCTCGGATGTCATGATCTTGTGAAATGGAAGTAATGGTTAACCAATTTGATTCATGTGAAAATGCGTTTTCTTGATATTTCGATTTAAAATGGAGGAATGTATTATTATTATGGAAATATGCATTTTTGGTTGCAGGAGTAGACGAATGGGGGAAGCATTGCTAAATAGGATTTAAGGAATGGGGCACCAATTTAGTCCATCGTCAGAACATCAAGTATGGGTTCTAACTTCTAACTACCTTGATGAAGGATTTAATGGCTAGGCAACAGAATATACCTTGGATAGTCATGAGCTACTTGGTTGGTTCTTAAAACAAGAGAAAACATTAAACATTTAATATCATGCGAGAAACTATTACCTTTTTTTTCAGACTGTGGAAGTGGTCAACAATTGTAACTTTGTATGTGTGTGTATATATATATATATAATGTCACCATGATATTTTGCTAGCATCTATAATTTGCACTTACATGTATATATACATATATGCATGTATACATGAGCAATATAATCCACCCAATTAGCCACCCATAAAAGCCTTTTCCCACTACCGATCCCATACTACCTCCCATGAACTGAAAATCCATAACTCCGAGCGCGACAAATATGTGTGTGTATTTATATATGTACAATTATAGGTAAAATCCAATAGCATTATGACAATATATATATATATATATATATATTTGCTATATAAACCATGAGAAAGTATAATCTTTGTCTTAATTTTGGCTCCATATCGATGAGTGCTTGCCACCTTCATATCAACATTATTTCTTTTAAAATTTGAAAGATATGAGAATTTTCTTGTAACTGATGTTTAGTCTTGATCGAGACTTCCTTCTTGTAACCGATGAAGCCACGAGGGGGCATTACTTACTCTCCCCAAGACTAAGGACAAGTAATCGGCAAATCATTTCTCTTCCTTACATGATTGCTTTGAGCCGAATGTAATGTTCCGCAAGCGATCTGTGTCAAGCGGTGATCTGTGTTTGGAGTTGTCTATGTCTGGAGGTGTTTTCTATTCGGAGGTGACTTATGTTCGAAGGTGTTTTCATGCGGAGGTGTCTCCTATCTGAAGGCAATTTCTGTCCGGAGGTGTTTCCTATCTGTGGGTGATTTCTGTCTAGAGGTAATTTCTGTCCAAAGGTGTTTTTGTCCGAAGGTGTTTCTGTTCGAAAGTGTTTTTCGTCCGGAGGTGACTTTTGTCTGAAGGTGTTTTCATCTAGAGGTGTCTTCTATCCGTAGGTGATTTCTGTCCAGAGGTGTTTCTGTACGAAGGTGTTTCTGTTAGGAGGTGTTTCCTATTCGTAGGTGATTTTTGTCCTGAGGTGATTTCTGTCCGAAGGTGTTTTTGTTTGGAGGAGATTTCCGTCCAAAGGTGTTTCTGTCCAAAGGTGACTTTTTGTCTGGAGGTGATGCAGTTTGTATTGTTCATATGGTATCAGTGCAACAGTGTCATACAGTGAATATGAAGTTCGTACATATTGTTGGAAGGGTCATACGGTAACAGATGAAGATGTCTATATGAGCTGTTACAATAGAGAAGACCTCCACAAAAATGAACAATGTATTGAGTGCGACAAGATCATTAGTTGGTAACCAAATAAGATTATAGTTGCAAGGAATGGTAGTGCTCCAATTTGCCAGGTTTGAGCAAAATATTACACGTGACGGAATAGGGTGAGGGTTGAATTCCACTGAAACCGAAATAGCCAAGTAGGGAAGATCTTCCACTTCCGAAATGGTGAACAATCTAGAACTCCAACAGGTACTCGCAAATACAAAGAAGTAATCCAAATCATATACTAACAACTTTCTACATGTTGCACATAAATACCCCTTTGAAGAAAACTCTCGAAGGTTTACAAAAAAGTGCTCACACAACAAACACCTATGGATAATTAATACACATTGGGCCCTTTTGATAAATAATTAAAGGTCCAAATAATATTATTTAAATTTTGGGACCATTAATTATTTGAAGTATTTTATTAAAATTGGGGACATTACACTGAAGCTCTTTCTCTTTCCATAACACTTTCCGGAGACCAGCATTATTTGGAGGATCGTATTACGATACCTCAATTGCAATATCGGCCACGCTTTGACAGTATTTCCATGCAAGAGCTGTGTTGTCAAACCACAACAACAAATTCTAAGTTGCATTCCAAATCATGAAACCATTCTGCAAGTCTTATTTCATATTTCATATGTTATGTCTTTTATCTTGCATTCTTTTTGATGAATTCCACTACGGAATGGTGGAACACTATGAAAAAGTGTGTCCACAATCTTGGATAAGTATCTTAGCCATAACCAAGGCTTAAGAGCAGTAAGATTTCTGATAGAACGTCAACTTTGTTTTCCATTATGCGTAATAGTTCTTTTACCCATGCATATTGGGTGCTAGTACAGACCAGCAAAGTCAGAACCAAAGTGACTCCATTATGATTGTTTATCAAATATTTGTCTAATGCATAATATTGAACATTTTGCATAGGAATGGCTTCTTCATTTTTCACAAGGCATATATCTGACTTATATAGTGGTATTATCCATATGCAAGTTGAGATAAGAATCAGATTGGTCAAAATTAATTCTGATTGATAAAGGAGTATATAGATACTGGCAAATCTCCTAGGATGCACCCAAGACCAGCAGGGTCGACCATAAACAATTGAAGAGGAGAGGTGTCCCTACAAGAATAAACTGAGAATCAGTAACTAAAGTACATGAACATCTAAAAGTAAAACTACTTAGTCCAAGTCAGCTCATGGTTGTCCAAAATATATTCAGTTGTCAAGTCGAGCGGTGGTGATCGAGTTGTTCATTTGCCCATCTAAATCCTTGGCCAAGGTAGATTAGAGGCATGCTTGCCACAATTGATCAGTAGAGGTCAGAGTACTAGCTGATGGAGGGAAGGTTGATGGAGGAATTCCTCAGTCTTGTCTGCTGCTTAGCTGACACTCTTAACACCAGAATGCTCGAATGGCAGGATTATGGTGCCCGAAGCCTAAACTTGGGGTAGGGAGGATCTTTCTCGTAAGAGATTGTGTGTGGATATATTAAGGTCTGCGGTTGGGAGGTTAAGCCTATGTCAATGCTTCTCCTTTTCACTAGATGTCGAGGCTTGCACAACACATCACTAGTTATTTCTATACATATATGAATTCTTAATCTTTTGCCTGTACATACTTTACATGTTACTTTGAAATGCATAATCGTATAATTATTTGTTTCTTTCAAAATGTAATTATAAAAGTTGGCTATGGAAGTTATAGTAGTTTTCTTTCATATAAAATGGATATAGTCGCTGGATTAATTCTGATTTCTTATCCTTGTAAAGTGAATTCAGTTGATAGTTCTTTCCTATATGATGTAGTGGATTACAACCTTCTTATGTCAATCTGTTATAAAAGTAAGTAAAATCTAAGAATATGTTTTCTATTTTTTAGCTTAATAAATTGGTATGTTACAAAGCTCGATAATTGCAAGTGTTCAATTGGAAACTCTAAACTTGTAGCAAATCTTTGTGGTGGGAAGTTTGCTACTAACCAAGAATGGGCACCATTTCAATTACAGAGACGATATTAATTGATGGCAAACAGATTTGTGATGATTGATATGCTACATGAGCATGAGGAAGCATTTTTTTAGTCAAAGTGCACGAATGTGATGTAGGAGGTCCTCATATTTTTGCAGAAAGGCAACTACAAATGTAATTGGTGCCTGGCAAACTACAGGGACCTAATCATGATAGGAGATGCAAACAAGGAGCGTTGAAGCTTGGATGCTCGCCAGATTGCACAATGCCCACGTAGACTTTTGCAAAATCTAATACGATGGTTATTGGGAGTTTCTGCGCTGACTTCATATATAGCATATATAGGAGATAGGGGTCAAAACCTTGTAGTGAAAGAGGCATGTTTATTAAGTGGTAAAGTTTGCGCTTAAATAGTGAATGCAGTTGGGATGTCATTTGAAGATGTATGAAGGGGTTGTTCTTTCAACCGCTTTGGACATAGACCAAAGGCTGGCAAACCACGAGATGGGCCTCTATAATCTACTTCGCAGGGGTGCACAAATTGTTTTGAACATGGTGTTGGTCTTCCATGCATGCAGATAAAATGAGGGGATTTTTGCTTCCTTTTGTCAAGTGATGGTGTATATACTTTTTAGGAGACCATCCCTGAAATGGTTAATGATGGAAATGTTGTTCCCGTTGACAGTAGAGGTGGACCTGCGTGCTGCAACAAGGAAGATTGCATTATTTTATAGAGGCATTGAGCCGCCATTTGTCTTGTGAAGAGTGATCAGATTAAATGGAAAATACTGCACTTTCCAATCCAAATTAACACGATGGAAGAGATTATATGGTGTGCAAAAGGGTTGAATGGACTGTTTAAAAAATAGATGGGCTGCCATTGTATTAAATAATGCTGAGGATGTCGTGTTTTGCAGAGAGTGTGTGGATGCCCAGGCTTGTAGGGACCTATGATTAGTCTAGTGACATCATTGACCTCCCAAGTCCAGTTGGAGGTAGGCATGGTTTCTTATTGCATACCTTGCAAATGCAAACAAGGCAGATAACTTTGGTAGGCATCGTCTGCACATGATCGGGGCAAGGCGTATGATAAGAAGGGAGACAGTGAAATACACTTATCCCACACTATTTGTGTGAGCATCTAATGTTTTGTTTTAATACCAAATCATATCTATTTGAAGTGTATAAAGCCATGTAGCTTTATGACAATGTGTTTGTGTGTGGGCCCAATAGGTGGGCATGTAGTAAAATTTTAATCAACAAGGGGTGTGGTTCAACAATGAAGTGGACACTGACAACGAACAAGGAAACACCACATGGCACCAAATTCCATGCAGACTTTGATGATGACATCAGCGAACAGGACACATGGCGACTTATCGTGTTATTGCAAGAATAAATGTTAGAGGCCCGAAAATGTGATATGGTAACAAGTGGCAGTGTATTCCTAGGGGTGCTGACTGGATGGAGGTGCCACATGGACCAATTGCGCATTTTTTGGAGAAAGGTGTCAAAGAACGCGAAAACATCATTAGGCGCCACGTAGCAGTAGGACCCGAGTAGATGATGTCAGCGAGGTGACAGGAAGCGCAATCTCGCATTTTTGCGAGAAACTGGCAACATCTCGCAAAAACAAGAGATGTTGCCATGTGGCAAAGCAAGCCCGATAGATAACAGGTTGTGAGGTGGATCTAAGGACCAATCACGTAATGACATGTGGTAATATCAGATGATGTTTCAAGAGGCTAGCAAGGCGTGCTAAATCAGCAGTGACATGGACTATATGAACCAGTGGAAAAAAGCCATGTGGCACATAGTTAGCGCTTGACCAAAAGTTTGACCAAGCAAATTGGAGGGAAAAGTAAGGTTGAAAAATGCCAAATATTAAATTAATTAATTTCCAAGTTGAGTGCCTGTATAGAGGAATTAAAAGGGAAGTGGGGCCCACATGCTATTGGGATTGGCATGTTGAAATTAATTGAATAATGTAATTTCAAAAGGATGAGTGCTCCTTGTTTTAAAGATAAGATAAAAGGGACAAGCTAAGGTGGGACCCATGCAAATAAAGAGAACCAATCATATTCATTATTTTCTAACGAATGAAAAATGAGCTGCACTTACTTTTAGCAGGCCATATTTTTTAAAGAAATGAATTTTATTGCAAAGTCTACACTATGTAATAAAATAAATTTTTAGAATGAGGAGTTTGCAATATTTCTTCATGGTATGTCTTCCAAAAGAGGGTTCTTGCCTCAACTATTGATGAAATATATCAGTATTATATACCGTTGGAAATCTCAAGAGGTGAACTTTTTTATTTTGGAGACAAAATGAGTGCAAGTCTAATTGGTAAGGAGATATTCTCAAGTTTGATCAATCAGGAGCTTTCACAACTGAATCTTCTTGGCCCTTTTTGTAACTCATCAATAGCAATTAGGGACATCTTTTTTCAAATCATCCGGGTTTGTCTCCAAACTTGGTGAAGAATATGCCAGCACTTTCTTTTTGCCATTGCATCCATTTGGAGGGATTTTTGGTAGAGCTTTTAGAGGCAGATAGGTATTCTTCTTGTAGTGTTTTCTCATCATTTTGGAGATATTTTCACAAGTTTATTGTGCCAAATAATGAGATCTGATTCTTCAATTAGAGAGGAAGGAATGAAGAGGTTTTCTTGCTATAGGTGGAAGAGATTCAAGTGGACAAATGGAAGCCACGAATCAGATCCAGGATTTTCTTCTTCTCTAGATATTCTTCTTTTCTTTCTTTCTCTAGGGTTGATGGTTCCAGCATGTTGGGCAAGTTTCCACAGCTTGGTTTTCCACCATTCTTCAGCATTTTCTGTGTATGGACAGCAAATGTGGATCTACTGTTGTATCTTTGTGGGTCTTGAATCTTTGAGTTTTCTTGTCATTGTAATGAGGAATAACAAGTTTCCAATGAACATACATTCTAATTTGGTTCTCTCTATTGGTGTAAATAAGTATTTACTATTTACACTTTACTTAAGTTTACTTAGGATAATGCATATCCATATTCGTTGTCATGTAGACACCTAGGAGTTTGTAGATTCATATGGGTTGTCATGTTGACAACACAGTAGTTTGCACTCCAATTGAGCACATGTTGTCTACTACATCTCTTTATGAGATACACCTTTGCATTCTTATCCTCTCATTGTTGCATGTACATTCATACACAATGGAGGATAATCCACTCTTGGTGGACATGTGCTTAGTTGTTATGCTTATCTCTTTGCTGACTCCTAGTCATATCAGTTGCCTTTATATACAAGGCACTTCTATAATGTATTCATCCAATTATCTGATATCCAATCATCTGATATCCATTCTCATTTGATCATCATTTGTCTCTCTTGTGCTATCTACTGAGCTTCTTGATCTTGGCATTTCATTCTTGCCTTAGGCAAATTCTTACATGGTATCAGCGCTATATCAAATTCTTACACTCTCCAATGTGTAAATCAGTTAAGTTTTTGGAATGAAATGAAGAAAAGTTTTCTTTCTTTCATTGTCTTGTTGTGAGATACTCATTTATCTTTCATGCTTCAATCTAAAGGATTGATTAATCTGCTTGATAGAAATCGGGGATTTGCTGGTATTACACAGGGATTTGATAAGTAGGCTAAACTAGATTGGCTGTTGTGATGTGTTGCAAGGTTTCATCTCACAGATCTGAAGTTATTTCATAAGTGCATAGTACAGTGACTTGGTTTCGCATGACTCCATGCCCTCATGGATGAAGCACTGATCATAGCTACAGGATCTTCATTTTTGTTTTTTGATTCATGGTGTTTGCTGAAATTCTTTTCAAATCAAATTTATTTCCCTTTCATGTTTTAAGAGCTGAAAGTAGACCCTTGTAAATGTAAAGGATCTCTGATAGAGACTCTAATTACTTTTGTTATTTCAATCTGATAGATAATATCAGAATATATATTATATTAAATTGCAGACTGAAAGTCTGATATAATAGTCAATAATAATAACAGACTGAATATGGTATCTTTAATGACTGATATAGTTATCAGACCGAGTTAGTATACACTGCAGTAATGAATTGATACAATGACTGAAGTTGTGTTTGACCACTGATGAACACTTATGTTACTGCCAATGATTGCTCAGATCACTGCCGCTTTTATTGGTGTCTTTGCTCATCGACAGACTTGGTATAAATAGGAAGAGGAGTACATGCCCCCGTAGGGGCATGACTCTACATGGCCAATGGCCACGTAGGGTCATGTTGGGTATGTAACAAATCTTAACCATATTATAATCTAACCAATTCATAGATCGATTATCTTTTGCTTATGACATAACACTTTATATATATATATAGATTAGTGTGTAAACAAACATGAATGACTTCTCCAATATAGACTTAAATAATCTATAAACAAACATGAATGACTTCTCCAATATAGACTTAATAATATATATATATATATATATATATATATATATATCTGTGTGTGAGTATATAAGAGAGTCATATATATATATAAAACACTTCTCCTAATGCTATATACTTAACACTCCCTCTCAGCAAAGGAGAAGTGAAATATCAATCAGATCTCATGAACTTTTAACAAGTTATCAAAAACAACAAATTATCTGACTTTAACACTCTGAAATAGTGACTTGTCAAATAACTATAATCACAATGTTATGAACACTATCATAACATGAATTATGATTTTTGGCATTCCGGAACAACAACTAAAGTGATCATAATACTTTCGTTATCAATGACTTCCGGCATATCCGGAACATAGATTGTCATGATAACAGGCCTATCATTTGTAAGATCGTCACCTTACAAAGGTTACCTTTTGAATATATGTCTATGAAAGATCGTCATCTTTCATTACATATCTGATGCAACTATTCAATTAGAAGCATAAACACAAATATAAAATGAAACTCATTCAATATTCAAAATTAGAAATTTGACCATACCAAGTTTTCCTCTGAAATATTCCAATTTAACCTTAGCAAGAGGTTTAGTAAGAACATCTACTATTTGCTCATTAGTACTTATGTACTCTAATTTGATAACATCTTGATCTACCATATCCCTAATGTAATGATAAGGTATCTCAATATGCTTAGATCGATTGTGGAAAATTGGATTTGCTAAAAGCTTGATACAACTTTGATTATTGTAGTGAATGATAGTGGGCTTTAAAGGTTTCTTAAAGAACCCAACTAGCAACTTCCGCAACCATACAGCTTCTCTGGCTCCCATGGAGGAGGCTATATATTCTGCTTCAATAGAGCTTAATGCAACTGAAGATTGTTTTCTACTGAACCAAGAAATCATAGCAGAACCAAGACTAAAACATCTTGTAGTACTCTTATGTTCCGTAGAGCTGCCTGCCCAATCAGAATCAAAATATCCATGAAGATTGATTTCAACTTGAGCATATTTGAGTCCCATACCAACTGAACCTCTTAGATATCGTAAGATATGCTTAGCTGCCATTAGATGTATCTTCTTTGGTTCACATATGAATTGACTTAATGTATTAGTTGCATAAAATATATTAGGACGAGTGTTCACCAAGTACATTAGTGACCCAATGATCTGCGATTAGTAAGTAGGATTAGTAAGTTTAGATTCGAACCCATCATTCTTCAATTTATGTAAGTTAGCTTCCATAGGAGTAGTAACTGGTTTACAATCCATCATTCCAAACTTAGTCAAAATATCAACAGTGTATTTTCCTTGATTTAAGAAAATGTAGTTCTCCTTTTGCCAGACTTCTAGACCTAGAAAGTAATGAAGAAGTTCTAGGTCTTTCATATCAAATTCTGTTGTTAGTTCCTGTTTGCATTTGGCTATAAAATGTTCTTCACCTGTTTTTAGCAAATCATCAACATTTAATACAAGAATAATCATATCATCTCCATTTATTTTGAAGTATATGTTGGAATCAACTTCATTCTTGGAATACCTTAATTTTGTGAGATAGCTATCTATTCTTTCATACCATTCCCTGGGTGCTTGTTTAAAGTCATATAGTATTTTCTTTAATTTACACACATGAGAATTTTTGTCATGAGTGATGAATACTTCTGGTTGTTCAATATATACTTCCTCTTCAATTTCACCATTTAGGAATGTTGTTTTGACATCCATTTGATGTATCTTCCACCCTTTGGATGTTGCAATTGCTATGATAGTCCTAACAGATGTGTACCGGGCGACTGGAGCAAATGTTTCTTCATAATCAATTCCTTCCTTTTGCAAGAATCCGCGAGCTACAGATCTAACTTTGTATTTTTCAATGCTGTCATCAGGTGCATACTTGATTTTGTATAGCCATTTAGAAGAGACAACTGATTTATTCTTCGGTCTGGGAACAACATCCCATACATCATTCTTTAGTATTGATTGATATTCTTCAATCACTGCATATTTCCAAGATTCGCTTTATAAGGCTTCTTCGACATTTGAAACTTTTGTTTTGATGAGTTCAGAAAGTGGTGCTACATAGCATGATTGATTTCTTGTTCTCTTGCTTTCTCTGAGTACTTCTCCAAGTTCTATATGATTTTCTTCTATCATTTTTCTAGCCCAAAGTGGTCTCTTTTTATTGTTAGAATTTTCAGTATTCTCTGAATTTGGAATAATAGGTGTAATATGTTCAGTGTCATTCTCCCTCTCATTCTCTACTAAAAGATCCTCATCTAGTTCAATAATAGGTTATGCATATGATTCATCAATGTTCTTTGAAAGATTAAAGGCAGCGTCTTCTTCAAATTTTACATCTCTACTGACTTTGATGGTCCTTTAACTAGGGACATAGATCATGTAACCTTTGGTTGTTTCATTGTATCCGATGAGTATACCCTTATTTCCAAATGGTTCTAACTTTTTTCTCTTTTCTTTAGGAATATGAATATAAACAGGGCGCCCAAATATTCTTTGGTGACTTAAGTTTGGTTTGATGGCTGTGAATACTTCTTCAGGAGTTGTATTTTCCAATATTGAGTGAGGACATCTATTTTGAATATAAACTGTAGTATTAGAAGCTTCAGCCCAAAAAGAGGTATGAAGATTTTGGTCATGCATCATAGCTCTCATTGATTCAATAATTGCTCTATTTTTTCATTCAACGACTCCATTCTATTGAGGATTATATAGTACAGAAAACTCCCTCTTAATCCCAATAGTAATACAAAAGTCTTTAAAGATTTCTTAGATGCATTCACCTCCATTATCTGATCTTAAGGTTTTGATTTTCTGACCAAACTGATTTTCAACTAGGGCTTTGAATTCTTTGAATTCAGATAACACTTCAATTGATTCCTTTTGCTTAAGGAAGTAGATCCACGTTCTCCTAGAATAGTCATCTATAAAGATCACATAATGGAGACATCCATTTAGGGAAGGTACAAACATAGGACCACATAGATCAGTATGAAAAAGTTCAAGTACAGAATTTGATTTGTGTACACTTTTGGGAAAGGATTTTTTTGTATTTTTACCTAGGGCACATCCTTTGTAAATGCCTAAATGATTAGGTTTGAGGCTAGGTAACCATATTACAATTTTTCCTATCGATGATAAAGCACGAAAATGAAGGTGACCCAGTCTTCTATTCCATATTTCACTTGTATTTGATGTTTCATGGTTTAGAGCTAAATTTTGCTGGTTACAAAGTTTATATAAACTTCCATCTCTAAATCCAATGGATATAGCTTTCTTGATATTTGAATTCTTTGGCCAAGATAGAACTTTATCTTCTTGGAAGGTGATATGATACCCTTGATCAGCAAGACCAAAGATAGAGACCAAATTTCTTTTTATACTAGATACAAATAAAACATTCTTAAGTTGGAGAGTAATACCTAAATTAAGTTGACTTGAACATGATCAAATACCTTTAACCGGGTGTGTAGAGTTGTCTCCAATGGTTACTTCTTCGTAGGAGTATCCTTTGAAGCTTTCAAATTTATCTCTAAGGCCTGTGATATGACATGATGCTCCGTTGTCTATAATCCAAGTATTTTTGTTGGAGTTTAATTCACTTGAGAGTGCTAGATAAAATGCGTAGTTTTCTTCTTTTTCATCTTTTTCCCCTTTGATTTATGCTAGAGCTTCTTGAATTTTCTTTCATTCTAGACAAAAGTTATGAGTGTGACCAAATTTGTCACATTTGAAACATTATACTTTTGACCAATCCCATTTCTTGTATGATTTGTTGAATTTCTTTCTATTTCATTTGAATTTACCTTCTTCTTTTTTATTGTCGGTGTTATAGCTTGAAGAGCTTGAATGTCTCCTCCTTGATTTAAGCTGATGCCTCTGGAAACTAATCTTGACTCTTCTTGAGTGCATTCATTTTTTAGTACTTCAAATTTAAGAAGATCAGGTCAAGAGCTTAGACCACAAATAAAAGTTTTCCAAGATAGCGGTAGTCCTTTTAAGGCTATAATGCTATGTTCTTTGTCATCTACTGGACTTCCAATAGTTGCAAGTTGATCTTTCAATTCAAAAATTCTTAAGAAATACGATGTAATTGATTCTTCGTTGTTCATTTTGATATATAGAAGATCTTGCTTCAACAATTTGCTAGTATTGTTAATTTTGAAAGTATTCTTAATTGTAGAAAACATCTCAAAAGCTATTTTAAGACTAGATATAGAGGGGAGAATGTGATCCTTCACAAAATCTGTAGTAATCTTCATGGCTTTGTTGTTGTGCCTCTTCCACGTTGTTTTATCTGGATCATTTTCTCGTATTGGTTTATTTGACTCTATATACTCTTCTAATTCCATCTCTTGTAGTACAATCATAACTCAAATTTTTCATAATGAAAAACTTGATGCTCCTTCAAGTCTATCCTCTAACCTTACGTGGTTCACCATTTTGAATTGAAGATATTTAAAATCTGATATTAATAATTCTAAGATTAATACTTCTGAGATCGAGTTTTCTCTATCAGGATGGCTCTGATACCATGTAAATGTAAAGGATCTCTGATAGAGACTCTAATTACTTATTTTTATTTTGAAATCATTTACAAATCGTGTGCTTATTCAAGCAACAACATGAGACTTACAACCTTATTCAAGCTCCTTACGAGCAACCACACTAGATACAACAATTGGAAGGCTAAGAGTCACAACTTAGAATCCACCTTTTACAATCAGACAAATACAACCAATAGATGACCAAGAGTCACAACTTAGAATTCCACAAAGATGTCCCTCTTGGGATTTGAACCAGGGTCTTCACAATGAGAACTCATTGCTTCAACCAACTAAGCTAAACCCCTTGGAGGACTCTAATTACTTTTGTTATTTCAATCTGATAGATAATATCATAATATCTATTACATTATATTGCAGACTAGAAGTCTGATATAATAGTCAATAATAATAACAGACTGAATATGGCATCTTTAGTGACAGATATAGTTATTAGACCAAGTTAGTATTTATTGTAGTAATGAATCGATACAATGACTGAAGTTGTGTTTGACCACTGATGAACACTTATGTTACTGTTGATGATTGCTCAAATCACTGCCACTTTTATTGGTGTCTTTGCTCATCGGTGAACTTGGCATAAATAGGGAGAGGAGTACATGCCCTATAGGGGCATGACTCTAGGGTCATGACCCTACATGGGTATGTAACAAGTCTTAACCATATTATAATCTAACAGATTCATAGATCGATTATCTTTTGCTTATGACATAACAGTTTATATATAAAAATATATATATATATAGTAGTGCATAAACAAACATGAATGACTTCTCTAATATAGACTTAATCATATACATGTATATATGTATGTATATATATATATATATATGTATGTATGTATGTATATATATAACTGTGTGAACTTGGCATAAATAGGGAGAGGAGTACATACCCTGTAGGGGCATGACTCTAGGGTCATGACCCTACATGGGTATGTAACAAGTCTTAACCATATTATAATCTAACTGATTCATAGATCGATTATCTTTTGCTTATGACATAACAGTTTATATATATAAATATATATATATATATATATATTAGTGTATAAACAAACATGAATGACTTCTCTAATATAGACTTAATCATATACATGTATATATGTATATATATGTATATATATATATATATATATATATATATATATATATATATATGCATGTATGTAAGTATATATATAACTGTGTGCGAGTATATAAGTCATATATATAAAACACTTCTCCTGATGCTATATACTTAACAAACCTCACTTAGCTTATGGGTTTGTAGGTTGTGCAATTAGCTACTACACATCTATGTTCCTGCATAAGTAAAGAAGAATTAGGGTTATTATCTACTTTGTTTGGATTCTAGAACATGTTTTAGTGCTATTATGTTTGTGCGAATCCAAGGTTTACCTGCCTAGGTCCTATAGATCCTGAAGAGTAGGAGGGATTGTTGCCATGTGTTGACATTTCAGTCAAGTTTGTTTATTAGTGACACACACACTTAATCAAATGGTTAGTAGCTACCAAGCTTATCTTGCAGTTTACAATGTTAACCAAGTAATTCGAGCTCTACCGAGTTCTACAGTTGCTACCGAGTTCCAGAAACAGTCTATCACCGAGCAAACGATTGTACCAAACATTTATGGCGATTGGAAAGTGAAATTTGTTAAAAAGGAAGAAATCGAATTCATTTGTCACTGTGAATTTTCAAAAAGCCATTTGCGAAGAGTGATTTCTGTGCTTCCAAGAGATCTGTGCAATTTGTTGTTGAAGTTTTCTGTGTTTTCAAAAACCCTACCGAACATGGCATCCTCCAGCAGCAAAAACAAGAAAGGATCCAAGACGTTGGTTCAAGGAGTCAATTGGAAGGCACTAGACTTCAAGTTACGTCCGGCAATTGTGGAAACACTTGATCCAACCGGAGCTCAGTCATAGATTCCACCAAAGGTACTAATGGTTAATGATATTCGCTCACATTTTCATTGTTCGATTCAAGACATTGGAACCCTAGAGATGGATGAAACTCTAGAAAAGTTATGTGTGAATGGTGCATTGAAACCCGAGCATCAACACTTGGAGACTAAGGGTTTAACCCACATTCTACATATGCCCCGAGACTTCTAGATAAAATGGATATGGTTCATCCTTAGCTGTGTACACAATGGGCAACTATGGTTGGAGCAGCCTATTTTAATAACGAAGAAAATGATTCATCGAATCATAGGGCTCCCAATGTTGACCAAGGCTAAGACTACCAAAACCCTAAGTTGGGTAGAACTGGAAAGCAAAACTCTTGCCGAATGAGATGGAAGAGGTATGAAGATCAGTTGTGTAACTGACATGGAGCTGAAATTTGGAATCCATGTGATAGCACATAAAATCTATAGCTTCAATCGTCTCAATAGCGTATCATGTGAGGCAGTTGATTTGGCTCTCAAGGTGGTGAAGAACATGTCCTTCGACCTTGTCGAGCTTATGCTAAACCAATTCAACAACAACATGGAGAGCATCAGGACTTCGAAGAATAACCCGTGTAAGTTTGGTTCAGTCTTAACCTGTTTATTCTTCTTTGTGCAAAAGTTTTTCCCCTCAAAAGGTTTAGTCATATGGAGAAAAGATGTACCAATACTATACCAAATCAATGAGTATATAGCAAAGATGGGTGAAAACTATGTCAGTATCATGGATAATTATTTTGATTCATTCAAGGAAAAGATGAATAACAAATTCAGAATTCCCAAGAAACTTGTAGAAGATTACAAGGATGATGTTTGTTTTATGGTAGACTATGACAAGGTATACATTCAAGCAGTCAAACCTAGAGTGGTGTGGGTTAAACCTCTAAGCTATGAGGTTAACATTTATGACACCAAGGACATCATTGAGGCACTATTGAATGAACCTGTGGATCCCAAGGCTACATATTTTGGTATGTATTATGAAGCCAAAGCCAGAATAGAACTTGAAATAAAGCTTCCTCAAGAAGTCAGCAAAGGAAAGAAGAGGATAGCAAAACTGAGGCAAGCAAGTTCTATTCTCCTACTAATAAAAGGTAAAGGAGATGATGTGGAAGAAGATGATGCAGAAGATGAGGCAGAAGAAACTAAATCAGAAGAAGAAGATCCAATCAAGAAGAAAGGTAAAGTTATCATAACCAGACCTACCAAGTCATCTACTACAATATTCACTAGAAGAGCATCCAGATCAAGAAAGAAGTTGAAATTAGGTGCAGAAGCAGAGGATGTTATTTTCAAATGGCTTCCATCTACATTTCAAGAGAAACTAAAAGAGATTGATTCGAGAGCTGGCATGGCAAACGTTAAATCACTGAGATATGAGACCAGGAATGCAAAAGAGAAGAAGCAAGTTGAAGACATGATTATGTCCAAGTTAGGTAAATGGAAATATTCACCCAATCAACTTGTGCAGCAAATTCCCAATGAACTGATGGAAAGAATCAAACCTAGATGGGAACATGCTAAGAAGATTGCAAAGGATATATTTGAACAGACTCTGAGGTGGCTCATGTCGAGTCTTAATGATAAAGAAGTAAAAGAATCCATCAAGAGGAATGAAGAAAAACTCACTCTGAAATTCAACACTTGCTTGATACTGGTTAGTGACATAGAACATGTGGTGAAGACTGCCACTACTACTTGGAAGAATATCTACAGTCTTCATCAGAAGAGTGATTTTTTTGTTCATGCCAGTGATAAAGATGATGATGAAGATGACAAAGAAGAAAAAGACAATGATGATGAAAAAGAAACAAATGATGTTAATCAGGATGATGAGGAGCAAGAACAGGAAGCTACCGAGGAGAATCTCCCTGAGATTCAGAGTATTGAGGAAACTGACCTTGAGAAGATTGCAGCAGTAGTTATGGCCTCATTTCCTCACTCTTCGGGCAAAGCTTTAAAGCCATCAAGCTCAGAGAAAGCTTTTGTCGTGTTGGTTGTGGCAACCATTGAAATTCCAAGCACCCAACCAATCTTTGCACCTGTTCAGCTAAGTACTATATTGACTAAAGTAATCAGCACTTCATCTACCAAGCACTCAATGCTTCCTCCTTCATCAAATTTGGCTACACAGCAACTAGGTATTTCTTCAGTCACTGCAATATCTACTTTTGTTGCTAGCCCTTCTATTTCTACTATTGTTGCAATCCCCAATGTACATATAGTTAGCACAAAGACAGTTGAGAACAAGCCTCAACTGAGTACCAAGGTTTCTAGCAAGGGCAAAGATTAAGAAGAAGACACTAATCTTGATGAGGATATAGTTATCCCGAATTGGGATATCTTTACTCTGAATCCTGATCAAATGCATATAGTAGGTGAGCTATTGCAAAAGAAAGCTAAGCAACAGAAGCTTAGAGAGGAGAAAAATAGAGAAAACCAAATGCTAGAAGATGCAAAGAACATACTTGCAGATGCACTCAGTACCAAGGTTGATACTACTCAACCTATTTTGGTTTAGTTAGCAGAAGTTGTTCAAAAATTTAATGAAGATCTGAATGGGCAAGAAAAATTGTTGCAAAGAGCAGCGAAGAAATTTGAAAACAAAGTATTGGAGCAAGCTACACATAAAATTGCAATATATCAAGCAGACTTGTCTACTATCCTCAGCGCATTGGAAACCTCTACCAATAATGTTACTTCATTATTTAGTAAGTTATGTGATACATCTATCTTTACTCAGGAAATCAAAGATAAACTCTCCAAGATAGATGACGACTTGAACACAAGTGCACACCAGTTGTCACTTGACCCGAACTACAATTCTACTCATTACTCAAAAATCAGATTTCTGACTAATCTGCAAGCAAAATTATTAAGGGAAGAAGCCAGGATCAGGGCCACACTTGTAGACATTCAAGGCATGATTCTTCCGAACATGGATACATGGCAAAAACACATTGCATATGCCAAAACTCTCATCCATGACAGCAACTTCTCCATAGCTGATCACATGATGGAGCTACCAGCAGAAGTGCAGATTGCATTGCATGCAAGCAAGGTGTTACAAGAAAATTGGAACAAGACAATGTCATTGATTTTAAAAGTACATTCTGACTTCTTGTCACATTTTGGCATCACCATGTAGCATACACCTTTGGCATTTATGTCAAAAAGGGGGAGAATATGTGAAGATGCAATAAAGGGGTAGAAGATGAGAAGAGAAGATGTAATATAAGAGACATGAGATATATGTATATAGCAAGTAAAGTATGATGTATATATATGTATGGGGGAGCATCATAATATTATATATATACATATACAGATGATCATAAAACATCTCTTACAAAAGCAATTTTGAAAAATCTCAACAAAAAGGAGTATGTTACCAAGTTGAAGTCAAAGGATGGAGACTAAAGATTGTTTTTGAACTTAAATTTTTTAGAATTCAGTTTTGATTGAAGTGTTTTTGTCACTAATGCCAAAGGGGGAGATTATTGACATTTCAGTCAAGTTTGTTTATTAGTGACACACACACTTAATCAAATGGTTAGCAGTTACCGAGCTTATCTTGCAGTTTACAGTGTTAACCAAGTAATTCGAGCTCTGCCGAGTTGTACAATTGCTACTGAGTTCCAGAAATAGTATTCAGTTCGCACCAAGCAGTATCTACCAAGTTGGTGATTATCAGTGTAAATCAAGCTTCATAGTGTTTCCCAAGTTTCTCAGTGTAAATCAAGTTCTCCAGTATTTACCAAGTTCACAGCATCAGTGATGTGAATCTAGTGTTGACCGAGCCAGGATGTGTCAACCAAGTGATTCAGTTTATACTGAGCTCGCAGTAATAGTGTTGACCAAGCTATGCAGTGTCAACCAAGTGATTCAGTTTATATGTCGAGTTTCACAGTATTCACCGAGTCACCAGTGCAGACTGAGTTCAGACTACTTAGAAGTGATTAGTATGAACCAAGCTTCTACGTCTACCAAGTGCATGACAATACCAAGCGTTGACAATGGTTGCCGAGTATCAGAACCTCACCGAGTTTGTCTTCAGAACTCGAGTACTAGTAGTTGGGCCAACTTTGTGCATTTTGGTGAAACTTTTATTGTAGCCGACTTTGATGAATTGTAATTTGGATTGGTATATATGTAATGTATTGTATCACATCTAAAAGAAAGAAAGAAAGAAAAAAAAAGAGTAGAAGTGCGAAATAAGAAGGCTACAAGCAGTATAAGGAGCAACAAAGATTTATCTATCACAGCAAGGTGATCATTACACTACAGAGGAATCTCATTCGACAAATCAGAGTTGCAAATCAAAGATCAGCCACTGGTTCATTCTAACTAGTGGAACAATTAAATCCTTTCACAAGGTAGACTTAACAGTCTTTTGTAAATCTCTTTACCAAGTGCATATTTCATTATATGTTTTGCAAATCCTTTGACAAGGTGAACCTAGCAGTCCTTATGGATCCTAACAGGGCAGATCATCAGAAGTGATCATTGTAAGCCTTAACAGGCCAACTTTACACTGCAGCACTAAAGCTTGTGGGTATCATCCCCACCCCAATTTTACTTTCTATTTGGACGGTTTCTAGGTCACCATATTGTGTGTCAAAGTGTTATCAATGTTTTAATGCTTTCATTTTTTTCAAGCATACATATGAAGGATTAATTGGTGAAATAAGAATAAGTTTTATTGATTCCTGATTCACCCCTCCCCTCTCAGTAACCTAGCCTATCTTATATTTCCAACAGCCATGTTAGTTGGCTTGCATTCTGTCCAAGGTGTATTGATCATAGGAATTAGCTATCCTTAGATATGTTTTTTCAGCTTCCTAGTAGTTAATCATGTCAAATCAAGAGCCAACATATCCTGAAAACTTCAGCCAAACACTGAGGTGAGATTTTGCCATGAAGTCTCGGTTTTGCTTCCTCTTTAGGGTTTACAAGAAGAAGTTGGCCTCCATTTGAATCCTTGTTTCATATCTGCTTTGTCATTGTTGCTTGACAGAGACACTCCTTTGTGAGGCTTTAAAATTCCTACCCACTCTAGAAAGTTCCTTTCATTACATCATATCACATGATGTCACTCAATCTACCATTGATTTCCTCTTAATCACCTATATCCTGTCACGTGCCAACAAGCTCATCACTGCACACCTTTTAAAGGACCTGATCTTTTCATCATTATTTGACACAATCCCTTAACAGGTCAACTTTACAAGTAATCTTTCCCAAAGTTAACGATTTTCCAACTCTAACTTTATAAAATATTCTAGCATCTCTGATCGATCAAATAAACCTACTCCCACGTTGGTCATTCGATCAGCCAATGCATTTCCTTCTCTTAGAGTATGAGTGGCTTTGAACTCTTCAAAATCTCCCAATAACCTTTTGATTCTTCTAATGAGTTTGTCCAAATGCCATGAGTCCATGTTTCCTTTTGTGATCGCATTAGTTACCAGTTGAGGGTCCCCCTACAAAAGGATTTTCTTTTCTTCACACTTTGTTGCTAACCGAAGAGCAAAGATAGCAGCCATGTATTCTACTACATTATTGGTGTCATCTGGAAGATGTTTTGCACCTAGGATTAAAATATTATCCTTTGAATCTCTAATTACACATCTTGCACTTCTCCATGGATTCTCTTTGCAAGCCCCATAGAAATTAACCTTTAACCATCCCTTTCCAATACCATCTACCTTCTTGATTGGTTCTAGATTCACAATCTAAGGATTAGCCCTTAAAAGCCCCTGAACGAGCGTGTGATGTATATTATTTTATTGCTATGTATCTAATAGTTGTATGTTTTTTGCTCTAATTTATTTTATAGGTTGCTGCAACTAGTTTTGCATCAAATTTAATCCTCTTGAGATGACTTGTACAAGTGAAAGAGGCACTTTGCAATATGGTAACCAGCAACAATTGGGCTATATGGAGGCAAAGCAATAATGAGAGGGCAACCAAAATAAAGCAAAGGATATTGGATAGCTCATGGTGGAAATATGTGGAATGTCTCATTAAGTTCACTGAGCCCATTATGGGCATGCTTAGGCACATTAACATGGATAGGCCTCGTCTTGGAGAGATCTTTGATGATATAGACTCAATGCTTGAGGAGATCAAGCAAATTGTAAATGAAAATGAGAAAGATCCCCAAAAGACCTTCAAACAATGGCAAGCAACAATTGTAGAACAATGGCCACTCCTCTACATTTTTTTTCCTATGAGTTGACGCCCAAATGTTGTAGAACGCTGGAACTAAATGACCACTTCACATTTGCTAGTTGCCGCCCAAATACTACAGAGCCCAATATACAGATCTACCAGGAAGGGTACAATGTAGCATTTCAAATACTTTTTCCTAATGATGATATGCGAGATTTGATTATGGATGAGTTCATAGAGTTTGTGAATGCAAGATGTCTAAGTGGTGATGCTCTTCATCATCGGTTTATGAAGGAAGCTCATATTTGGTGGCAGCTCCATGGCCAAAGATCCCAAATGTTGAGCCCCTTGCAATCAAAATTATATCACACCTATGTCTTATTTTTTTTAAATTAATTTATCTTCATGACTAGCAAGTAATTTTTATTGTATAAGATTACTAATTTTATTTTAATTGTTTGCTTTGTCTTGTCTTCAGAAGTTGCTAGCTCATCTACATTAGAAAGAAATCGGAGCACATATTCTTTCTGTTAAAACTAGAGCGCAAAAATCAATGATGATTAACAACAATAAGAACCAAGCCAAAACTGAAACAATAAACACCAGAAATAGCTTGGGAAAACCCTTCTAGAATGAAGGGAAAAACCCAACCACACAACAAAATATCATTTTATTGATTATAAAAGATCAAGTGTACAATATCCTTTGCTTGATGCTAATATATAACAGTAGGAGAGACTCTTCACATTATAACCGAAGGTCTCTTGAGATTCTCATAACTCCTATAATTAATTATAACTCGTCAAATTTCAATGGCTCAATGCACATTGAATGACACATGTCATTAGATTTAATATTACAATTTAAACAAGAGTGTCCTTTTCAGCTGAAGGTGACTCTAATGGAAATAACGTCCATATTTCCTGAGATAAAGATCTCTATCGCAACTACAATCTTTAACACTCCCTCTTAGCCAAAGAGATCTTTAGTTGAACAATCACACAAGACTAAAACCAAAATGTCAATGATAAATTCTCATCACATAGATCCTATACAATTTATGGAATCACTCAACATGAAAACCTGTAACAATTACTCATTGTTAATCATCATGGAATCACTCAACATGAAAACCTGTAGCAATTACTCATAGTTAATAATCATGGAATCACTCAACATGAAAATCTATAACAATTACCCATTGTTAATCATCATGGAATATCTCAACATGACAACCTGTAACAATTACTCCTTGGTAATAATCATGGAATCACTCAACATGAAAACATATAGCAATACTCATTGTTAATCATCATGGAATCACTCAACATGTACGATTTGTAAGACTCGCAGCTAAACCTTTAATCATGGACTCTCTCAACGTGAACTGTCATGGAATCTCTCAACATGACATCCAACTCCCATCATGGAATCTCTCAACGTGATGACATCATGGATTCTCTCAACATGATGTTCACTATCACATAGTGAAAGAGTTATCGTAGCTGATCTTACAATCTTATTGTTGATTTCACATGAATCATAATTGAAACTCTTTTTCAATATGAGTCTCAAAAAAATTTACCGTACCAAAGCATGTAAAAGAAAAGTGGTTTTCTTATTTTTATTTTTATGAGAACTCTCTCTCAATCAAGAATAAACTCCCTTGATTCCAATCGTTTTCAGTCATGTCATATAAGCTCCCTCTGAAGCTAAAATCTCCCTCTAAAGCTCCACATCTCCTTTTGGAGCTATAATCCTTATCTTGTCGCATCCTACAACCAAGAGAGAATATCAATATCAAAAGCATACTATTTCTAGTAACATAAAATTAAGGATCAAATATTCAAGTAAATCAAAGACTTACCTTTGATGTTTGAATGTATAAGAATTCGAGTCTACAATAAAACATTATTATGCTTCACATCCAATAGAAGGAACTTGATCTTTTCACAGGCCAATCTTGCATCCTTACATGACACCATAGTAGTCTTATGTGTTCACTATAAACTCCCACTAAACTCATTACAGCTCATGCCTGCAAGCTACCCTGTAAATCTTGCATTATTATACAGAGATCTAACACAACCTTGTCAGAAATAGGAGATAGAATGTGGCATAGCTAGAGAACCCACCAAACAAATGAGGACTACTAGATGTTATTAGCGTGTATATTAGGGCTAAGATCCCAAAATTTGCATCCGGAATAACAAAACCTTTAGAGTGACCTTTCCTTGTAAACAATCTTTGACTCACAAGCAATACTACAAGGTAATCTCCAAAAATCCATAAACAAGCTTAACAAATGCATTCCAAGACCCCAAATCCTGTGGGCATAAAATGAATTGTGCATAGGGAAGGTCGATTTTGAATAAGGTTCAATATCCACAATAAAATCAAAAGATCTGTTTGATTGCATGAATCTTAGACTTTAAAAATCCCATATTCACCCATCATAACAGATCAAACCATAAAGAGAAAAGAAATGATAACTACCAAATTCCACGAAAACATTTATAATCTCAAACTCATGTATAGCCCAAATTAATTGCAAAAATAAAACTCATGGCTTTAATCAATTGATAAAGTTTTATTTACCTGAAGAACACTAATGCATTAGAAAGTATTACCAAAGTTCTCGATCCCAAAATAGCACTCACCCTCGAGAAACCAATCCCCTAACGCCTTCTCCAGTCAATGCTACTGTTTATATGGTTGGTGGCCTTCGACAACACTTGGAATCAAATAGCCATAGCTTTTTCCATGCTTGACAGAAATTCCTACATAGACTTTGGGCATATAAGTCTTCAGTCTAGAATGTCTTTTGAGTATCGATGGGTTTGAGTCATAGTGACCAAGAATGCTTGACTTCCCATACAAATCGACTGACTTTTTCTATCCTTGCTTGACGGGGGCACAATTGTAACAAATGTTTCACAATAAAGTAACTGACAATGGCGGTCAAATCATGAGCTTCCTCATCATACATTCACCATTTGTGGGGAAACTCCTTTATGTTGTCGATGTTGAGTGTAACCGATGCCAGTAAGTATGTAGCCAAGAATGAGTCACACATTTTATGTAAACCGGTAACGCAAAATAGTTGATTGCGAAGAATACTCCAAGTCACTACTGATGTTGAGCTTGATAGGATGACCACCTGTAGGTGAGCATTTGAAATGAAACCAAATCCAAAGTTTTCTGAAACATGTTAGTATATATTCACAACTTATAAATCACGATAACCGATTTTGCCAACAAAACGGCTCTTGACATGTCAGCAGTGTACAGAATGGGAGCCTCTTGAAAGGATTCTGAAAAATCTTGACGCCTCTTAAATATATATCCATAAGCAACCTGGAGATAATCTGCGCACTCTGCATATTTCCAAATTGTGTAAGAACATGACAATATTTGAAAGCAAAAATAAATAAAATTAGATCAGACTCCAACGAAATTGTTTCCACTTTGATTATCTCCTCTCGATAATGTGAAAAGCATTCAGGCAGAAAGTAAAAACTGTCACAAGGGTTGTCTTTCGAAAGAGAAGGCACGACCAAAATGAAAAAAATATAGATACCTCCCAATATCGAAATGAAATAGCTATTGCAAACATAATTGCACAAAATAACTATGAATTGACACAAAGAAGAAATAACATGGCATCAAATAACCCCGATGCTAAAAGAAACATGACATGACATCAAGGAGTACGATGTCAAAAATACATGAAAGCTCTGATTTAAGTTGAATGAAAGTCGCCATGCCATTACAAGTTGCAAAACAACTCAAATCCTTGACATTGTGGTCGAAGGACAACACAACATACAATTGACCTCAAGCACCCATACGAATAGAGCAATTAAAAAATTCATATACTCAATATTGCAAAACTTCCTTATAAACTGTTATCA
The DNA here is from genome assembly GCA_028749045.1 of Cupressus sempervirens. Classification (NCBI taxonomy): domain Eukaryota; kingdom Viridiplantae; phylum Streptophyta; class Pinopsida; order Cupressales; family Cupressaceae; genus Cupressus; species Cupressus sempervirens. The sequence goes on along the minus strand of CM053784.1, from coordinate 610,478,665 downwards.
AACCTGGAACTGATAGCATGTTAAAACTAGAGCCCAAAAATCAAAGATGATTAACAGAAATAAGAGTCAAAACTGAAACAGTAAACACGAGAAATATCCTGAGGAAACCCTTCTAGAATGAAGGGAAAAACCCAGCCACACAACAAAAGATCATTTTATTGATTATAAAAGATCAAGTGTACAATATCTTTTGCTTGATGCGAATATTTAACAATAGGAGAGACACTTCACGTTATAACCAAAGGCCTCTTGAGATTTCCATAACTCCTATAATTATTATAACTCTTCGAATTGCAATGGCTCAATGCATATCGAATGACATATCATTAGATTTAATATTACAATTTAAACATGAGTGTCCTTTTCAGCTGAAGGTGACTATAACAGAAATAACGTCCATATTTCCAGAGATAAAGATCTCTATCGCAGCTACAATCTTTAACACTTTCATCCACTCAGTGAAGCACAACAAGTTGCAATAAAAAAGAGCGGAGAACTTGGTATTTGCACATTACAACTTGCATCTCGTCTCACACAAGAGTGAAGAATACAATGAAGGGAACATGAAGAGGTGGGATATAAATGCAGAGCTTGTGGACTTGGATGCTTCCACTTCTTGGCTTGCACTTGATGAATTTGAAGATTTTGACGCCAATACTATTATTGGTGGAGCTGATCCCATTGGCCTTAGCTCTATTTGTGAGTCAACTAATGCCAATGAAGAAGAAGAAGATGATGACGAAAAAAAAGATGAAGAAGAATACCAATAAATTTTTAATCCATTACTTGAACTTCAAATAATGATACTTCAACTGTTGTTATAATCTAATTTCAATGATTTGAATCTTTGATGTTGAACTTGAAGTATATGATGTTATGACCATGATTCATGATACTATGATTGCAAGTGTTTTTGGTTGTTTAAATGTTTTTATGATACTGTGTGACATTCTAATCCTAACTCATGCTCCTAGGCTGCATAAATATGTATATATCTATAATATTTACATGTTTTTGTACTAACAAACCAAAATAAACCCAAACCCTTTTCAAAAATTTCCCGTACAAGAAAACCAGTCCTTCATACTTGAACTTGGAACCAAACCCGAACTGGCATCCTTGTAGAAGTATATAAAACACTTACCACCATGTAGATGCTCAAAAATGATTTGCACCTACACTTTCATCACTAATACGTGCTAACACATCCCATTTCCCATTTTACTAACTTTGATCTTTTGGCCAACTTGATCATCATTCAAACCTATCTCACAACATTCTCTGAACATCTTTTGACATGTTTTTCATCATTTGTAACCCTTTCAAATCAAATGCAGATCATTTTGAAACAAATTCAATGTCATCAAAATCACTTTCAATCAATCATCATCAATCGATCCTTGGCATTGTCGAGTCCCTAAGTCTATCATCACTTTTCATCAATTTGAGCATTGTTATTGTCGAGTCCCGTAGTGTTTGATCGTGTCCTTATCCAATCAATTTAAAAGCATAGACAGAGTCTGTTGATGTTATTGCAACCAATTCTATCATTCAATTTCGATTAATCCTATGGCATTATAGAGTCCGTTAATGTCATATGTCATGTGTCCTTGACATGTCATGTCCTTGACATGTCATGAGCTTGTGTCAGTCAACTTGGCATCATTTATTTAATCAATTTGATCATTAATTTGATCTATTTGATATCATTGCATTTGATTTGCTTTCTTCATCACATTCATCCAATTGGGTTATCCTGGCATTTATTTCATCATTTCTAGCCAATCATTTATTATTTTTCCTTATAGGAATGAGTAACACATATTTTACTCCTATCTTTAATTATTTAATTCCCCGCATCTTATCAATTTCCCCTTTTTTACTAACTTTCCTCAATTAATTAATATCTATTAATTAATTGTCTCTTTTCCATGAATTTGGGGATTTAACTTATTGCTAAATTCGAATTTCTAATTTGAGGGAATTTATGAATTTTTAAAATCAAAATTCCAACTCTTACACCCTCCCCTAATTGTGCTTTTGCACTTCCTTGAATCATGCTAAGCATGATTCCCTATTAATTTCCTTCACTATTTCCCTCCATTTTCTCCTCTAATTTTGCCTCCTAATTCCCTATTAATTTGCCACCTTCTTTTCTCTTTCATTTTCCACTAATTTATGCATTGATTATGCCTTCCAATTTGTGCATTCAATTTGTCATAATTATCACAATTATTCTAATTTTCATAGCTCATTTCTAAAATCTGCATTTTGGCTCCCAAATCCATTGAGCCTTTATGCACTTGTTTTGGTTAACCACACTCCTAGCATTCTCACTATCATTATCATTGTCATTTTGCTTTCAATTATAGGTGCATTTTGTCAAGGCAAAGAGCAACATCAACATCAACATTATGGAGAAGAAAGGAGAACATAGGAGCTCAACTTGAAGGGGGTTTCATAGTTTAAACTCCTTTTATTCAAGTTGCTTTTATATAGGAATAGTTAGGTTGTATGTTATGTTGAGATTTGTGGCTGTCTCTAACATAGAATGATGCCTTTTTCCATTCTGACACCCAAGAGACTAAGTAAAAACACAACCATTGTGGGATACAGTGAAAAAAGCCCCTAAGTCAAGTGTGAAGAGAGCTAAAGTGGAGAACTAACTAATAAATAAGTAGATAACTAAAATACCCCTTTCACACTAACAAATGGAACCACATGTCACATTTGTGTTTTTATTTCTAAAAATCTTGTTTGGATTGAATAGATGGTCTTTGGTTAGCCAACTAGAAGATGTCATTTGTTTGTGTTTTTTAACTTCAGATTACCTGTTTCACTTTCATAATCCAATGTGGAAAATTCAATTCGCAAGGCATGGCTGTTAATAATTTGAGGCATGTATCCAAAGAAAAAACATAGACATGTAATCATTCAAACACGTCCCTACACCAAGAATATTGTAAAGTGTGCATATATGAATATCTTATCTATAGCTTTTAGTCTAGGGCTACTTAATTAGGTTTCGATTAGTCTACATCTAGGTTTATTTCCTATTGCCTTGCAAAAGGCATATTAAAACACTAACAAAGAGAATAAAAGTCTAAAGATGACCAAGCATTTATACTTATTTTTAGAAGCCCTGACCAAAAGGTACCTGCTTTGTCATGTATGTTGCAAAGTGATGCACAGTCTTGTCAAGCTGCAAATGCTTCAAGCCAGGCATAATCATGGACGTCTTTGCCAGAAATTTAATTATTCCAAAATCCCTGGCAACCATTTTTCGTACATGTGGATGGCGTACCTATAGTTAAAAAATTTACACAAACTATAAATTATTACATATTCATAAATGAAATAATAATGGAATAAATAAAGAGGTACAAAAATAGCGTAAACCCAGAACAGAAACATTGTGAATCTCTCCCCTCTTCATTCTGTCTACCTTAACAGCAACAGTGATAGCCTTTCCTTCTGGGGACATCTCCTGCTTTAACACTGCCCGATAAACCTAAAGGAAGAAGAAGACAATGTTTTTTGCTAGACTTACATGTCAACACCTTAAAGTAACATGTGTTGAAAAAAGCTTTAAAGAAGACATCTGCGAGGAATTAGCTTTTACCATTTTGGGCCCTTTGGTAAGAAGCCATAGAATACCTGTGCAATGCTACCAGATGCAACTGGCTTATCTGGGAAGTCCTCAAATATATCTTGAATTGGTAAACCAAATGCCTTATTCACAATTTTTTGTGTCTCTGAAAAATTGTGTGCAGGTGCCTGTAAACAATCGGCATTAATGTAATGACAACTAGACACCTGCATGACTATCATGAAAATAAACTTATTATCATGTTTAGTTGAGCTTAATACCCGTTACAAATATACTCCATTTCTTTAAAAGGTCAAAAGTTCAGCAGAACCATCATTAGAACAAACTAGAGCAGATAATCTATATAATTTTAAATCCTCTCTTAGTAATGTACTCAAAGCATTCAGCACAAGGGATCATTCCATATTAATTTCCAAACTACCTCAAAATGTAGCTTAGAAAGTTCATTACAGACATCAGATGGAAAAATATCTGGGCGAGTTGCGGCCCATTGTCCCCATTTAATGAAGGCTGGACCTGCAAAATTATCAAAGGGAACTTAAGCTAAGAAACAAGCAATAAATAGAAATCCCTTGATCATATAAAATGGAAACAGTTCAAAGTTAGAAATAGCGTGCCTGCATTTTCAATTGTTTTCAACAGTATAGCCAACCAAAAAGAGCGAATTCGAATATTTGACTCATCTGCAAATATTGCAATAATAATGGATGGTGCAAACAGCAGAAGCAAATACAGAGCCCTGAATACCATTAGTAGACACTCAACTGCCTTTTACAGCAGTCAAATAATAAGGGATGATTTTAGTCATTGCAAACATTCATAGCAAGAGATTACTATAACAAAAATAGTTACAGCATGAAATAATACATAAGAATTTTTTCTGGGATTTGATTGTGTCTGATTTTTAAGCATCAACGTTTCGGATCACACACAGTGATCCATCATCAGGATGAAGGAGAGTGCAAGAGAATAGAAAAACTCATTTTTCTATTCTCTTGCACTCTCCTTCATCCTGATGATGGATCACTGTGTGTGATCCGAAACGTTGATGCTTAAAAATCAGACACAATCAAATCCCAGAAAAAATTCTTATGTATTGCTAATGGATTGTGGAAATCAAATGACATTAAGCATGAAATAAAACAAACAACTATTACAATACCAAAAGTTTAGTATAATATCACAAATGAACAGCGAAGAAATTGTGAAATTTTACGACTGACCAAATCAATAAAACTTTGAAGATTTCGCATAGAATCATTATCCTCGATTTGGAAGCCTGGCATGCTATACACGTGATCTTCCAATGCCATGCCCCAAAAAAGAATTGGCAAACTCATCAATACCTGAAAATAATCCCAAAGAGTAAAACATTGCAGCATAGTCAATCGATGTCCATCAGACATAGCTGGCTGATAGTATAACTATGAACATTTAAAATTAGTTAAAAAAGTGTGCTTTCCCAAAGCTTGGGAGAAAGCCATATTCTGCTTCATATAATGCTGATGTCCATGAACATTTTGTAATATGCTTTAATTATAGGCCCTTTAACCGCTATCAGTGTATTTTCGTTATATTTTCAAGGTGAGGGCCCAATTGAGCACCCAACTGCTTGACCTATAATAATAAGAAAGGCAGTTATTATAATTTGGTTTAAAGCTCAATTCTGACAATATTGCTAACTTCCATTGAAAACAAATTGCACAGAAAGTTGTAGATGAAATAAGATAAGATAAATATATTAATGCCCAATAAAAGACTACAAAAGGTCAAAGGGACTGCCAAGAGAAGCAAAGGGGACCAGCCCACAGCAAGGATACCAAACAGTATCCAAAGCAAGCAAAAACAACAAAGACAAAACAAGGGGGGAGGGGGTGGGGGAGAACCCCCTAGAGCCCCACTAAGGATCCTGAGGAACCGCAAATGACTTCAACAGTAATGGATAAACCATAGGGCTAGACAGGGATCTGAACCACCTCTAAGTAGTCCTAGAAGATAATGACTATTCCTGGTAAGAATCTGTCCTAGCCTTCACAGACCTAGAACAACGGGTGGGGACAAGCTAATGCTTGGTGTCGTATGCCAAATGAAGCCCAATGAAGGAGGTGATGGGCAGGCACAGAGGCAGGAGGGGAAACATCTCTTCGCATGGTTTAGCACAAATCCATCTTTAAGGACAGCTGACAAGACTGTGGCATCACAGGATGTCGATGTTGGAGTTTGGAGCCCCTAAGCCTAACGGCTTCTTGGAGATAAAGAGCAAGGCACATCTGATCTGTGTACTTGAAGAAGGTGGAGAGAAATTGTGCCTCCTTGAAGACACACTAGAACCTTCCTCCGATCTCGTAATATAATGGGAAATAGATGATAAAATGCATCTCAAACTCAACCTTCCAATACTACAAAGTTGTGCTCTCTGTTAGTCTAATGGTTTGCCTCGGAACAAAGCCAATGAAAACCCACTTTGAAGGAGCCAAGCGGGATCTGGAGGGAATGAAGCAAATGGTGGGATAAGTAGGAAGGGTGGACAATAACCCGTCCTTCAAATCCAGAAAACGCTCCTCATAGACAGCCATTTTAGGCCAAAGGCTCCCATGGTGGTTGACCCTGATGGTGTGGATAAAGTGTTTGTAGATATCATCTCTAGTACCTAGAAGGCGGGGAGATGATCCATCTCAGTTCCAATGGGCCCAAGCAGGGATGAAGTCCCAGCAAACCAACCACAAGTCCAACCAGAGGACACCGAAGTGGCAATAGCCGAGGAAAGGGTACCTATGATGTCCCTCTATTGAATCAGCAAAGGTGATGAAGGAACCAAACCATATCAAATATGGCCTCAAGCTTGAAGGGAAGGCCCCAAACTCTACGAGAATAATGTGGTACAGGATGGATTGCTTGAACCTGATGATGCACCGAAGAGGGAAAATTTGAACCCGCTCAAACGAAGCCCAATCGCAATCCAGCAGAGGACCCCACACCACCAAACCATAGAGAGTAGTGTGTCATGTCCCCTTTTCAAATAATTAAAAATAATAATCTTTGCTAAGGCAGGCAGGCCCAAAAAGGTGAAGTTTCAGCAAAGGGGGATAATCTTTGGAAGCGAATGGACTAATAAATGAAAATTATTATTAAAATATGTTTCATTAACCCCTCTTGGACGTGAGTTAGGGTTATGCCCTCTTTTAAAGGGTTTGGAGGCATTTTGGGCTCATTCCAGAATTTGATTTTTGCTCATTTCTTTGTTATTCTTCAGAGGCTGCCAAACCTATGGAGAAGGAGACCCAAGAACGGGAGTTTGCAGGTTTCCAGGAAGGCTAAGAACAGAAGTTTGAAGCCATTCCATGTGCATGCTCATACAGAGTTTGCCTTTGTGTTGAACAGTGCAGATTTGTGGGTTTTCAGGTGTGTTTTTTGGTATGAGTTTGGTGTTTTCAGTTGAGTATTTCATATCAGTTTGGGTTGCTGCTGTATTTCAAACTTTAAGATGTTAAAATAGAGCTGAATATATGTATTGGGACGTGATTAAACTTCTGAGATAGATTATTAGTGTTTTTGTGGTGTTTTCGGGCATTTTTGTGTTAATTTCGGGAGCCCGATGAGCATAGTTTTTGTCCTCCATTTGTGAGTTGTTGTGTAAAGGCTATACAGATCTGGAAAGGTCATTTTGTAGGCCGTTATGCTGCTGAAATTTCTGTAAAAATGTCCATTTTCAGATTTATTAATAATTTGTGAAGTTGTGAAGTTTTTTGGCACTATTTCGGACATACCCGATTTGGGTTTATTTGAGAAATTGGTGGATCTTTGTAATATTGGTTGTTTGGTTTTAAAAATCTGATTTGAGGCTTGAAATATCATGTAAAATCAGAAAAGGGACATTTCAGTGGTATTAGAGCCATGATCTTGCCAGCCTGAGGGTTTGTACAAGTTTGCATGTCAGTTTTGACAACTACCCAGATCTTGCATGTCAGTTTTGACAACTACCCAGATCTTGCATGTCATAATTTATGGTTGCATGTTGCTTCTAATCAGATGCATGTCAAAATCTATGGTTGCATGTTAGTTCTTGGTGAATTTGGTGGTTGCATGTTGCTTCTAATCAGCTGCATGTCGAAATCTATGGTTGCATGCTACTTCTAATCAATTGCATGTTAGTTATTGGTGTTTGAAGAAGTTATAAACTATTGGGGTTACACTCTACTTTATCCAGAATGGACAGGTATAGTACAGAGTCTCAGAATGGACAGGTATAGTACAGAGTCTCGGAGGACACGATCTTGGACAATTGATATCCAGAGTCAGAACAGTAGAAAGGATGGTTATTTAGACATTCGAGATAAACTTAAGAAAATAAGCCATGACATGTCTAAACAGTTGGTTGAGCACCACCGTATAATGAATGACATGTTGTCTGACCCAGCTAAGGTGGATAAGTTGACTGGATTTCTATTTGGCAGATTTTCTCACAGGGCAGATGACACAATTACCAAGAACTTGCATGAGGATTTTGAGAAACTAGCTTATAGCCAGGCAAAGGTCTCAGATTCTACTCTGCCACAAGAGGTAGTGGGTTTAGATGATGATTATGAGGATGTTGTTGTGCATGATGGTGAGATACCTGGTAGAGATGAGCAGACATTGAGCATTCATGACTTTGCTGAGAAAGAGTACCAGGCACAGTTAGATGCTTCATCACATGAGGTTGAGGCAGGTAGTACTCCACATGATTTGTCCAGCCAACTGAAGGTGAACAAAGATAGTATTGTGACTTCATTATCTCATCATGACAGTATGCGGGATATGATAGAGGATCACATTCAGATGATTCAGTTACAGGGTAGACATAAGGGAGTTCAGGCAAAGTCTCCTTGTGTTGACTTACAAGCGATTAGGGAAGGAATGGGAATGATGAAGTTGAGTTATTTACATCTTCTATCAGATTGTGACCATCTTCTTAGCCTTGTCGGAGACTATTCAGATGCCTTGAGGAGGAAGGAGGAGGAAGTTGACAGGCTTTCTCACGAGCTTGAGGACACTCGAGCTTCTTTGGTGAATACTCCATTGGCATTACAAGACTGGGAGAGACATGGGGATAAGCATGGCATGGAATTGAGTTTAGTTTCATCTTGCACTCCTAATACTCAGCTTTCTGCGAATGGTAGATCATATGTGGACATTGATAATGTTGCGAGTTCATCTTGCATTCACATCCAGGATATAGGGATAATGTCAGACAGGTATGTGGAATTAGTTGGTATTGGTCATATTACTCAGGAGAGGATTTTGCTTGAGTTACCAGCTGATTATAGTTTACAGATATGGACTCGAGATTGTTATATTGGCATTTGGGATTCAGTTGACTGGAAATCTTTAACACTTTTTGGTAGCAGTGATTGTTTGGGTGCTATCATGGATTTGATTAGCAGATTGCACGGTGTTGTCTTTTCTTGTGCCAAGAGCTTATCCGATGTTGGTATTAGTTTTTATACACCGATGTTGGGCTTTGTTCATATATCCAGTCGACCATACTTGCTGGAATGTGTTGATGATATTTCATATTTGGCAATGTGTACAGATGAGTCCCAGGATCATATTGGCATTGATGACATCCAGGAGGATGCAGTGGGCAGTTTTGAAAACTTAGTTTCCTTGGGTACAAAGGAGTTGGACAGCAGTGCTAATGTTTTTGATACTCTGTATGTTGATATGAGCTTTAGATTTGATTCACAAGATATGGATTGTAATACTCTAGAGACTAGTGACTTTGAGGATACTCCTTTAGACAGTGCATCAGAGGAGGTTTGTAGGAGACAGTCAAGCCAGTGCCATCATGTGTCTAATCAATTGAGAGTTAGTGACCGAGACATTGCTATCACTTGCCAGCATTTTGATGTTGCTCGTCAGTTGTTAGCAGTTTATGGATCGGGTTCTCCTACTAGTGATGAGCAGGAAGGCAGTTATCTTTCCTTGATAGAGATCCACTCTTTATGGGAGGCTATTCAGATTTTGAGACAGAATTATATGCAGTTGGTAGCCGACAAAGATTATCTTATGGAGTGGGGCAGTACAACATATGATGCATTATTGGCCAAGGAAGATGAGGTGAGTGAGCTTACTAAGCAGCTTGAGGTGACTTCTGAGATTCTTGAGAGTACACAGTTGGCTTTCAAAGAGTCACAGTTTCATTTGGCTAAGGTGACCATGGAGTTAGAGCGACTACAGTCTTTACCTGATTCTATACAGTCACAAGCTGTGGTGTTTGGTGATCCGAGGATGTCCATGGCGGGCCGAGATTGTCAGAGACAGTGGAGATGGGGATGCATCCATCCTTGATACTAACATTGGCATATCAGGTTCATTCCCACTAGAGTCAGGTTCAGTTGAGTTGGGTGTTGTAGCAGATTGTTGTATGCCTGACATGGTGGTGGCCTCTAGTACTGATGGCACGGAAACTAGAGATGTATCAAATATCATGTGTGATGTTTGTGAGTTGGCAGTTGGCATGGTTCCTACTAGTAATACTACTCCCTTGGTGATATCTTCAGAGTTAGTAGTTAGTTCCAACATGGTTAATGATCAATTGCAGTTAGTTTCATCTGGATTACAGTCTGAGCCACTGACTGAGATTGGCGCATTTTATCGACATTACACTATGAGGTACGCTCATCAATTTACCTTTGATGAACATGTTGATGAGATGATGATACAAAGATGTACTTTGGTTCCTAGTGCTTGTCATCAGTTATGGGACAGTTTGACGCCTCGGGATGAGAGTTGTGATGGGCATGACATGGTGATAGGTTCTGCAGTTGACAGCTTGATAGTACATGACTTAGAGCAGGAGTTTGGTAGTGATGCTTCAGGAGTTGTTGTTACTGATTCTACTCCTTTGGCTATGACATCTCCTAGCTTAGCCGGTAGTCAGTCACAGTGGGCTATATCACTTGTTCATGGCAAATTTGGTTTGGGGTCCATTTCTTACTCTTTATCTTGTAATGTCTTTTCACCATCAGCAGTGCATGGGAGTTATGGTTATGAGATAGTGGCCGGTGATTTGCAGAGTTGTGTTGACTGCAGGAGTTGTACAGTGTGTGGATTCTCCATACTTGGTACAGTTTCATTCGAGAGCGTTCACCATTGTTGCAGAGTTGGATTGTACATTCCGAATAGGCCAGTGGGATGCGTTGATGGTATTTACTGTGTTGGTAGTTTGATTTGTCCACTTTACTTAGGTTTTGATGTTCTAAGAGTTTGTGTCTCATGGGTTTCTGACTGTGGCAGTGGTGATTTTGGAGTTTGGTTGAGCTGTAATTGTCAGTTTGATTATGGATTCCTCTTGGTCATATTGCAGAGGATATTGCAGGAGCCTGTGTTAATTGGCAGTAGTATAGTTCATGACTACATTTGGGATCCAGGTGGATTGATTGGTTTATTGTTCAACCATTGCTTGAGGACAAGCAATATTTGGGAGGGGAGGACTTGTCATGTCCCCTTTTCAAATAATTAAAAATAATAATCTTTGCTAAGGCAGGCAGGCCCAAAAAGGTGAAGTTTCAGCAAAGGGGGATAATCTTTGGAAGCAAATGGACTAATAAATGAAAATTATTATTAAACTATGTTTCATTAACCCCTCTTGGACGTGAGTTAGGGTTATGCCCTCTTTTAGGGGGTTTGGAGGCATTTTGGGCTCATTCCAGAACTTGATTTTTGCTCATTTCTTTATTATTCTTCAGAGGCTGCCAAACCTGTGGAGAAGGAGACCCAAGAACGGGAGTTTGCAGGTTTCTATGGAGACCCAAGAACGGGAGTTTGCAGGTTTCCAGGAAGGCTAAAGACGGGAGTTTGAAGTCATTCCATGTGCATGCTCATACAGAGTTTGCCTTTGTGCTGAACAATGCAGATTTGTGGGTTTTCGGGTGTGTTTTTTGGTATGAGTTTGGTGTTTTCAGTTGAGTATTTCATATCAGTTTGGGTTGCTGCTGTATTTCAGACTTTAAGATGTTAAAATAGAGCTGAATATATGTATTGGGACATGATTAAACTTCTGAGATAGATTATTAGTGTTTTTGTGGTGTTTTCGGACATTTTTGTGTTAATTTCGGGAGCCCGATGAGCATAGTTTTTGTCCTACATTTGTGAGTTGTTGTGTAAAGGCTATACAGATCTGGAAATGTCATTTTGTAGGCTGTTGTGCTGCTGAAATTTCTGTAAAAATGTCCATTTTCAGATTTATTAATAATTTGTGAAGTTGTGAAGTTTTTTGGCACTATTTCGAACATACCCGATTTGGGTTTATTTGAGAAATTGGTGGATCTTTGTAATATTGGTTGTTTGGTTTTAAAAATCTGATTTGAGGCTTGAAATATCATGTAAAATCAGAAAAGGGACATTTCATAGTGGGTTTGATATGAGTATCCATAAGTGTCATCTTGGAAAAGTTGTCCTAAAAGTGGTGTTGAAAACACTATCGCTCAAAGAGAGTCAAGAAGCCATACCCCTTATTGATCCATGGTTAGAGGGCGAATCTCATGCTAAAACAAGGCCTAAAGAGCTTAACACCAAGATAAGTGTATGAGGAATAAATCTCCACCTCCACACCTATGTGAATGAAATGGAGGTGAAAGATCTTAAGTGCATTGAATACCATTTGGTCTTCTCCAAATTCACTGTCAGGTGCCTTAGATCATAAAAGGAAGCAAAGACCATCAAGTTGTCTCTGCAAGCCTTCTAGAGAGGAGGCCAAAAGAACAACATCATCTAAAAAGAGAAGAATAGCAATTAAGACCAGGTGGAGAAGGCAACCATTGCCCACAAGGGTATAGACCTGAAAAAAACTCTCAAGCTCATCAAAGTAGATACCAAACAAAGTAGACGATAAAGCAATAAGATTATAATTAAAGACAAAAAGATTACGTGCTTTGATGTGCTATCAAGAGTCAAGGTCGATATTCAACCATTACATTTTTTAACTAGCTGATATAAAATAGCATACTCCCTACAGTACTGAACACTCATGTCATGGGAAATCTAACTCTCTGATCTAGAAGAGTTCTCCAAATCAAGCAAACATGCCAAAAATGTAAACTTCAAACTTGATCATATATTCCCAACAGATTTGACTATAGACAATATTGTACATCTCAAAATTTCTACACAAGTTACTTTAATAAAGCAGGATCAAGCAACGCAAAGTAATTTTTTGGTTAAATACAGAATGTGAATGCAGTTGAGTTCAATACGTGTAAATTTTTAATTGAAAGTCATCTGAAAAAGTCAAAAAACAGTTCAAAATGTCAATAGATACCTGACCTTTGTTGCGTGCTATATTCAGACATAAAACAAGCTTCTGAATGCTTTCGTAATACCATCCTCTAGAATGATATTTTGAGTTCAGAGAGCAGAAAGTTATTAGTTTCCATCTCCATGTTCTGTAAACATTAGTTCTATCATTAATCTTTGTTAATTCCTTTCCCCCAAAAGCCTTCCTTATAATGAGCTGATGTCCCGGATATTTGCAGGCAACTTTGAGCAGTGCATCTTTTTCCCTCCAATATTGCATGTATCCAGCTTTGTTGCCATATAGAAACTGTTTAACCAACAAGAATTGTTTTTTTTGTAGAACTGTATGACAAAAATGCTTATTTTCCACTGTAGCTTTGGAGAGGCTTCTTGTGCTTTGGTGAAGATATAATGTAGTACAACAATGAAAGTATTTGAATTTAGTTGATGCCAAACATTGCGCTACCTGAATTTAAGAGGCATGATCAGCTCAAAAGTTTTAAAAATAAAAACTCGCCTGCTCTTGACAATCCCTGTATTCTTAAGACAAAAGACGAAAGCAGCCACAAGATCTGTTGTATTGCAGCTGTCTAGGAATTGATAATTCTTACTCTTGAGCACGTCCTCTTTTTTATTAATCATGTTATTATTGGCCAAAGTTCAAACAATCTCTATTTGGCATAAATCCAAAAACGATGAAAATTGAAACAATCTATGGCAGCCTCCACAACTGCTAAATAATGCATTTATTTTGGATAAATAAAACGTAAATTCTATTTTCTATATTAAGAAAAGGAAAGAATGAAATACAAATTTATTTACTATTTAAGATGAACCCTTCACAAGAATTGAGTGAATACACATTGTTTAGATCAAATAAAAATTGTAAACATTTTCATTACAAAAATAAACTTAGATAAAGATAGATAAGTATCTACTTAAATTGACTTGGTACACTTAATCCATAAACTACCACAAGGCCGACATGTCTTTTACAAAAAGAATAACATTTCATGCATACACATAAGATATCCATATAAGAGGTTCATTGCCTGAAGTGATTAGTTCTTTGTCCAAGGAATCCAAATGCAATATCCCCATTTTTATGCCATTTATTCCATGAGTGTTGACCAGTTCCTGGGTTTTTTGTAAGTTTCCGAGTGAGCTGGGAGAACTCCGATGCTCTGAGAGCTCAGTTTTGGGTCTTCTTGGAATCTGGTGATGGACTCGGCAGGAAACATCTAAGAACTTCTTAGAATATCAAATGTTACTTCTAAATGGTGGTAAACTATCCAATTCATTACAATTGTGAATGATAAGCATTAGCATACTTATAAAACCAAATCCGGATATTATGTCAAACAAGAATCCAATTATAAATATTGATATTTTGTCAAACAATTGGAAATAAAGTACAAGAAGTGTAAATTACTCAGAAGATGCCCCCAATTGAAGAAGAATATTGCAACATAAATCCATTTAATTGTAGCTGAAATAAATCATGCAAAATCTCAGTTTGAAATGGTGTGGCTAAACATGCAGGTAGCTGATGTGTTTTAATCTTTGAAACAAAAGGTTATAGCTCAAATTAACTATATGGAACCATAGATTTCACTAAAAATAATGTTGTTTCTGATTTAAAAACAAGAAAGCTTTATGTATGAGACATTATGGATTGATGGGAACCTACGAACAGGACTGTAAGAACTATAGCAACCCCAAGAGATGAAAACAACCCTTTTAATGTAAGCTATTGCCTATAAGACTAGCCCAGCCGAGTACCAATCTGCTGTTTAAAGCCAGAAAATAGGGCCAATACAAACAAGAATCATCAGCAACAATTAAAAATACAGTACCAGGCTCTTGAGAAATTGTGTTCAAGTCAATTGTATAGCCAAATGAAGTACAACGTGAACAAAAAGGATGGATAATAACACCAACAACACTCAATGCTCAAGAAAACCCTGCAAATATTATAAACTTTGTGTGCAGAAAAATATCTAGCCAGTCTAGGATTGGCACTAACAAATTTAATTTGGAAACTACACTTTTCTGACAAAGGTACAACCTGCACATAGTGTTAATATTCTCTTAACTTCTAAAGTATGAGTAATAAACTAACCAAAAAAAAACCTCAAATGCAAAAAAAGTATTAAATAATGTTCAACCCTAAACTGTAAGCAATAACTGGAAGCAAACACGAAATATTAAAAATAATTGAAACCCTCGTATCAAAACTGGAACTTGCAGAACTGGAAATCTCTATCTGCTAGAGCACATTAACAATCCTTAAGTAGAACTCCGCTTAAAGACTAGGAGGGTTTTTCATCCTCAAATAAACAATACCAAAGGATTTTTGTCCTTAAAAGGAAAGAAGAATGCATGTTCATTCTTGGGAAATGAATTGTCCAAATGAGCAAGAGTACCTTTTCAAAAACATCTCCCTCTTACATAAACCATCTTTTAGGAAAACTATCGAACATATTTTCTTTTTAGTTTAGTTTTCCATCTAAGTTATAAAATACTAGAGCATCCTTGCACTTACGGTTAGGACCTTGTGTCTAATGACATTTTAATCAATCACTTATATCAACCTTTTTAAATAATTAAATATAAGTGATCTTTTAATCTAAATTTATTTTTTGACAACTTAATTTAATTATCTAATTATTTTCATGGTTTTGAAATAGGGGACATGAGAAATCACCTAGACCCAAGCTTGTGCAATTAGGTTGTTATTGAATCTTACATGTTATTAAAGCCTTTTGGAGTTTGGGGTTCATGTGTGTCCACTCAGATTCATCTAGGGTTTTGGATTGACAGTTTCAAGCGATTCCTAAGTTAGATTTGAGCCCACCATTATTTCCAGAGCAACTGAAAACAGTAAAATTTGATATTTCTTTTGTCCAATTTGGTTGCCCAAACTCGTAGGCCTTGGCCATATGGTTTGAGTACAGACTTTTACCATCGAGTTTTTTTAAATCATATTATATTCCTATTGATTTGTGAAAATATAAAATGCATGCTTAGTACTCATGTAAAAACAAATGTTTTAAAGAGAAAAAACAATAATTAATCCTTGCACCAAAGCTCAACTGCCCCACATCCCTCCACTGACAACCATAGGCAACCCTCCAACCATCAGAGTGCCAGTAGAGGCAGATTTCCCCATCCAATGCATTGTTAGTTTTCATTGAGTCATTGACAGACACTGAGAGAGTCTTAATTGCTGACACAAAAATACATCCCGTGCAATATTTTTAAAATTTTGTGCTCTTTGCAGCGTTATAATTGGTTTCTGTTCATAAAACCTATTTTCTCAATCACATTTTCAACAACTTTCTGCTGCACAATTTCCATTTCAAGACCTTTTGAGGGACATCAATTGCTCGATTGGATTCCTTTTTGTGTTTTGGTTTTTGAAAGTACATTGTTTTAGTGGACTTCAAAATGATACATTTTTTTCTCTCATTCTATTCTAGCTGTTACGTCCCCTTTTATGGCCCAAGCAGATGATTTAATTAATTAGATTAAGCTGTCCAAGTTTATATTTTGGGACAATTTGTATTTAATTAATAACGTGATTAAATTGAATATTTCAATGAATGACTTACTTGGGGCCAAAAGTGAATTTTTATAGTCACTCTAAAAAAAATTATAATGAGTAATCTAAAAAGTGATTTTACAGTATACAGAATTCCAGAAAGTTTCACTGGAGTTGTAAAAGGAGGACGGGGAGAAGAAAAGGATTCATCTGAACATTGATAATTTCTCTTTCTGTTAATTTTGTGCTTGTGGCCGAATTCTACTTGCAGAATATAAAACCCCAGTGGTTTCCTAAAGAACAAAAATTTGAAGGACAAAGTAATTCCATGCAAGAATCGACAGTGAGCTGAAGATTTGGAGTTTGTGGATGCAAACCTTCGAATACTGTTGAAGCAATTTCATACAGAAGTTTGTAATGTCCCTATTTTTTGTCCATGTTTGCAGAGAAGTAAATTACTTAATTAAATTAAGGTGTCCTAACAACTTGTATTTAATTAATTATGCATATGAGTTTAATACTTCATTTTAATAAAGCAACTTTACCTGGCGCCACAATAAAATAAAACAAATTTAATTGTCACTTTATGAACAAAGAGATTTATTATTTTATTTTTTATAGTGATTTTATAATTTCGGAATGTTGTGCGAGAAGC
This sequence comes from Cupressus sempervirens, assembly GCA_028749045.1. Classification (NCBI taxonomy): domain Eukaryota; kingdom Viridiplantae; phylum Streptophyta; class Pinopsida; order Cupressales; family Cupressaceae; genus Cupressus; species Cupressus sempervirens. The sequence goes on along the minus strand of CM053784.1, from coordinate 610,461,580 downwards.
TATAAAAGGAGGCTTTATGCAGATTTTTTGAAGCTTCAATGCTTTGAGATAGGCTGAGCCACTCTTGCCTTTCTATTTGTAAAAATGATGGAGGCATTAGGAGGATTAACATGGAAAGGAGTCATTATGGCTCAAAATGTTGAATCTATCATGCAGGAAGCAGAAAAGGTCAAGAACGTATTGGTTTTTGAGGTCAGATTTTGAACAAGGAAATACTTCTGTAATATAAAGGAAGTGTGGAAGAAAATATTGCTAACTTTTTTGGATTTCAAATAGAGACACTTCCATCAAATTATTTGGGGGCCTTGAACAAACTTGTGAGTAGATGTTATAGGTATTCTAGGAACAAGGCATCGCTGTGGAGGATTAAGTAGCTCTTGTTGGCCAAACACATTACAATGATCAAGGCAGTGTTGGCTGTGGTACCAATTTATGTCACATATTGTTTACAGCTAATAAGAAAAGCCTCTTTTGCCTTGGAGGGGGAAATAAAGAGTTTTTAGGGGGAGGGGTTGAATGAAGGCAATTTCCTCAAGTTCACTAGGACAAGGTATGTAGGTTTACTGCATGTGGTGGTGCAAGGATAAGGGACATCCAATCTCAAAATCATACAATTGGTGTGAAGCTGGTATAGAAGATGTACTCCTTGCCTAGTAAACAATGGTGCAGTGTTTTACAAAGCATATACTTGGATAATGATGATCCAAATAGGATCCTTACTATTTCAAACTTGTGTGGTAGTTCTTCTATCTAGAAATTCACGTAGGGTGGTCATTACAAAATATTTGACATGAAAGATAAATGATAAGATGAAAGCTGACTTTTTGAAAGATTCTTTGGAGGGTCATATACCATGAAAGACATCAAGGAGCTCAAAGGGAGTCGAGAAGTGTTGGTAAGAGAGAATTGTAAGTGGATCGATGTCAATATCTTACCAATTAGTGATATTGCAAAGCAAGCCCTCTAGGTCAAGTTGAACAAAAGAAATCTCACCTTGAATTCTACAGAAGACAGAATTGTGTGGTGTAGTGCAAAATCAGGTCACTGCTCAGAAAAATTGGGATACCTTCTATAACAAAAAAAATATACCAACAGTGAATGGCACAAAGCTCTATGTTGGAATAATGCACTTGATTTTGGTCTCACTAGTGTTGGAATCATGGTAAGGAATGACAAAGGTAAACTAATTTGGGCTTTGTCAAAGAACGTTGAGGTTACCACCAACAATTAGGCTGAGCTAGAGGCATTGACAAGGGGCCATTGGATGTGCAAGGCTGAGTATCGGACAAGTTGACATCAAGGGCAACTCTATGATATGATTAATGTGATCAAAAAGAGGGGTACAAGTTTAAAACCAATTAGACACTCTAGCCTTGGGTAGAGAAGAACTAGGAATATTTGGCCGAGGTGGATGAATTCACAATAAGACGTGTACAGAGAAGCAAATTGGGTATTGACCATCTTGCTAATGAAGGTGTCACACAAGGCTCTTAGGAAGTGCTGGAGAATTGTCCGAATACCTAGCAAGGATTAAAATAAGTATATGAAGGAAGGGTCACAAGTGAAGAGGACTCGCCTAGATGAGTGGTCTGTCAATAAGCAGTATTGACACTAGGGATTGACAATTTAGAGGCAATTTTCTTCATCCTATCATCACTTGAGTTTCTTACTGCAAAAAGCAAGGAGAATTTTTTTTGAAATTGGGTACTATGGTGACTGGATGACAGACAGTAGAGGTAATGTGACAGTGATATTAACTGATTTAGGGATCACTGATGACATAGGGCAGTGGACCACATGGTTTCTATCTGCCTCAAGATCTACCTGTTTGAACTTTCCATTGTCAAGATAATGGCTAGCACTACTTAAGGAAATCAAATGAGGAAGGGCAACCACAAAAAGGTTGGGCGTGGCATTTTTGGTGTTGTCTACAATTCTGCAATGGAAACAATGTAGGCATAGGTCCAAAGGATGTAGAGGAGATGATGTGGAAAATTATCAAATTTGTTGGTGTTGTGCTAGTGCTACTTGAGGAAATCAAATGTTGAAGGTCAACTACAAAGTGGTTGGGCAAAGCAGTTTTGGCGGTGTCTACAAGTGTGCAGGGGAGACAATGGAGGCATAGGTCCAAAGGATGTTCAAAGTGGATGTAGAGGAGATGATGTGGTAAATCATCAAATTTGTTGGTTTGTGAAGTGGTTAAATGGGCATCTCCACAATGAGCGTGTATGTGAAATGTTCTTCACCAATGTGGTGCAGATTATGAAGACAAGGCATGGGGACGGGTGGTGGCACACAAAAATAACCTGCTGCAAATGTGGTAGCCTTCAAGGATGAGATCTTGGCAATCGAAAAAGAGGCCATTTTTTGGTATGATTGCAGGTATTTTTCACACAAATGTGGGGCATAAGAATAAGGTATCTACTCAAGTGCTGATGTTGTTGACGGGAGGTTTCATTAAAAAAGAACATGAAAACATTTAGCTATTATGTCAGTCAGTATGGGGATCTGGTTTCCCCCTCTCAAATAGAAAGAATCGCTGAATTTTCGGAGAATATGATGTATTGGATGCAGTTGAGGGATTCTTAATTTAGAAATACAATTGAACAATATAATCTTTTTTATTTGAAAGTAATAGAGGGGAGCTACCCCCAAGCCCATACTTACCAATCAAATAAAAAATTATATACTGAACTATCAAAAGCATAGACAGAAAATTATTTCAAGAATTTTTAAACAATTCCAAGAAGGTAATTTACAATGGTATTAGTTTTTAAAGCCTGCTTCCTGCAAGTTTGTGTGTTTTCTATAGTAAACTTCAGTAGTGCAAACATAGAGCTTTGTGCAAACTTGAAAATTTTGTGTGTTTTCTAAAGTAATCCTTCAAGTACTCATGATGAAGATTTTGCAAATATCTCAGCAATATCAAAAGAATCTAATAAAATCGTTAGAGAATCCAGAGATATTGAAACCTCACTTGTTAGTTCGATAGATAAATTAATCTCATGATGCATGACAGGAGAATGTCATAATTAAAAATAAAGATAGAGCTAATTTTCCACAAGCATCAGTTAAGGAAGAAGAGTACATGAGCAAGAACCGATCAAGAATAAAGCAATATTGTTTCACATGCTAGGAAGCCTGGACACCTAGTTTGTAATATCCCTGTCATTAAATAAAATAAAATAATATCTTTATTTTGGGTCCCGATTGATTTATGTATATCTCGGGCCCATCTTTAATTTTCCATAGGCGTAGGTGTTTGTCGTGTCATGTGTTGACACGTTGTTTCTCCCTCGGAAGTTTTTCCTCCAACGGGGTAGATATGTCCATCGGGTTAAAGTTGTTGTAGGTATGCAATTTGGATTATTTCTTTGTACTGTGAATTCTTGTTGGAGTTCGGTAATGTTCGCCATTTCAGAAGTGAAAGATCTTCCCTACTTGGCTCTTCCAGTTTTGGTGGGATTCAACCCTCACCCTATTTCGTTCTCTGGATTACTTCACTCAAATCTAGCAAATCGGAGCACCATCATCTTTATTACGAATTAGAGGAATATTTGTGACTAAATTGACTATCTCTCTATGTTTTGGCATTCAATCTCTAGCAAATATTCAGCATGTTGTAGTCAACAATAATATCAATACAAATTATGACTATATTATTAATCGTACAGCTTACCTATTGTACGACCTGCACACCATATCTATCAATTCTCTCCCACACACCATACGCTCCTTGTCTTCCTCCATCCACCGTACGGTATAGTCAATCTCACCTTCCTTACTCCCACCGTACAACCTCCTTATTGTGTGTCACCGCTGTCATACCAATTTGTATAGTCAACTTTTCCCTACCTCACCGTACGGTCAAACCATATTCACTATACGTCAGTGTTACCCGAGGACACGTCCCCAGTATATTTTCAGCCCTCCCCGTCCCAGAAACATCTCGAAGACTTGGGGACACCCTAGGGGACTTTGACTTTGACTTCTAGAACAAATTAGACTTTGATACTCAAGTAACACAAAGTTGGCATATGAATTCTATTGATTCTTATATTGTAAGGTTCTATTATGTATGTACATGCTTTATCCATGTTTTCATATAAATATTTTAAATTTCTCTATATATTTTAAATTTCCTTATTGTTATATTGTTGTCCCCCTTTCCCATCCCCCCCCCTCCTGTCCCCAAAATCGGCATTTTTTTTGTCATCCCGAAAACCCGTCCCGATGTCCCCTGTCGTCCCCATCCTAGAAACTCGAGGGAACATAGCCGTACATCCCTTCCCTCAACACCGTACAATTACAAAGGATCACCATACATCTATTCCTGACACTGTGTGGGCCCACTTTTTGACATCACCACCGTACACATCACCCCTCTCCATCATATGCCTATCATCCCATAGATCCATAATCGTATGGCATACACAATCTCCATCAAGCAAGTGAAGTTGCAAAAGTACTACATCTGGGTAAGAACATTACATAGTCACACATCTGGAAACAATAAAGAAGGTAAATTGGTAACTCCTATCACATGTTCAACGCAGCCAAGTGACAAGGAGAGAAAAGAAGAAAATGAGACAATAGAACTTGAGGAAGAAGGAAAAAAAACTTGAGAGGAAGCTCCAAGATAATTCAAATGAAAGGTATGCAAAAGATGATATTTGATTTGGTGTGAATCCCAAGATTTATAGATAATGAGCACTCATATCAAGATAGTGAAGTATATACTGAAGAAGGGGCATACAAAACCTATGGCAGCAATGGTGGCACCATTGGAAGGGACAGAGAAAATTTTGATTTTTTTATGCCTACTAACAACAGTTTATTATCATTGCATGATTCCAACATTCATGAGGATGCTTGTAATAAACAATTATTAATTACACCTAAAAATGAAGTGCAAGTCTTATAGAAGTTGGATGACATGAAAATAATCATATAAAAATTAATGCAGAAGGCAGAAAGAATTCAACTTGAACAGATTGTTACCTCTGCAGATTTACAAGTAGTAAAGCGTACAATGAAAGAAATGAAATCAGCATATTTGCACATGATCAAAGATAGAGATGCAACTAACAAATTCTTAAATGAGGCTTAGCTAACAAATTCTTAAATGAGAGCATATTATAATTATGAAGGTAAATTGGTAACACCGTACAACATATGTCAAAGGTCGGCTTGGATAAAACATCGTACAACATGCTATCATACAACAATACAGAAGGATAGTAGAAATGTCGTATGATACTAAGTAATATCACCTTGCAACTGACTGTCAAATCAACAACTCATACAACTTTTTGCTGATATTGTATGGCCATGCATCTTACCATAAGATCTTGTCATTGCCCGTATGATCTTTTGCTCCTACTTTACACCCCTGGATCTCACTGTACGAGCTTCAAATTCTACCACACAGACAGAAATTCATATCGTACGAATCCTCAGTGCCATCCTACATCGCTAATTTGGGCTTTAAGGAATTCTCAATCTCATTCAAAACAGTACAGCAATATCAGAGTTGGTGATTCTTCCAACCTTCTTGGTCACAGACACATAAGGCACTCAAATACACGAGAAGGAGATACCATTCTACCGACAGAAAGGGGAAACCACAAGACCCTGCCACTAAAGTCATGGAACTACTGAGGGAACTAGCCAAATGTCGAGCTCAGCTTAATGAAACTATAGTCAAAGGGGAACAACAACATAAGCTCATGGAAGATACTTTGCGGCAATTGGCGTTGAGGAGAAAAAATGCAAATCTTGAAAGACAGAGCGATAATTCGATGACTGGGAGGTCAAATCCTCAGTCCTCGCACTTCTAACTATTGATGCCAACATTTCCCCAGAAAATAGAAGCACCTTGTACAGAACAAGAGCCCACTTTCTAGAAGTTACAAGAGAAGTTGGATGAAGACTGGAGGAATGTGAATCTTGTGGGAGATACATTCTTTAGGGATTACGTTGAGCTCTGAATGAAATACTTAGCAGGTAAAGGTCAAGGCTACTACAATGATGATATTGAATGGAAGGTTGGCATTATTAATTTGTCATCCTTTGATGGGTTGGAGCAACATTGGCATGAGCATGGGTAGAGAAAACAGATACTTCCACCTCAACCTAATGCCTGAAGATAAGGCCACCAAATTTGCAATAATTCACTTGGAAGGAGTCACACACGAATGACATCATGGAATGGTCACTCTTGGCCATGATCAAGTGACTTCATATGCTAAGTTCACAAGTTGATCGACCACTTTGACAAGAAGGGTCCAGAACTTAATTTCAAGGAGTTGGTGCAATTGAAGCAATCCGGATTAGTTGACAATTACATCACAAAATTCCAAAGGTTGTCTGTGTTGGTAGAAGATATATCGTAGAGATGATTGATTGTGTTGTTCATGGATGGGCTAAAGGAATCTCTAAAACATTGGGTGAAGGGATTCAATCCCCTCACACTCACCAAAGCAGTTAAGAAGGCATATGACATCACAATGTCCTCTTCTTCCTTCAAGAGTTATTCACACCCCAAGCCACCCTAGAACTTAATTTCAAGGAGTTGGCGCAATCGAAATAATCCAGGTTAGCGACAGTTGTATTACAAAATTCCAGAGGTTGTCCTTGCTAGTAGCAGATATCTCAGAGAGACGACTGATTGTGTTGTTCATGGACGAGAAGATGGAACATCTAAAGGCTTGGGTGAAGAGATTCAGCCTTGTCATGCTCACCAAAGAAATTAAGAAGGCACGTGACATGGTGGCATCCTCTTCTTCCTTCATCCCCATGCCACCCCTCTCTGAAGAAAAAGATAACAAACCCCAGCCAAAGAATCCATCATTAGATGAGGCCACTAGACAAGAGCTCGGGAGAAGAAAGTTTTGTTTTAATTGTAAGAAGTCATCGGGAACTAGTGCACCGATGCTTGGGAAAAGGGAAAATCTATTACATTGAGGTAATGTCCGTCAATGAGGAGCATGAGGAACTTGAACCCAAAGGAGAAGGTCAGTGACCTTCCAAGGAGGTTAACACAAACTGCACGAAGAGGATCGCCACATTGCTACAGCAAGGAGGCGACATCGTTACACTAGCTAGAACTCCGAGATGCATTGTATTCCAAGTAAGAAGTACACTCCAAGGGCAGTGGGTTGTGGTCATGCTTGACAATGGGTCCACACTCAACTTCATCAACTTGTCACTCATTAATCGAAGGGGTTTGTGTATGGAGGCACACCAAGGGTTCGAAATCAGGGTGACAGGAGGAAACCTCTTGTCATGTACCCATTTGGTCCTACAACTAAGCATTACCATGGGGAACCACACAGTAAAAGATGACTTCTTGGTATTAAATCTGGATGACATGGAGGTTATATTGGGCATAGAGTGGATGGATACTCTTGATGAGTACACTCAGAGCTTCAAGAGGATGAAGTTCTCCTTTGAAGTGGATGGAAAAGAGGTAGTGCTAAGGGGAATTTCAAATAGTTAGCATGAAGGAAATCTCGACATGACAGATGGAAGCAATCTTCAAAATATGATGATGTTGTTTGGGCACATTGCTTGGTTTCCACGGAGCCTATTCAGGGGCAGCAGACTTACTATCAAGATGATGATCTCCAAATGATGTTGGATAAGTAAAGCATGGTCTTCTCTGACATCCCACCGGCTATACCTCTGCATTGTGACTTTGAGCACACCTTCAAGTTGGAAGAATCCAAGCCAATCATCACCACTCCCTACTACCATCCTAAGAAGCTCAAGGATGAGTTAGAGAAGATGATCCAGGAAATCTTGGGCAAAGGATTGATGAGGCCTATTTCTAGCCCCTTTGTATCATCAGTAGTGATAGTAAAGAAGGATGGATCCCTATAAATGTGTGTGGACTACTGTGTATTGAATAACAAGACCATCAAAAACAAGTACCCCATCCCCAAGATCGACAAGTTGTTGGACAAATTACATGGCACAATCTATTTTTCCAAAATAAAACTCTAATCCAACTACCATCATATCCGTGTGAGGGAGCAAGAAGTGGAGAAGACAACTTTTTGTTGCCATTACAGACACAATGAGTTCTTGGTCATGTCGTTTATATTGACAAATGCTCTAGCCACCTTTTGGTCTTGCATGAATCACATCTTCAACAAGCAGTTGCACAAGTTCCTATTGTTCTTTGACAACATACTCATCTACAACAAGACATGGAACATCTAAGGCATTTGGGCAAAATTTTGGCAATCATGGAGTTACAATCATTGTTTTCCAAGAGGTCGAAATGTGAAACTTTCAAATGACAAAGGTATTCTATTTGGGACATGTCATTTGTGCCCGAGGGGTTCAAGTACACCAGGAGAAAATTTAAGCCATTCTAGACTGGTCACCTCCCAAGACTCTCTTGGGACTACATGGATTTTTTGAAATGTGTGGTTATTACAAACAGTTTGTGAAGGGATTCTCACAGCTCAATGCAAGACTAACATTTCAGACAAAGAAGGGCTCTTTTCATTGGAATGAGCAGGCGTAGCACACCTTCAACAAGCTGAAGGAAGTTATGAGTTCATGTCTAGTTTTGTACTACCTGACTTCATTCGGCCCTTCATCACAGAGCACAACGCATCAGGAGAAGGCATTAGTGTAGTATTAATGCAGGATCGTCACCCCGTTGCATTCAAAAGTCAGAAATTCTCTGGAACGGAACAATTGTACTCCATCTACAACAAGGAGATGTTCACCGTCATGCAATCCTGGCTATAGGAGACTACAAACAATCCTACATGAAGACAGGTGGTACGAAGAAGTTGAAGCCACACTTCTATAGACCCTACATAGTGGTTCAGAGGGTGGGCGAACTTGCCTACAAGTTCGAGCTTCATGAGGGGAGTCAAATTCATAATGTTTCTCACATGTCTTGCCTCAAGAAGGTCATTGGGCAGTGAGTCACCGTGTCGAAGGAACTACCCCCCATTGATGAGCAAGGGAAACTAATTCTAGAGCCAACTAAGATCATCAATGTCAAAAAGAAGAGGTTGAGGCCACGCAAAATCAAGGAATTCCTTATGTGATGGAAGGATCTGTCGTGCAAGGATGCCATTTGGGAAGGTAAGCAGATTTTGGAGCATCCAAGTCTACAATTGCTTAAGGGCAAGCAATTCTCAAGCCGGGAGGACAATGATGTCCCCAATGTCATTAAATTTTTAATTAAATATTTTTTGTATGTATGTCTCCAAAATTAAATTTATTATCTCTCGGGCCTATTTTTTTTTCATTGTCTATACCATGTTGGTCGTGTTGGCACTTTTTGTAATCCTTCACAAAGTGTCTCCAAAGCCATATATAAGGCCACTTTGTAGGTTGTTGTAGGTATGTGATTTGGATTTTATTTGTGAATTGCGAATTCCAATTGGAGTTCTTTGTCTACCATTTTAGAGATGAAAGATCCTCCCGATTTGGTTTCCACAATTCAATGGGAGTAAGTCCTCACCCCATTTTACTCTATTCTAGGTTTGGAATTATTGTAATCTAAAGTGTTATCATTATTTGAATCTGAACTACTTTTGGTATCACTGGTATTTGGAGACTATCTATTTGGTGTCCATTCTTGTGCTATCATTATTGATTGTTTGTCATTGTATTCTAAGAACTCAAACTATCCTCCATTCTTGGTTTGCGTACTTGTGTAGCAACACATTACAATTCTGAAGGCAAGTTGGTAACACTGTAGGATGTACGTCAAATGTCAGCTTGAGTAAAACATTGTACAACAGTATAGAAGGACAGCGTAGAAGTGTTGTACGACATTGAGTAATATCACCTTACAACTGATTGAGGTGTCAACATCTCATATGACTTCCTAGTCATACCGTACAGCCCTGCATTTCACCGTATGGTCTTGTCATTGCCTATACAATCTTCTATTCCTATTATACACCCCTGTATCTCACCAAATGGCCTTCAGATTCTACCATACAGCTAGAAGTTCATGTCAAACAAATCCTCAATTACATCATAGATCGCTAATTTGGGCTTTAAGAGATTCTCGGTCTCATTCAGAACATTACAGCACCATGCCTAGTAACATAGCCCTAGTCGTAGAATTTACATGAATCCCACCCTTTCACAACATGGTCCTAAATTTTACATGAATCCCACCCTTTAGAAACATGCCCCTAAATATTACATCTATTCCATCCTTTAGCAACATGATATGCAAGGACAATTCACCTAAGACTTGCCAATTTGCAAGGATAAACAAGATTGGCCTTCATCATATTCAATATGTCCAAGCATGTAGAGTTCTTGATGTCAAGATAACAATGTAGAAATCTTAGATCCAAGTAAAGTGCATGAGTAGGTAACCCTAGTCCCAAGATAACTAGGGCATGTAGGACAAGGATGCCTTACTAGAGACGAACAGTTCTCTTTGAAAGAGGTTGAAGGCATTGAGAAAAAAGTACCAAATCAAAGAAAAGCAAGGATGGAAAACAATTATAGGTTGGTCCACAAGGGAGAAGACCAAGCTATTGACTCCCATCAATAGATTTATTCATTTTAAAGTGTTGGATCAAGGTGGTCTAACCATGAAAAAAAAGTACAATGATTAATTCTTCTAATCATGACAACAAAGATGGGGAAAATTCATCTTAGACTTACCAATTTCCATAGGAAAAGAAAAATTGGCCTTCATCATATCCAATATTCCAACTCTATAGAACTCTTCAAGCCCATATAAGTATGTGGAATTCTTTAAAGCATGGTTACGGGGAGACCCGTCTCCCCTTATAAGGCACGTCTCGGTCTCGGAGACCAAGACGTGTCTCGGCGACTTTTCGCATCTCCGGAGACCTCAAAAAAGGTTGAAGACTTCATGACGAAGTTTCCTGAAGTCTCCCAGTCTCTTAATCCAAATAGTGAAGTCTCCCCGAAGTCTTTTGATAAAATATAAATGTAAAATATAATATTAGATAATTTTATATATTTTAGCCCTCATTTTAATGTTTTTATTGCAAAAATTAAGACCAATGAGATACTATATTGTGATTATGTGAGTTTTGAAATATTTGACTCTATATTAATGTGACATTACTATTATTATTTACTTTAGTCTTTTAGTTTTACAATATTATTATTTTCAGATTTTGTATTTAGTCTTAGACTCCTTAAACTATTAAAAAAAAATTGCCGACTCCAAGTACCCTTGTCTCCTAGTTTTGAAAAATTGTCGTACCGGTACCAATACCAGTACCAAAGACCTCCAAGTCTCCCTGTCTCCCAGTGACCTTGCTTTAAAGTTAAACAGGTAGAATGCCTGATCAGGTAATCCTAGTTCCTGGATAAACATTCCCGTTGACAAAATCAAGGTGATCCAAGATTGGATATCAATGAGAATTCTGTTCTTCGCAAGTAAAATGAAGAAGGATTGGCAAGCTGCCATTAGGAGGCCTGTCAGCATCCACTCTCACCATCAAGAATGAAGACAGGGAGGACTTTGAGGAGAAAAAGATAACAGAATCATAAAATGGACAGCTGGGAATCAAATTTATTCCGATTCCAAAATCCTAAGTGATCGGACTTGTTTATTTCCAGTTATATGGTGAATGGTTTAATTCACACACGCTAGGTTTGACTTCTAGACTTTAAAAGTGTTAAACAGTCAGATTTGACTCACATTCTCTATGCTTAATGTGTGTGGTTTAAGGGCAGCCAATATGCACAAGAATCTCATGATCTCGAGCTCATACCACTATAATAATTTGGAGAATAGTTTCTAGCAATGGTAACCATAAAAGTCCATCGCTTCCCTCGGTAAACAAAATAAATACATGAAGTACTACCTATTTTTTCATGGTTCTTAAGAATTGGCAACACTCAGCACAAGTTGATTTCAAAATTTATTTAGCTAAACAAAGGATCTAATCGAGTGCACTGCAAGGGTATTATTTCATGGACAAAGCGTCGGCAAGTTCAGTTGAGATAATTATCGAAAACGCTTGCAAATGGAGTTTGTTGAAGTTTCTTTAAATGACAAATTTGAGTAACTTTCGGTCATCTGTGACTTATTTCATTGAACTATCCTTGAATTAAACTTGGTCATGTAAAACGGTTACAATCATCCTCTGTTTTTAATATAGTTACTTCTTATCATTGAATGGCATGAATCAGACAGAATTTTCGCCTCAGTATGAACCAGTTATCACAAATAATTTCTGACTGACTCTAACTATAAATTCACCCAAGCAGGCTAACATTGGCGCATTTAGCATTAGGGTTCAAAGCCACCTCCTAGCTTGGTAACCTAGGGATGAACAAAAATTGTTGAACAGCGTGAGCTCTAACTTACTACCATTCCTAAAATAATAGTGACAGCTGCATCAAAATGTTGCAAATAAAATTTACGGGCAATTTTCAGAAAGATCTCATTGAGAGGTTTCTTTATTACTGAATTCGTGACTGTTAAAATTCTTCCACTTTATTCTAATCATTTCGAATTCGATAAAAATATAGTTGAATTATGTCCTACAGTTAAAGCCGTTATGCTTATGCTGAAAATTAAACTGAATGAGGTGGTGGAAAGCACCATTTTTAATAATGTCGTCCGCCAGTTCTGATGAAATTTACGCCGGAGAGTAGGCTCCGAAAGCGTTGCATGATCTCGTACATAAAATGCGTCAATTTACTTGTCCCAATATATTTGTCTTGCATGTCGGGGTGATTTGGCGGCCTCCGGAGGAATGTCCGTCTTAATTTATTAGCCTTTGGATATATTGAAAATAAAAAAATAGATTTGTTTATATGTTTTAATATCTATCATTACAAAGGGAAGAAGGTAAATAGTGTAATGTTGTTTTCAATAAATGATTTATTGTGTAACAAGAGATGCGATGTGTCATAGTTCATCATAGTTCCTGTCTAATGCATAAGGGTTGTAGAGGTGTAGATGAGTGAGAATAAGGTTAAATAGTTCTAAATTAACATTGCGAATGCAATAAATTTTGTCTAGAAATGCACTTGTGATCTGATAGGACGACTCATATTTTGTTATTAAGTTCTCATGTTATATTATTATATATTTGGGTATTTAAGCCCAAGAATATAAGGCTAAAGTACACAATATGGCACTAACTACCTAATATCATTCTACGATCAATACATATGCTTTAGACAAATTTGCACCTTCTACATTGACAACTTAAAATGTGTGCAGTGAGGAAAGTTATCCATACCAATATCTGAATTATAGAACTTGAAGAAGTGATGAAGCATTTGCAGTATCACATTATATGTTTAAGCATGGTATGCATGCTACTAGAGAACCATAAGTAGTTGGAAAAACTCTTTCAACGATCAATACATATAAATTTGATGTTGATGAATAAATATGATGTAATAAATAAGAAATAGAATATAACTATTTAATTTTAATACATAGTTTATAAAAACTTAATAATAGTTTACATATCTTTTAGAATTGAATTTATTTATTTTTTGTAGTTATTTCTTTTAGTATTTTTTTTGATGTAAAATATAATTATTAATTTAATATTAAAATATATATTTAAGTTTTAAATATATTTAAACTAAATGATAAATTGTTTAAATATAAAATATTAATAATAATAAATGATATAATTTACAAATTGTAACACTTATCAATTATACATATTACAAACACTAATGTAAAATATAATTAAAAAATAATATTGCTTAATTTATTTTTACAATAGTAAATTAATAGTAATAATTTAACTACTTTTATTAAAAAATCAAAGTTTTAAAAAAATTACAAATTCAAATACAAAGATATAACATATTGAAATTATATTGTTAGTGAGAATTAATATTGATTAGACATGTTGTGTGAGGTGGAAGATAAAATGATTGAAAAAAAAATATTATCAAGAAATGTGGAAAGATAAAGTTGTAATTAATGCATTCATTTAATGCAAGATGAAGTTAGAAAATATTTGTATTTTTGTGGAAGAAAATTAATTTTCTCCCCCACCAAAAATAGTATTTTTGTGGAAGAAAATTAATTTTCTCCCCCACCAAAAATAGTATGGACCAATAGAATGGATGAAAAATGTGATTTATAAAATAATGAAAAATTAGAAAATGATATAAACATTTGAAGTTTCATATAATGTTTTAAATTCTTTGATTTGATTGGTCAGTGTTAATGTCATATTAGGAGTGACATAAATGCATAAGTATTCTTGCCATAAGCAGGAACTAATAACGGAAAGAATATTTTTTGATAAGTATACAAGCTCTTGCAATGGTAAGATGTACATATTTACTAATTTATTTACTAATAATATCATATTTTTACAATTTATTTGTAGTATGCAATTTTGTTTCATGATTAGATTATGTGTTTTTTAGTATTAATGTTTACAATCACATTTCATGATCCATCATCTGAATGAGAGAGATAAGGATAGTAAAGAAAGAAAAATGTGCAGATATAAGGAAGAGGAGTAAATAGTCAAAGAGAGGAATAATGGCACATACAATGAGGCAAAGAGGGAATGAAATAAAAAATGAATAAAAACTAAGCCTAAATAAGTGAACCACATATGCAACCTCAGACTCAAATGTAAAATAGAAGAAAACATAGCCCCAAATAAACCAGAAAATACACAACAAAAGTAAGTTTATAATTAAATCTTGAATATAGTATTATAAAATATTGAAAATTCAATAATCCAAGTTATCATTTACATTTAAAAATTTATTAGTTAAAACAAATTTATAAGTCAATCTATATTTTTAAAATATAGAATACTCAAAATAAATACAATAGAATATTGGCTCAAAAAAATTAAAAAATAGAATATAAATTAGAAATAATAAAATAAGTGTTAAATTTGAATTATATATTTTAGGATAAATTTTATATTTTAAATTCAATAATGTAAAATAACTAAATATGCTAAATCAAATTAGCTCATTCCTAGTCAATAGTTTGACATTTAGATATGTAGAAATTGGAAGTAAAAGATTTAAGAGAACTTAAACATAATTTATTTATTAAAATTATTTGAACCTATCTTGTACTTAATTTATCAATAAATTAAATACAATATGATATTTTAATTAAAAAATAAATTGACTTAAGATTGTTTTGTGTCTTTACAAAACAAATAAATACAATAAATATATACTTCTTTTTTCAACTTAAATTACTTCTATTTTACAATTTTTTTGAGGATTCTTATCTTTAAAAACTCATTCCATAGATAAGGCAATTTCGCTAGAGGAAACGATCCAGTAAGGCTAATTTTTGTGCACCTACATTTCCTAATTTGTATTTCAAAATTTGTCAATTTTTTTGGTCAACTTCTGTAGTCGAGTGAAGAGCTTAAAGCTAACCTTTCGGCTTTCCCACATTTACGGAGTTCTTTGTGGAACTTGTAAATTGCGAGGTGGTCTAAAAGTATCATTTTTTAACGTTCACCCAGTACCCACCACTAAGACACCCCCATGCCGCCCCCTCTCCCCCCCACCCAATAGTTGTTACAGTACTTTTTGCACAAATGGACCAATCAACAAACAAGAAAACAAAAAAATGAAAAAAAAATGAACAACTATTAGTGTTCATGGTAATTTGTTTTGGCATGTTTGTGTGGGTACTGGGATTTTTTGGGACGATAATTGGAGGGAAAGGTAAGGGTTAATATGGCGGCATTGCTTACATGAGGGGAAACGATCTACCTTCAAATGGTATGAATAGAGCATTCAAGCACAAGCAAACAAAGAGAAAATCATCTTCTCTTTTCCAATTTTCCTGAGACGCATTCATTCCATCATCCTTATCTACACTCTATGTATATCATCACATAGCACAATTTTCTTTGTTAGCAGTGAACCTGTCAAATGTCTGCCTACCCATCAAAAGGATCTCCCACAGAAGACAAGTGGCAGTGGACTTAAAATGAAGGATCTGGCTTTCTACTAAGCACACTCTAGAACCCCTCCTCTCTGGCAGATGCCTCCTCCACCGCCACATAGCCTTAGATCGCTAAAACAGTCCAACAAGGCCTATTGTCAATGTAGGAAGTCTCCTCACCATAGAATAGCTCACCATAAAACTCGCCCCTGACGGAATTGAGGACAGCTTATTGACACAAACCATTCTTTGGCTATGACGTGACAATTTTCTCGCAGACTTCCTCCTTTTTGTTATTTTAATGTCTTTTGTTGATGTCAGACATTGAATTTCGGCAGGCCATTCCTACATAAATAGCCCATCGGCTAACAAATAAAATAATATACATATAGATAAGTAAAGTATATAGAATGTATAATTGAAGTAGTTAATAAATAGATAGAGGTTTTTGTGATGGATACATATATTCAACCTCATTTTTAACTATCATAATTAAAATAAATAGAAATTAAATTTCTATTGTTTAGTTAAAAACTAATTCATTAATTGAGTTGAGAAATGGGGTTTCGGAAAAGTTCAAAATAAGCTTTCAAATAAGGTGTGTATGCTTTTACAAAGGTGAAAACAAAAAAGTGTTGCATTGTATAGTGTGATGACTTATGAACAACATGAACAAGTATAATTTATCAATGAGGAGACCAGTGAGAAATAATGGACAATTATCATCACCTTTCATAAAAAAAAAAGAGGGAATTGCAAAAGTCAGAGTTGCCCTATAATGCCCACCCGGAGTTCCTTCGAACACAAGGATAAAAAATGCACTGAAATTTTTTTTTCTTAAGATAAGTTACTAATCAACAACATAAAGTAACCAAGTGTAAGAATGAAACATCTAAACAAGGTAATAAGAATAGGGAACATGGTTAAACTCACATGTTCACCTACATTAATGGAAGTCTTACAAACACTTCCAAAGATCTCCAAGCACTAAACCATAACTTACGAACCAAACCTCACATGAATCGTGATAATATACCAAGGAGATATTCTTTTTAAGCCCAAAGTAAAAGTTACTAGCATGGTTAAACATATAAGTCCATTTCCCACTAACCATAACATGATCAAGAATTATAAGCAGAGACCCTCAAATGGTCATGCACAAGACAAGGGCTCAAAGTTACAACCACTCATCTATTGGACACCATGTTGAAAGACAAATGTTGAATCCTAAAATTGGTTAAGTCTCAAATCCTGAAGCTCTAAAAATTTCTACAATCTTTATCTTAACTTCTAGAGGGCTAGAACCTATCTCAAATGAATCGTCACATATATTAATTTATACCTTAAGTATAAGAAAGAAAGAATATGCCAACTTATACTTAAACGATATATTTTATACAACATATAGATGGTCTATTTTCAAATGGGAAGATGTACGACCCAAAAGGGTACTCAAAACTATATTTCACATCCTCTTTACATGTGTGCAAACCCTCACTGTTTGTCATGCGAGAAAACAACATCATTGCTCATGTGAGACAGGATTGGCTACTACATGAGAATCCTCCATGAACTAGGCAAGACTCCATACCAAGCTCACGTAAGTAGGTACACACTTGTGTGAGACTTTGCTTAGTCATGCAAGAGAATACTCCTCCCAGGCAACAAACCCTGACAACAAGATCACAAAGCAAGGAAAAATGCACTAAAGCATAAAACCTTCGCACTGGGAGTACCAGATCTAGGTAAATTGATTAATGGTCACTTGAGTGCATAAACATAAACCTAAGAACTTGAATAATGATAAAATACACAATGCAATCACATACATCCATCTAATCCATAACATCAATCTATGAAATGATCATAAACAACATTACAGTAAAAAGGAAAGCACATGCATGCAATATAACCAAATAAAATCAATTGTGCTCATTTCCTCCCTACCATAATGGCATCATGAGACCTCAAGGGCCCTAACCATACCCCTGAGCATGAATCTTAAATTTCTAACAAGATATTTGGAGTTATCTCATGAGATCATTCTTACCAATAACCATTATCATAAGAACAAGTACATTCAACATGCTAATCTACCAAGAGCATCACTAATCCAAAGTAGTGGTAAGAAACATCATCTAGCCATATGATACAACATCATGATAAAGGAATGCATCAAGTAACATATTGAACATCATCTAAACATGGTAGCAATGCATCCAAAGTAAAACATAAATCACAAGAGAACATACCCTAGATACACTGAAGTACCAAGTAAATATCTAGCACGGGCCTCAACTAGAAGTAGACCATCTCTGTAAACTAGTCCCCGACAATGGTATAGGTAGCTATGCCTCCCAACCAAGTGGTACTCATAGGTCCTCACCCATCGTGCTCATGGAAATAATGACCCAACCTCAATCACTTAAGACAATCACCCAAGGCTAACACATGCGCCAATCAAGAGCATGACACCAACATCTATATGATCATGAAGACAATGCAATAAATTACATCACTAACCGTAACCTCTATAGGATAACTATGTAGGGACTCTAGTGGAGTGTAAGTCGCTTGGCATTGGAAAGCCCAAGCTATAAGTTTGTCCAGTAATATCAACTCCAATTAGGAGGCCATGCACCATGTCCTCGACTTAACCATTTAGACACATACCTTTGGCTTAACCATTCAGGCACACACCCTCGACTTAACTATTTAGGTGTTCTCTTATCTTATCATTATGTTTATTTATCATTTATTAATTTTGATTATAACTTGTTAGAACCTCTTTACGTTACTCTGTTGGCCACTTTTGGGTCGGGGTACATGAGAGAAGCTACTCCACATGTCTACCCTACATACCCATGCTCATCACATGATGAGTTTCTATAGGCAATGTAGGTTCCCAACCCAAACCCCAAATAAACAATCCCTCAACTAACCTATATCTAGGAGTTTGGGTCTCACAAGATCCTATCATACACATGTGCACGTGCTCATGTGTGGGCACAACCAACTTTGCGAATATAATCACATAAACCAATTCAAGGGTTGGATATGAGAAATGCAAAAAATATACAAGCATAACAAGCTCACTCAACCGACCTATAAGTATGGATTCTACATGAATCTCAATAAGGCAACAACACGCCAAACATCATGAATTCACTCCACTAGTCTAAATCTGGGAGTATGGATTCTACACGAATCCCAATGATGCAAAATAAAACTATGGTCTGATTGGAAATGTAATATATGTTCTAGATCCATGACCAAAATAATTGCCAAGGAACACCTAAGAAAACTGGGTGGCATGCAAAATGAGGTGATATGAAAATCACTCAAAAATCAACGTTGTCAAAAATTGATGAAACTAAAACCATTATCCAAATGATTTCCAAACTCCAAAAAATAAAATAAAAATTGAATTTCAAGCTCATATATAAAAATGACTAGCATAACGACACGAAACATCAAATTAAAACCCTCGAAAACACTAAAATGTACACACCTGCCCAACTGGGTAGAACTCGCATACCAAAACAAGGGGGAATGCTAGTTCTCAACCTCTAATCAATCTACTATAAAAAATGGGAACTAAAATGAAACCAAAACAATTAAATAAGAAAGCCCTACCTCACAACCAAGTGGGCGAAATAGGAAAAGAAATAGTAAAATAAATAGGCCCCTGAATCGAATGAAACTATCAAGGAAGTGGAGTAATTTCGACACGAATCCAACAAGCCACCCCATGCTCAAATACGTCAAATGGATCAATCACAACAAGAAAATGACAGAATTTCTCCAAGAGGGTTTTGGAGAAAATTCCTCATTTCTTACCAACATGAAAATAGAAAAGTGGGTATAGAAACTCCCTTTTGGCATAATATAAGCACTTTATCAAGTGACTTATAAAATAGATTATTAATTCACTTAATTATCTATTTGTCCCCTTTTTCCCAAATTAAATTAGGCAATTCCAATTGAGTTGAAATTCACCTACGACAAATTAGCTAGGAAAATAAAATAAAATAAAATAAATAAAATCCCTCTAAACCATTAAAAAGTATTATTTTAATCTTTTCCACAACAATTGCAGATCCTAAATGCATAGACATGCCTATGTGGCAAATCACACAATGTATTATGAATCTGGATTAACCAATTACCAAAGGGTAATAATAAAGATACATTGCCCATACAGGGACAATATTGGCTCAACCTGAAAGGTTTGATCTCTAACTCCATGTGGCGTTGTCGAGGATATAAGTCTTGCGCAATATTCAAACACAATCAAGTGTAGATGCACAATAATAATAGTTGAAGCAACATTTACATGAAATCACATATTTAAAGCATCTAATTAAACTCATTCGAATAGTCATTTAAATAACCCATTTGCACAAATTACTGAAATGAACAAGATAAATGTCTGTAGCACATAATTTTGTAAATCTAATATGGATATCTCACTTTCTTAATTATTTAAGAATTTAATAATGAAAGTAATAACAATTATCCAACAACATAAATGACACTATATACATATAAGTCAACATGGTCAAATACATGAGTAAATATTGCTATAGGAACCTAGTCAAGTGTAGCAGGATAATAATACAAAATGCAATCTCTGCACACATCTCAGGATAATCACAAAACACCATCGCGATACCTTATCCATCTAGGAAACCACTATCACAAACCTCAGTGAAGTCATCTAACACATCATAAACACATCAATCAAGCAGAAGCATTAATTAATCCAGTTGATACAATAACATAATCAAATCACCCCAAGGGCATAGATCACTGACAAGGTAAGATCATCAAGATTGCATCCATCAAGATGACTTATAGAGATCAAATGGGAGAGGAACTACATGTTCCATATGCTATTTTAGCTTCATCCAGACACTAAAAATTCCCTATTCTTCTTCTTTGGATTTCTTTGATGTAATGAACTAAGGAATGAATGAATTATTCCAAGAGATCACGAATCTCGTCTTTTATGTATTTTCTATAAGAAATATAAATTTATGTGTAATCAAGTAGCTATTAGGTTAGCTAATTATAATTTTTTAAAAATATTTTTATAAGGGAAGAATAATGGCTTACAAAACTAAAGGATTAGATTTAATGAGAAAAGTAATTATGATGTAATTTCTTTTTAGTATTGATGTTTGTAATGTAATGTTTAATATTGATTTTTATTTTTGTTACTCTACACTTTCAAGTTTTGTTTTATGTCCTTTTAGGGGTGGTTGAATCTTGATTCCCAAAATTAATCATTTTGTAAAGTCTTAACTTCTTCAAATAATATAAACATAAGTACTTGAAACATAGCAAATTGCTATAAGTACAATTGTGATGTTTTGTATAATTATAGATCCATTTCTACAATTTTATAGCTTTTCTTTGATTTATAATATCTAGACAATAATTTTTTAATTATCGAATATCTATATGAAACCTGATTTGATACCAAATGGAGAAATTAGAAAAGGTGAATACATTATGACAAAGTCAACAAGTCCTTCTTATGTAAGGTGCTCTTTGCCTTTAGGTTTAGCCAGACCCTCAACAATATTATCAAGGAGTGTGTGCAGATGGTTAAATTCTTTGTGCTTATGAATGGGAAACCAAGGAGGAAGTATCATTTTGCCAAAGGGTTTAGGCAAGGGGATCCTTTCTCCCCATACCTTTTTATTCTACTAGATGAGGTTCTTGGGTGTAACATGATGTATTTAGTTGAAACTAGCATAATTCAGGGAGTCAAAGCAATCACCACCCTCCCCCCTTAGTTCTATGATAATTTGTTGATGACACATTTTATTTGGTGTGTCCTTGGTGGTTGAGGATAGGGTATGGATAACTCTCCTTGATAACTACACTACTACTTCTGGTCAATATATCAACTATCAAAAAAATAGAATTTTTTCTTTAATGTTGACATGAAGTTGTAGGTGAGTTTTATGGATATTCTTAGTTGTTAGTCAGCCTTGCTCCTAGCTACCTACCTAGGGTTTCCCGTCATGGTGAAAGATATAAAAAAGAATGACTACGATAACTCTATTCTAGAGTGCACCCAAAGGAAGCTTGATGGATAGAAGGAAAAATTCTTAGGAGTACAGGGAAGCTCTAATTGATATCTACTTCCCTCTAGGGAATCCTGCTTTACTTTCCCTCCATTTTCAAGATCATTAGTGCTATGGATAATGAACTAGAAAAAATCCAACACACCTTTCTCTAGTCTGAATCTGAGGAAAAAAAGATAGCCCCCCTGATGAGTTGGGATTAGGTGTGTCTTCCCAAGTCTCTTGGAGGCCTTGGTCTACAAAATATTCACAACCTTAACAGATCTCTACTATCGAAGGTTTCATGGACTTTTCTTAAGGGGGTTGTTGGTGGTGTAATTTCATGGAAGTCAAATACTTGGATAGAGGTGTTGGCAGTTGGCTAATGAAGATATGTAATTGTTGTCATTTATGGAAACACATGATGTACATGCTTACAAGAAACCTCAAAAACAAAGATACTTAGCTTTTGGTACTCATAAAATTGTCTAAGTATGAATTTGGTTTACAACAGTGTATTGTTTTGTACATAACTTGTTACTGATGTCATAGGATATTCAAGAATGTGATAGGAACTAAATGGGTATTCAAGAACAAGATGAATGAATAAGGCAAAGTTGTAAGGAACAAGGAAAAATTGGTATGTAAAGGTTACTCACAACAAGAAAGAATAGACTATGATGAGACCTATGCTCTAGTAGCAAGAATATAAGCAATAAGGTTATTCTTAGCATATGCAACATATAAGAAATTCAAAGTGTATCAAATGGATGTCAAGACAACATTTCTAAATGGAGAACTTGAAGAAAAAGTGTACATAGAGAAGCCTGAAGGTTGTCCTTTGATAGATGACAAGGACATAGTATGCAGACTAAAGAAAACATTGTATGGTTTGAAGCAAGCACCTAGAACCTAGTATGCAAGGTTGGACAAGCATTTGACAAAGCTTGGATATAGCAAAGGTATGACAGATAGTAATCTCTATTGGAAAGAAATTGATGATGGATTGATGATTTTGGTAATATTTGTTGATGATATCATATTTGGATGAAATGATGAGGAAAGTGACAAGTTTGTAGAAGAGATGAAGAAGGAATTTGAAATGAGTATGATAAGAGAAATGAAATATTTCTAGGATTACAGATGGTACAGGATAAAGAAGGAATCTTTATTTCTCAAACTAAGTACTTGAAGTACTTACTAAAAAGTTTTGGTTTGGAAGCATGTAAACCGGTTGGAACACCTATGGTAACTGGACACGAGTTATCTACAAAGGATGAGACACCTATTGTTGAGCAGAAGAAGTACATATCTATGATTGGATGTTTGCAATATCTAACTCACACAAGGCTAGATATAGAAAATGAAGTTGGAATTGTTGCAAGATTTCAATCTAATCCTAGAGAAACACATTATGTAGCAGTTAAAACGATATTTAGATTCCTGAAAGGAACACCAAAGTTTGGATTATGGTATGATAGATCTAATGATTTTACTCTAAGTTCTTATACTAATGCTTTCTTTCTTGGAGGAATATTGGTTTCTTGGCTAAGGAAGAAGCAAGATTGCACATCACAAAGTATAGTGGAAGTAGAATATGTTGCAGTAGCAAATAGTTGCAATCAAGTTGTTTGGATGGAGTATATGTTGAAGGATGTAAGAATAGAAATCAATGAACCTATTGTCATACATTGGGACAACACAAGCACAATAAATATGTCTAAGAATTCAGTGTTGCATTCAAAAACCAAACACCTTTCTATCAAGTATCACATGTTGAGAGAGAAAGTTGCAGAAAATGAAATTAGATTGGAGTATGTGAGAAATAAAGAGAAGATTGTATATATATTCACTAAGCCTCTTCCCAAAGAGACTTTTGAGTATTTATGAGGTATGCTAGGGGTTATGCCCCTTCCTACATCAGAGTAGAAGATGCAAGAGTGCATCGGTCTAGTGTAATAGAGCATCATCATTTTTATGGACTAAATGTTGATGCTTCTTGTATGGGGGAGTATCTATGATGGGCATAGCCATCTAGGAATCTTGTTGGATGTTGTTTTGAATAGTGTCTTTGAACACTTGAGCTAGTAAGAATCAGTTGTTGCAGAATTTGATGGTTGCTGAAATCTTTGACATTGATGTCAATAGGGAAGAAGTACGACATGAAAAACATCATGGGGAAGAAGCAAAAACATCATGAGGAAGAACATCATGTAGAGAAGACAAGTAAGAAGAAGTACAATATGTTCAAAAGAAGTACAACATGGAATGATAGTTTGACAAAAAGCACATTGAGGTACATCAATGGAGGAGAATGATTGATGAAGAGGATTTAAAAAGAAAGATTAATAGTCTTTTACAATTGGTATTCTTGGAACTAGATGTTTTTCATCTATGTTGCCATTAATGCCAAAGGGAGAGATTGTTGAAAGCATGAATTCTAATGATATTCTTATGGGGGAGTATTGTAGATATGTTAGTATGATGATACGTTACATTCATGATTGAGTTTGTCATTGATGTCAACATAGCAGTCTTTTGTGGTATCTAACAGAAGAATAATGGAAAGATCAAGTTAGTACAAGACAACTAGGTGAGTATTCTCATTATCCAAGGCTATGGGAGATACTTTTGAGTATCTAGTATATGCAATTAATATTAGATGAAAAAAGGATAAGTCTAGAAGAAGTTATGTAAGTTTTGGTGATGTCTATTTTGAGATAGAGTTTATAGAGGCATGTTCTGGTAAATTTGTTATATCTCTTAACAGAGTTATTATTCTAAGAATTGAGGTTGAAGATGTTAAGAAGACATGTTGATGATGATGTGGCTAAGTTTTCTCATCATAATATTACATATACAAAAATATATTCAAGTTGCAAGGCGAAAGATTAATGTTATTGCTAAGTGTAATGTATTCTTAATGTGGTCCTATATTAATTGATTGAGAAGGTCTAACAACTGACTCAGGGAATTGTTTTATGGAGTTGGTATAAAGGAAGGATATTTTCCTTTATCATAATGTATGGAATTGTATCGATCAGAAGTGATTGTGAGCAACAGTGAGAGCGAAATGCAAAGTTGAGTAGAGCAGAGCAGAAGTGAAGGAAACTTCATTGTCGAGGTTCTATTGTGTGATTCGAGGTTTGATATTTGGATCTAAGGTTCATGGCCTAGTCTACAAGATATGACAGTAATTGGTTTGGTTGATAGAATAGAGGAAACAGGAACATAACAGTAAATTACATGTTTGAGTAGTGAGCTCTTCTTGTAGTTAAAATTGCATGTTTGGGTAGTGGGCTCTTCTTGCATACATTGTACTACAACTCCTAATAGGGTTGGCACAACTTGTAACAAGGAGTCAAAGTCTCCTAATAGGGACTCATATGTACTAAATGTTGTAATAGACTCCTAACAGGGTCCATCCTCTAACAAGAAATATTTATATTAGTACATCATCTTATGGGCATGATTCCCACCAGGGTTTTCCCTCTGATCATTGGTTTCCCTAGTTAACATATCTGGTGTAATTATCTATGACATGTACAAAGATATAAGCTGCCTACTTTCACACCTTTTTCTACTACAAGGGAACCTTTGGAAAGCTTCCAATTTTTATTCTTAAAAATAACTACACAACCCTTATCACTGAGTTGCCCTGTTGAAATCAAATTCCTACTCAGCCTTGGAACATGTTTTACCTCATGCAGTAGCCAATGATTCCCATTCTAAAAGTCCCAAGGATAAAGAAAACACATGATAGCTAAAAGTCTCAAGGATAAAGAAAGGGGCTAGGGATTGCATCTAATTATTGTGTACTGGACCAATTAGAGTGTGAACAAGCTGTGAAGTACTTTGAATCTGCTCATTTTTGCAACATAACATGAAAAGAGTAATTGTTCCCTTTTTAGTCCTCCATGGAACTGCGGACACCATGATAGATCCTACTACATCTCAGGATTTTTATGATCAAGCAATTTCAAGTCATAAAATAATAAAGCTTTACGAAGGACTTTTTCATGATATATTGTCTGAACATGAGCAAGATGAGGTCGTTAGTGACATCCTTGATTGGATGGATAATAAAATGGAATCCTAATGTGGTCCACATTTATCTCTTTTCCCCTGCACATTTCAAGAAAATGTAATAAAATATCTTGTTATTAAAAAATTTAGTCTTTCTATGACATTGTCATGCAGAATAAACATTTTATCAGTGGTGTTTATGTGATGAAGAACTTACAGCCAATTGGTCTCCAACTTCTGATGTTTTCACCTTGAGACTGACAACTTCAATGACAATTGAAGTCATGTTAATTCTTCATTGTTTGGAAAAATGTGTGGTTTTATGATCTTGATAGTTCTCATTAGTTTGTGAAGTTTTGTTCTTTTACAGGTCAAGTATTATAGCAACAATTTCTAGAAGAGATTGTGTTAGAGTTTTTTGTGTCAACATTTTGGATCACACTCTATGATCCATCATCAGGACATAAGAGAGCTAGAGGATGAGTAAGAATAGAATTGAGGATGAGCTAGGCAATCTATTCTTACTAATCCTCTAGCTCTCTTATGTCCTGATGATGGATCACAGAGTGTGATCTGAAATGTTGACACAAAAAACTCTAACACAATCTCTTCCAGAAATTGTTGCTATACTTGATGGATTGTGGAAAATTGATGTGTTTAAGGTCAAGTATTCTATAAAATATGCAAGAATGCACTTGTGATCAAACAAAATAAAGTTGCTAAAATACATTAGGTGGTTTGAAATTTTCCAAAGCAAGATTCATCTAAATCTCTAGCAATAATTATCAATTAATTCCATGAAGCATTTTAGATTATTTAATATCCTTAATTATTCAATAAATGTCCTTGATTCTTCTTAATTTTAAAAATAAATTTGGAAAATGGAAGCCCACTACCAAAGAGGACAGATCTAGTAAAAAGCAAGATAAGAAAAAGATAGTCGAGGACCTGAACAAGCTAGAGAGGCCAACTAGTACTTTTTTTGTTTTCATGCTTGTAAAATTATTAACCTTTGTCAACAAGGTGAGCTCTTATTACAATCAAGTGAAAGCCTACAACCTATGACCACAATAGTCCCATGAAGACACATGTCTTGCAAATACGTCAGCTCAATGAAGACACTTGACCTATGGATGCAGTGATCCAATGAGAGTTTGAATTTTGGCGATTGTCACAACAATGATTCCATATATGTTGAAACCTTGTTGTCATGGAAGATCTTCATGTGCATCTTCATGGTGGTTGATTCTTTGAAGGGCCTCCCTTATAATATCAAACTTAAGGCCCCTAATGGTTCATGGATTGAGACTCTGCTCTTAACAATTCATTTATGGTTGGTGATGGTGCCAATGGGTTTGCTCCGTCTAACCTGGCTTGCATAATAGAAGCTCCCCTACTCACTTGCACAAACATCCCAAGTGCTAAATGCAAGCTCCACCCTTAGCATCACTTTCTAGATCACTAAAATGACATAGTAGAATGACAACTTCTATTGAACTGCACTCCCAAATTTGTCCTACTGGAGTGAGAAAGAAAAGCATCTTTAGGGAGCTGCGCATAGCAAATGGGCTACTGCTTCATTCCACTCTTATAGATTTGATGTCATTGATTTCATTTGGAATCTAGTACTACATTCATCCTTTTCTTATCCTTGGAAATGGCTCCCTTATCACTTGTGATAAGTAGCCCAACAACAAGACAACAACTTGCCCTTTAAATTGCTTTCGGACAACCACAATGACAACCGCCGCTAACAAATTGTACCAATGAAGTTGCATAGAGATGACTTTGGGGAGCCCTTGTATAGCAATTGGGATGCTCCACAAACCTCCAATAGAAAGGATGCTAATGTCAATATTCAAAATCTAGAAAATGTGTCTTTCTTGAACACCAACATTGATTCTATTGGAAGGTTGCTGGGAGTTTTTGTTATCAAATCTCCCATTAGCTCAGGATAGGTTCATAACAAATTGCTAGAGTGCCAAGAAACCACCTAATTCTAGATGAGGGCTCACTATTAGATCAACTTCAAAATCACTAAATAGACACACTATAATATGGCAACCATTCTCAAACCTCTTCCAAAATTATGCTGGTCAAGTGATCAAAGAAGATGATCTAAGAGAGAGTCCATGGGTAGGTATTTGTTGGGGGATTCACCTGCAATATTTTTTAAAACAACTTAGTTTGGTTAAAATTTTGACCATCTCTGCATGATTTTCCACCAATAATTGGTCAAATTTTTGACCAATCCTTTGTTCATGACCATGGCATTGTGGTCGTGGGCTGGGCCAAAATTGGTCAAAATTTTGACCAATTCTTGAAAGTTTTCCACCAAGAATTGGTCAAAATTTTGAACAATCCTTTGGTTGTGACCATGGCATCTTGGTCATGGGATGGGCCAGAATTGGTCAAAATTTTGACGAATTCTTGAAACCTTTCCGCCAAGGATTGGTGGAAATTTTGACCAATTCTTGAAAGTTTTCCATGCACCAAGAATTAGTTGAAATTTCGACCAACTCTTGATAGTTTTCCACCAAGAATTGGTGAAAATTTTGACCAATTCTTGAAAGTTTTCCACCAAGAATTCGTGGAAATTTTGACCAATTCTTGAAAGTTTTCAACCAAGAATTGATCAAAATTTTGACCAATTCTTGAAAGTTTTCTACCAATAATTGGTCAAAATTTTGACCAATTCTTGGTAAGTTTCAACCAATATTTGGTCAAAATTTTGACCAAAAATGACTAATCAGTGTCAGCAAAAACAAAAACATTTTGACAAATGTTTTATTCAAAATTTCAACCAACTTGTAATTTGGTCAAAATTTTGATGAGAAAAACAAAGATGAACTACTTGGTTGAAATTTTGACCAATCTGGGTCAAAAGTTTGACCAAAATGTTGAGATTTGATTAAAAAGATCATTGCTAAGAAAGATTGTTAACCTAGATTGAAAGAGGGAGATTGTTGAAGAAGACTATCTGTTTCAATTATTATTTTGTCACTGATGTCAAACCTTCCTTTTTTTGTTAAGACAACTGCTTATAAGATTCAAGTACTATCACTTAATTGATTAATGAAGAGGATTTGATCAAAAGATGTAACAATAGCACCTCAAGGAAAGGTTGAGTTATGATTATGTAATGAAGTACACAGATTAGTTAAGACAATGATGACATGATGTACTAATAATCTACTTAAGGTTACAAAGGTTGGTTACACTAAGAAAGTTTAGAAGAACAAGTTACACAAAGTTTATCTGCCAAGCTTGACTAAATAGATAGTAGGTGCCGAGCAAAGTTAGTGCAAGCTGAGTAGAAAATTAGTTGGAGCCGGGTAAAAGTTCATTCTAGTGTATGTCGTGAATAACAGTTGATGCCAAGTAAATTTTAGTTGATGCCAAGCACCAATAAACTTTAGTTCATGTCGAGTAATTTCACAGTGAATGTTGAGCAATGTAGTATGTGTCAAGCATCAAAAGGTTGATAATGTCTAATTATTGCATTATTTACAAGATCGTGGGTTCGATGAATCTGACCTGACAAGTTTGTTTTCTTGAAGTTTGTGAACCAGGTGGAAGATAAGGTTGATGAGCTAGTGGAATAGAATTCAAGGTAGACCATTTTTAGGCGAATTCAAATGGATTCTAGGAGAAGTTTCTAAAAGAGATATGAGACATGGGTAGATACATTGTATCCTACCTAATCCATTTGAACCCTAAGTTGGATGATGGAGGATGAGCGGAAAAGTATCTTAATTTCCTATATATAGGGATGACTGGTCATGAAGCAAGGTTGTCATGTGCGAGAACCTAAGGGAGACAAGGAGTCAAGGGTTTTACTTCATCTAGAGAAGAGTCTGTAATGACATGTTAAGAAAGAAGGCTTGAGGAGATGAATGCTTGAAGGGTGAAAAAGCAATCAGAACTACAAAGTATAAAGGCCAAGTAGAATTAAGGACAAAATAGAGATCTAAAGTCCTCTAACAAGGCTCACTTCTAACAAGGTGATTAAAATCCTTTAACTGGGTCACATTTAATAGTGTGTGGTTGGCCTTTCATAGGGCATCACTTCATAAGAGTGAAAAGAGTAACATGTTACTGGTGGTTTTTCCCAAATTGGGTTTCCATGTAAATCATTGTGTCAAGTGTGTTGATGAATCTGTTATGTTTCATGCTTTACATTTCTACATGTTGATTTGATAGTAACCTACAAGTTTTAGTGATTGCATAATCTTATGGATGTGTGCATGAGTCTAAATATTTTATGGGTTGACTAAGTTGTGAAAATTTTTATTTATACATCTAGACCTTGGATAACTGATTCACCCCCCAATTATTCTAAAGTATTCCAACAAAAAATTTGTCAAAAATTAAGTCCAAATATACTAGTATATGATGATTATTTCAGTATTTTACTTTGAATTGATGAATATGTTATGTATTTGAGTTATGTAATCAATTATGTTTATTAGGTACAGAAATGGAAAAGTTATAAAGACGAGGATATAGAATGCTCAACCAATTAATTATGCAATTTGGGTTATGTGTGTGTGTGTGTGTGTGTGAGAGAGAGAGAGAGAGAGAGAGAGAGAGAGAGAGAGAGAGAGAGAGAGAGAGAGAGAGAGAGATTATTGAGCTACTCATGTTCAAATTGAGTGTGGAGGAAATTACCATGGAATTTTTTAAAGAATCAACTTAACCAACCTTATGCGTAAAATGTAAAAGCCACGGTTGAATCTAATAAAAAGATTCTAACCTTGTTGTTAAGTGACTTATTTCATAATTGTAAGTTGTATGTATGTATTAGGTGATTTCATTGTTAATTAGTGACATTTCAATATTGTGTAATGTTTTGTTATAGTGTCAATTAAACACTTGTCATGTGTATATGTAAAGACATGTATACTAAGGTTGGAAATGTAACCCTAAACCTAATTGATCTAATTAAAAAACTAATTAAACCCCCTTGACTAAGTTAATTGAATAGTCCCACCAATTAGGTTAATTAAATTCAAATTTTGCTAGTCACTTGTAGAGGCCAAAAAAGGGGTTCTAGAAGCCAATTTTAATGAAAACCATGTACCCATGTGGTAGGGGTATGGGTTGGGCACCTTTTAAACCCTTCTAGAACCTCCTATTGACTTTTATAACCCTCAAAATATCCCATTTTCCTTTGGTTGCGAAAATTGGGCAACTTCATGAACCTTTCCAAATCCTTGCTCTTGCTAAAAGATTTGCATTTGTGTTAGGATCAAGTTGGGAACCAAGAGGCTTGGTGTCAATTGTCATGTCCCCTTTTCAAATAATTAAAAAATAATAATCTTTGCTAGGGCAGGCAGGCCCAAGAAAGTGAAGTTTCGGAAAAAGGGGGTTAATCTTTGGAAACCGTTGGACTAATAAATGAAAATTATTATTAAAATATGTTTCATTAACCTCTCTTGGACGTGAGTTATGGTTATGCCCTCTTTTAAGGGGTTTGGAGGCATTTTGGGCTGATTCCAGAACTGGATTTTGCTCATTCTTTGTTATTCTTCAGAGGCTGCCAAACCTGTGGAGAAGGAGACCCAAGAACAGGAGTTTGCAGGTTTCCAGGGAGACCCAAGAATGGGATTTTGTAGGTTTCCAGGAAGGCTAAGGATAGGAGTTTGAAGCCATTCCATGTGCATGCTCATACAGAGTTTTCCTTTGTGCTAAACAGTGCAGATTTGTGGGTTTTCGGGTGTGTTTTTGTATGAGTTTGGTGTTTTCAGTTGAGTATTTCATATCAGTTTGGGTTGCTACTGTATATCAGACTTTTAAATGTTAAAATAGAGCTTAATATATGTATTGGGATGTGATTAAACTTCTAAGATATATTATTAGTATTTTTGTGGTGTTTTCGGGCATTTTTGTGTTAATTTCGGGAGCCCGATGAGCATAGTTTTTGTCCTACATTTGTGAACTGTTGTGTAAAGGCTATACGGATCTGGAAATGTTATTTTGTAGACTATTATGCTGTTGAAATTTCTGTAAAAATATCCATTTTCAAATTTATTAATAATTTGTGAAGTTGTGAAGCGTTTGGCACTATTTTCAACATACCCAATTTGGGGTCTCTTGAGAAATTTGGTGGATCTTTGTGATATTAGTCGTTTGATCTTGAAGATCTGATTAGAGGCTTGAAATATCATACAAAATCAGAAAAGGGACATTTCAGTGGTATCAGAGCCATGATCTTGCCAGCCTGAGGGTTTGTAGAAGCTTGCATGTCAATTTTGACAACTACCCAGATCTTACATGTCAGTTTTGACAACTACCCAGATCTTGCATGTCATAATTTATGATTGCATATTGCTTCTAATCAGCTACATGTCAAAATTTATGGTTGCATGCTACTTCTAATAATTTTCATGTTAGTTCTTAGTGAATTTGGTGGTTGTAGAAGTTTGCATGTCAGTTTTGACAACTACCCAGATCTTGCATGTCAGTTTTGACAACTACCCAGATCTTGCATGTTAGTTTTGACAACTACCCAGATCTTGCATGTCATAATTTATGATTGCATGTTGCTTCTAATCAGCTGCATGTCAAAATTTATGGTTTCATGCTACTTCTAATCATTTGCATGTTAGTTCTTGGTGAATTTGGTGGTTGCATGTTACTTCTAATCAGTTGCATGTCAAAATCTATGGTTGCATGCTACTTCTAATCATTTGCATGTTAGTTCTTGGTGTTTGAAGAAGTTATATCCTATTGGGGTTACACTCTACTTTATCCAGAATGGACAGGTATAGTACAGAGTCTCAGAGGACACGATCTTGGACAATTGATATCCAGAGTCAAAATAGTAGAAAGGATGGTTATTTAGACATTCGAGATAAACTTATGAAAATAAGCCATGACATGTCTGAACAGTTGGTTGAGCACCACCGTATGATGAATGACATGTTGTCCGACCCAGCTAAGGTGGATAAGTTGACTAAATTTCTATTTGGCAAATTTTCTCACAGGGCAAATGACACAATTACCAAGAACTTGCATGAGGAGTTTGAGAAACTAGCTTATAGCCAGGTAGAGGTCTCAGATTCTACTCTACCACAAGAGGTGGTGGGAAAGGATATTACATAGATTGATAGTAACAGTCAACTTGATACTCAAATTGAGACAATTGTTTACAGGTCGTCAAAGGGTGATGCCACAGGTATTCAGGATGGTATAGTTACAACAGGCAGTGACTATAGTGTAGTGGGCTTAGATGATGATTATGAGGATGTTGTTGTGCAGGATGGTGAGATACCTGGTAGAGATGAGCAGACATTGAGCATTCATGACTTTGCTGAGAAAGAGTACTAGGCACAGTTAGATGCTTCATCACATGAGGTTGAGGCTGGTAGTACTTCACATGATTTGTCCAGCCAGCTGAAGGTGAACAAATATAGTATTGTGACTTCATTATCTCATCATGATAGGTATATGGAGTTAGTTGGTATTGGTCATATTACTCAGGTGAGGAGTTTTCTTGAGTTACCAGTTGATTCTAGTTTACAGATACGGACTCGAGATTGTTATATTGGCGTTTGGGATTCAGTTGACTGGAGATCTTTAACACTTTTTGGTAGCAGTGTTTGTTTGGGTGCTATCATGGATTTGATTAGCAGATTACACGGTGTTGTCTTTTCTTGTGCCAATATCTTGTCTGATGTTGGTATTAGTTTTTATACACTGATGTTGGGCTTTGTTCATATATCCAGTCGACCATACTTGCTGGAATGTGTTGATGATATTTCATATTTGGTAGTGTGTATAGATGAGTCCCAGGATCATATTGGCATTGATGACATCTAGGAGGATGCAATGGGCAGTTTTGAAGACTTAGTTTCCTTGGGTATAGAGGAGTTGGACAACAATGCTAATGTTTTTGATACTCCGTATGTTGATATGAGCTTTAGATTTGATTCACAGGATATGGATGGTAATACTCTAGAGACTAGTAACTTTGAGGATACTCCTTTAGACAGTGCATCAGAGGAGGTTTGTAGGAGACAGTCAAGCCAGTGCCATCATGTGTCTAATCAGTTGAGAGTTAGTGACCGAGACATTGCTATCACTTGCCAGCATTTCGATGCTGCTCGTCAGTTGTTAGCAGTTTATGGATGGGGTTCTCCTACTAGTGATGAGCAGGGAGGCAGTTATCTTTCCTTGACAGAGTTCCACTCTTTATGGGAGGCTATTCGGATTTTGAGATAGAATTATATGCAGTTGGTAGCCGACAGAGATTATCTTATGGAGTGGGGCAGTACAGCATATGATGCATTGTTGGCCGAGGAAGGTGAGGTGAGTGAGCTTACTG
The DNA here is from genome assembly GCA_028749045.1 of Cupressus sempervirens. Classification (NCBI taxonomy): domain Eukaryota; kingdom Viridiplantae; phylum Streptophyta; class Pinopsida; order Cupressales; family Cupressaceae; genus Cupressus; species Cupressus sempervirens. The sequence goes on along the minus strand of CM053784.1, from coordinate 610,427,250 downwards.
AGTAGCTTGAGGTGACTTCTAAGATTCTTGAGAGTACACAGTTGGCTTTCACGGAGTCACAATTTCATTTGGCTAAGGTGACCATGGAGTTAGAGCGACTACAGTCTTTACCTGATTCTATACAGTCACAAAGCTGTGGTGTTTGGTGATCCGAGGATGTCCATGGCCGAGATTGTCAGAGACAGTGGAGATGGGGATGCATCCATCCTTGATACTAACATTGGCATATCAGGCTCATTCCCACTAGAGTCAGGTTCAGTTGAGTTGGGTGTTGTAGCAGATTGTTGTATGCCTGACATGGTGGTGGCCTCTAGTACTGATGGCACAAAGACTAGAGATGTATCAAAGATCATGTGTGATGTTGGTGAGTCGGCAGTTGGCATGGTTCCTGCTAGTAATACTACTCCCTTGGTGATATCTTTGGAGGTAGTAGTCAGTTCCAACATGGTTAATGATCAATTGTAGTTAGTTTCATCTAGATTACAGTCTGAGCCACTGACTGAGATTGGATAATTCTATCGGCATTACACTGTGAGGTACGCTCATCAATTTACCTTTGATGACCATGTTGATGAGATGATGATACAAAGATGTACTTTGGTTCCTAGTGCTTATCATCATTTATGGGAAAGTTTGATGCCTCAAGATGAGAGTTGTGATGGGCATGACATGGTGATAGGTTCTGCAGTTGACAGCTTGATAATATGTGACATAGAGTAGGAGTTTGGGAGTGATGCTTCAGTGGGTGTTGTTATTGATTCTACTCCTTTGGCTATGACATCTTCTGACTTAGCTAGTGATCAGTCACAGTGGGTTGTATCACTTGTTCATGGTGAGCTATTGACTGAGGTTGGTTTTTTAAATCAACATTATATTACAGGGTATGTACATCAGTTAGCATTTGATCCTTGTTTTGAGGAGTTGATGGTAGACAAATTTGGTTTGGATTCCATTTCTTACTCTTTATCTTGTAATGTCTTTTCACCATTAGCAGTGCATGGGAGTTATGGTTATGAGATAGTGGCCGGTGATTTGTAGAGTTGTGTTGACTGCAGGAGTTGTATAGTGTGTGGATTCTCCATACTTGGTATAGTTTCATTCGAGAGTGTTCACCATTGTTGCAGAGTTGGATTGTACATTCCGTATAGGCCAGTGGGATGCGTTGATGGTATTTACTATGTTGGTAGTTTGATTTGTCCACTTTACTTGGGTTCTGATGTTCTAAGAGTTTGTGTCTCATGGGTTTTTGACTGTGGTAGTGGTGATTTTGGAGTTTGGTTGAGCTATAATTGTCAGTTTGATTATGGATTCCTCTTGGTCATATTGCAGAGGATATTGCAGGAGCCTGTGTTAATTGGTAGTAGTATAGTTCATGACTACATTTGGGATCCAAGTGGATTGATTGGTTTATTTTTCAGCCATTGCTTGAGGACAAGAAATTTTTGGGAGGGGAGGACTTTTCATGTCCCCTTTTCAAATAATTAAAAAATAATAATCTTTGCTAAGGCAGGCAGGCCCAAGAAAGTGAAGTTTCGAAAAAAGGGGGTTAATCTTTGGAAACCGTTGGACTAATAAATGAAAATTATTATTAAAATATGTTTCATTAACCTCTCTTGGATGTGAGTTATGGTTATGCCCTCTTTTAAGGGGTTTGGAGGCATTTTGGGCTGATTCCAGAACTGGATTTTGCTCATTCTTTGTTATTCTTTAGAGGCTGCCAAACCTGTGGAGAAGGAGACCCAAGAACGGGAGTTTGTAGGTTTCTAGGAAGGCTAAGGATGGGAGTTTGAAGCCATTCTATGTGCATGCTCATACAGAGTTTTCCTTTGTGCTGAACAGTGCAGATTTGTGGGTTTTCGGGTGTGTTTTTTGGTGTGTTTTTGTATGAGTTTGGTGTTTTCAGTTGAGTATTTCATATCAGTTTGGGTTGCTGCTGCATATAAGACTTTTAAATGTTAAAATAGAGCTGAATATATGTATTGGGACATGATTAAACTTCTGAGATAGATTATTAGTATTTTTGTGGTGTTTCCGGGCATTTTTGTGTTAATTTCGGGAGCCCAATGAGCATAATTTTTGTCCTACATTTGTGAACTGTTGTGTAAAGGCTATACGGATCTGGAAATATCATTTTGTAGGCTGTTATGCTGTTGAAATTTCTATAAAAATATCCATTTTCAGATTTATTAATAATTTGTGAAGTTGTGAAGCTTTTGGCACTATTTTCAGCATACCCAATTTGGGGTTTCTTGAGAAATTTGGTGGATCTTTGTGATATTAGTTGTTTGATCTTGAAGATCTGATTAGAGGCTTGAAATATCATACAAAATCAGAAAAGGGACATTTCATCAATGATAAATTTATTTCCATTTTAGGTGGTTGATTTTTGGAAGCTATTTAGAGGCCCTTTGAGGAGTTGGAGAGTGTTCACCCACCCTCTACTTTTAGAGACATTAGAGCAAAGGAAGGGTTGGGCTCTTCTCAACCACCATTAGAACATAACACTTGTGAAGGTTGGTCTCCACCATTTTCATGGAATTTCTTATTTCTTAATGCAATAGAATATTATGTATTTTCATTCTCTTTCATTTGCATTGTTCTATGTAAGGGGATGGGGTTTGATTTAAAGTGAATGTTTAAAAACAAAGTCATTTTGGACTTACTTTATCCTTTATACTCTTCACTCCTTTATGAGCCTATGTATCTTTTGGGAAGATGGAACATTGCCCGAGTCTGATAGACCTTGGGCAGTGTGTTCCCACATGGGGGACAATTCACCCATGCTTGGAGAACACACCAAGCTTTGGGGAGAGTGTAAGCAAGTGGCCTAGTGGCCTTAGAAGGTTAGGTTAGGTGAAGAATTTAGGGTAGATTAGGATAAAGTAATTGGGGTTAGAGTATAGCTTAGTTATTAAATTAGTTTTGGTTAATTGATAATTATGTTTAGTAAAAAGGTGCATTTAATTTGGGGTATTTTAAATTTATTTTGACTATGTTAGTTGATTAGGTAAGTAATGCTACTTTAACTATTTGATTTAAGAAACATTTTTAGTAATGTTATAATGATTTTATGTATTTATTTAGGGGTGTAATAATTTGAAATATTAAGGTTATAGGTTTTTAATGGCTATTGAAGGAGTCTTGTGTAGAAAACATGATAGTGGTTTAGGATTGTGTAGTAAGGTAAAATGTATGTCACAATTGATTTAATGAATATTTAATGTTTTGATTTAGTTCTAAATGGTTAAGTTATGATCGGGACTATGTGTCAAGCTATAAAATGAATCGAGTACCAAGGTATACAATCAATCTAATCTAACTTATGTCCTCAACATAAGTTCTCTAACCATTATGCTATATCTAAACATGAAATTATAGTTTAATCAACATACTTATTCCACTTGACTTAGGTATTCTTGTAGCACTAGAACCTAGGGTTTTTGATCCACATAGTAGGATGGAATACTAACTCTACATCCTCATGTGATATTATTTGAAACTTAACTATGTACCGAAACCCTATAACTTGAAACTAACTATACCATGTTATCACCCTTTTTCAATGTACTTAGTAATGGTTTACATTGTTAACTTAGTTGAATTTGTCTTTAAAAAAAATTTGTTCATGTATTTTTCCCTAATTTTGGGCATGACAGACCCGAGAAACCAACCATATTACATATGAATTCATATATAACTTATTTAAATCCTTCACTTTACATATATAATCATTGAGTCTTTCTAATATATATTTTTATCAATTGAAGTGATACACCCATTTTAGAATGGTGTTGATATAGTAATACATCCAATAGTTATAATGTCTTGATTTTTCCTTTTCGATACATCCTCTTTGAACTCAATCCTATGAATTATTTCAATTATCTTATTCCCTAATGTTTTTTATTTACTTATCCAATATTTATTCAAACTTTATTTTATTTTTTCCTCCCTTTGTAATTGTTAAATTCCTTCTCTTCTATTTTGATCACTACATTGGTAGGACCTTGAATGTCTAGTATATTGCCCCTAAAGATATGTCCATCACCACATCTCTCTTGTAATATATGAGATATTGTATTATGTAGTTATAAGGATTGATACTAGTGAGGATAAACTTAGGAGATTGAATGACTCAGGTAAATATAGTTACCTCTACATAAGCTTCACTTTATCATAATATTAAGTAGTAGGAGTTGGTGCTTATAATTTTTTCTCGCACCTTCTAAGTCTTTATGACCCATTTTTCTTTTTCTTTATATCTTGTATCAAGCTTACTAATTTGGAGGCCATGACTTGTCCTTTGTAGAAGTACTTCATTGGTTTGGGGGTTTTCTCCAACTCATCCTCCTAAATGGTTATTCTTCTAGCTGTAGGGACACTCAATAGTGTTCCTACTTCTACCATATAATATTTTGGTTCTAGAGGACAACAAAAATATTTTCAATCATCAAAAGTTGCTCTTTGAATCATCTTACCAAAACCAAAATCCATTCGAAGTTCCTATAGAATTTGTATTTCCAAAATAATTATGGCTCAAAATATGGGGTTCCAAAAAAAATTCTTGCTTCTTTTCAAAATATTTAAGGTGGGATTTGGGGTTTGAAAGCTCAACATGAACATTCATTTTCATGTTGCAACTTTCATTTTCTCAAGTTGAAACATTTAAAGATATTATTTATCTTGAGTTATTCAAGATCCTATGATTCTTATGGAGTTTTTTATAAAGTAGATGACTTTGAATTTTGGTGAACTAATGATTATTGGAAATCATATGCTAAAACATTAGAGTTTTAATTGGTATTCTAATATTTGAATTTCCAAAGTAATATTTCAATTAGTGATGTGTTGTTCTAAAATTTGAGGTTCTAGCCTATAGGTAGACTCTTCTTAATTAAGTATTGTTCGAACCAAGATTTTGAAGTCTAAAGTTCTAAAGGTTCTCATAGGTTTTACTGTAGTGCCATATCTTGAGATTCAATATTACAAGAAAATATTTTCCAGGTGGGTAGAGGTTAGGTCAATATCCCAAAGTCCAAAATTCTAAAATATTTGAAAAGTATTTTTTAAATTATATTTTGGACATTGGATTTTGGGGGCACCAATTTATTTTTTCTAATTTGGCACCTGTTGAACTAATTCCTCGAATCTTGGAGTTTTAGGAAATGTTTTCCTTTTAATAACTAACTATGGATTTTGGGGTTTGATTTATTGGTCTACACACTTCTTGGTTGGTGAAGGTTAGATCAAAATATCAAATTATAATATTTTAAAGATTTTACTTTATGAATGCTTTGAAAAGGGGTATCCTAGAAATCAAGATACCAAAGGTATGCTTGATATTGATGGTAGATCTAAGCTCTAGGGTCTAAAACTCTAGTGTAATTTCCATCAAACCTTTGTTGAAGAGGAAACACATTACAATATGGGTTCATAATTGGGGGTTTAGATTTTGTGAAAATTGGGGGAAATACATTTCCTAAATAGGGGGAGGGGGATTTTTAGGGAGGGGTAGTGGTGTATATAATAAGAAAATTTGTATTGGGGGTATTGGATGAGTATTGAAGGGGGGTGTAAAAAAAGGAGTTTGGGAAACTACTTGTTTAAGATATGGGAATTCTTTATTATTCCATGAAAATACATGCTATGATTTAGGTTTTCTAAGCAAACCCCTCATAGTAATTTATAACACTTATTCATTTCACCATTTTAGAGTTCGTATAAGACTTCTCTAAATTTTGACTCCAAAGTGATGATTCTTGTACCCTAAATCCCTATGACTATATGACTTAGGGAATGGGTCAAATATAATATTTCGTATGCTATAGAAGATTCATTTTCAATTTAGAGAGGTCCAAAATTGATTTGAGCTTTCTTACTTGCTAGATTTTTTGAAGAAAATTCTTATTTCTAAAGTTAGGAAAGCAAGAAGGGACCAAGCTAATAAAGTAAGTTCAAATAAATAATGAAAATAAAAAAGTGGCAAGAAGGAGAAACCCCTAATTCCAAAATTTCAAGTCATAGAAAGCACACATACAAGAAAAAGCTCTAGGTCACTAAATCAAACACTCTGAGAAGGTACAAGCTACTCTAGTAACTCAATCTTTGAATGTACTTTAAAAACCATATATATATATATATATATATATATATATATATATATATATATATATATATATATATATATATATATATATATATATATATATATATATATATAGTCACTTCTCAAGGGTACATTGAACTCCATGAGAGGTAGACTGCATAGTCTACAACTTTGGTGTGCACCAAGGGCTAGACATTCTAGGATTCTAGGTACCTTCAGAACACAAATTTCATAATTTCCCTAGGATTCCAAATTATGCAATCCTAAAGGAAAATAAATAAAGCAAAGGGAATCCCTAAAATTTGAAATCCTAGAGAATTTAAGGAAAACCTTGAAGCTCCTAGAATATTGATATTCCAAAGTGTAAAACAAAGCTAAAAGTGACTAAGGAAAAAAAGAGAGAATTGAAATGGAAGAAAGGACAATCATTTTTTATCAAAAGAACACAGAGATGAGTATGAAAACCATAATATGGTTAATTTTGAATTATTTGGAAGCATGTCTAGAGATTGGTTTGTGATATGATTTTTTTATCATATCTTTCAATGTGACAAATTTTTAAGGCAGTACAGGCATGTGTTGTATTTTCTATGAAGTTGGTTTCTTGACACAATGGTTCAAGGATAGTTTCATGATCATGGAATCTATTTATTTCATTTGAACTTATTTCATGTGTGCAAGATGATAGTGTGTCCTTTTGACAACTTGTACAAATCTCTATCTAGTCCTAAAGTAATGAACTTCACTCTATAAGTGATGCATAGGCATCCTTGGTGTAAGAGCAATCTTGCATTGCCCAAAAATATTTCATTTTATTTGTTTGAATAAGGGTTGTCTCAGTGTAGAGTTTTTGTTTGTGGAGGTTTTTTACTTAGTAAGTCAGTCATACAAGCTCAGAATGTCCTAATTTTAGAGGTGGATATTAATCTTACATATATCAACATATTGGTTGAGGCTCATTTCTATATCATGAGTATTCATGGATTTGTTGTAGATTTTTGGTGTGAAAATTTTGTATAAAAATTTAGGCTCACCATTGGAGGCCTAAACCTACATGGATGAGGCCCAAAAAATTGATGGATGAGTGCTTGCATCAATTTGAGCCTGTAGATCAAAAGCTGAGGATTTTGAAAAGTGGTTAATAGCCAATCAGAGAAATGGTTTGAAAGTTATGGCCTTCCAAATTTGGGTTGACCAAAACTTCCAAAATAAATGTCAAACATGTATTTGATCAACTCTTTATGTATTGTTAGGGTTTGTCGGCCCTAGGTATTAAATTGAGTGTCTAGAACCTTCCCGGGTGACATAAAATTGCATATTTAAGAATGTTTGTACATTGTCTAGGGTAGCTCTAGGTAATAGTTCATAGTTTTGTCTTGCAAATTACTGTAATGAAGGCACCCATGTGGGTTAGTATATTGTAACTCTAAATTTTGTAATTTTGCATTTGCAATAATAATAAGAAGCCTATATTTTGTTCTCGCAAATTACTGCTATTTCTTTGTTTATGTTATGTGTTTAAGGTATTAAGGGGAGCATCCTTCATCAAGAAGTCCTTTTTGCATATTTCTTGTTGATCACATGTCTCAACTTACAAGTCCATTTTATCTTTCCCTTAGGTTTTACATCTTAAACTACAATTCAAATTCAAAGAGCAATGAGCTACCATAACCTATAATCTAAAATAATATTGCATTAGTGACTCATATACAACTTTTTCCTCTTAGTGCATTTTTCTCACATTAGATTTTTCAAATAAAAATGCATGGTTAATATCTAGATGGTTTTTATTACTTTATCTATAATTGATGTGTAGTTGGTTAAAGATAATTGAATATGATTGTGATTGAAAAAGTTCAGGGATTTTTTCAAGACTGATTTGCACCCACTTCTTATGGCAAGTTTAACATTTTAAACTAAAAAATGAGTCAAAATATTTTTGAAATGATATTTTATAATAATAAAAAATGGTCCTTTGAAAGAGCTTTATTGACATACACTTGTCAAATAACTATTGAGGAGATCTCTAGGTTGTGGAACCTATCTTCTTCTTTCTCTATTTTAATCTCAACAAATTCTTTCTTCAAATCCTAGATATGAAGCTTCTAGTTTACATTCTTCAATGTGTTCATGTCACCACTTTATATTGCTTTATAATAGTTCATATATATATATTTTCTCCTACGGTTCCATATTTTGCATTTGCTTATTAGAGCACTTGTCATCACAACATCTAATGAAAATTCTCCCTTCTATTATGCTTTGATGAATGCCCCTTTATTAGAAGTGGAAATTGAATATAAAGCACATTATTATGGTGAAAAATTATTTTCTTAATTCCTTTATTAAGCATCACTAATAATCACCAAAAGATATTTGAAGAACTCATTCTTGTAAAATACTAAAATCTTTCCAATACACTATTCCATAGCTTCCATGCTAAGATATCAAAGGAAGATTTCGAATAGTTTGCAAGTTTTTCAAACTTCAACATTTACTTAAATTAACATGCCTCAAATTTTTTCTTTCTTTTGTTAGGAAAAAGAGTTCAATAACCATAATATTGGTCACTAATAGCAATTTAGTAGGAAATGGAATTTACGAACTTAAAATCTGTAGATAATAATTCTTTTTGGTAGATAACAAAGTTCATTAACTAGTAAATATGTTAAAAAAATAAAATGGTAAAACTTAAGTTCTTAAACATTAAGGCTTGTTGATTAGATCATTTCCCTTCAGCATATTATATAGCTAGTTAATATTTGGTAGGAGTATTTTCATAATCCATGTTTCATCTCGAGCAACACACATCTTTTGAACACATTAATAATGCTTTCACTATTTATAATCTAAAGGGGAGGGCCCACCCACCATAAGGAATCAATCGACAAAAAAGACTTCTCTACTAAAAGGTGAGAGATTGGAAGGGATTAGATAAAAGCTAGTAATTTGAAAAAGATTTTTTACTACCTGCACCTTGTTTTATTAAAATAGATATCTTATAAAATGAATCCAGAACATTTCCTTACTATCTATAGAAAAGAAATTACTAGGATTAGAGAACATGCCTTTAAATTTTCCAATTTTTTTAAAGCACATTTTCATGATTTGGCCTTTCATTGATATCGAAAACTTAAAGCTCTCTAAGTAATTTAATATTTTAGAATGTATTCAAACCTTTAACAAGTTTCGTCTTAGAGTGCAAAAGAATAACAGGGAAACATGCCAAGATCACATATTATGGACAATGTACATGACAAGGTTTAAACTTTGTCAAATTAAAAAATGAATCACAACAACAATATCTTATAGGGATTTATAAAATTTATAAGCAAATTCGTCACTTTGTAGAGCTTTGTTATTGGTTGTCATGAGCAACACCTCATGTAAAGGTCATTTGGGTGAGATTTTCTTCACATATATCTCTCTGGGAAGCCAAGTGACAACAAGAATCGTGTTAATCATATAATATATGATTATGTCACTTAGGAGAGTTTGAGGGATTCAAAACCTTCTTGGTAATGGTAGACAATGTCTTAAAGAATGTTACATAGCTTAGAATTTGTTTTCTTTGTTTGGTGTCCTTCATTGATTAAGAATTATAGTGAGCTCTCAAAAATTAGAGTAATTGATTAGAAACTCTATTTGATTCTTAAGCTAGCAAAGATAGGGTTTGATTTGAGTTCCCCTAGTAAAATGATTATTATCAATTTGCTTTTATTGGTTAAGTTTGGTTACTTGTAATTATAGAGAATGTATAAATAACTTATCTTCCAATTCAATAATGCTACAAAAAATATCTAAGGTGGTGGCTTTAATGGAGCAATGATTAAAAGGGCCAATTCCTAGCCAAAGATGTGTAACACAAGAAATAGAAGAAGTGATTATATTACTCCACTGTACCCACAAACATTGCTCCAAATTATAAACATGAAAAATACATCTGGGAAAGGTTGGTTGATGATTTAACACTAATGTGTTAACGAAGGGTTGAGATCCGTTCATCTTGGACATGACAAACTACTCTCTAATATAAAAGTAATTGGAGAAGTGATGGAAAAATTTTACTTTTGAGAAAGAGACAGGTAAAAAATGGAAAAGAAAAAATTAAATTGAGCACAACTTTGTCAAGTCATTTGAGAATCCTTTTCTAGGTCTAGAAAGAATATCATTCCACGTATAATATACAAATTGATCGTGAGGATAATCAGATTGGAGGTCAAAAGAGCTCAAATTTTCATACATATACTATCAAGCTTCTTGAGATCATCAATTATTTAATACGACCTCCATAATATTAGAATCTCCATAAATTGCAACAAGACATTAAATCAATAAAAGATATTAATAATAAGAAGAAAAGGGTCCTTATAAATATGAAAAAAAAAGACCCATAAAACCTTATTGGTGAGGACTTCCGTGATCCACAAAGTGCGGCTAGAAATCTGGGAAACAAAATGTAATGAATCTCCACACCTGCCTTATTGTTGAACGGCACAAATATGCCATATTTCATCTACATCTAAATCTGAGCATACTGCCAAAACAAAGAAAGATACTCCCACAAAATGTGATACTTTAACAACTGATTTTTTTTCAAAGTTCAACATTGATTTTTTCAGCTCTTAATGTCATCTACAATATTTGATTGGAGAAAAGACTCTAAAGTCTATTTTTAGACGTCTTTTACTTATTCAAACTCGCATTTGATTGGTCACAAAAGCTCAACTTTGTCACGTCTTTGCTGTCAATAAGAACTATTCAACCTGCCATTAAAATTGCAAACAAAAGCACTTAGAATTCATTAAACCTCCTATTTAATTTGTACAAAATTCAATCAGAGATATCTGGGGGAGGATGTTCAATGGATGCCATTAGCAATTCGTACCTCGTGGCTTGACTTGAAGCTTTGTACGAAACATGGCAGGTATGAAATGAAGAAATAGAAATAGTTGGTGCTCATCCAAAATACTTACCCTTTGAAATTTCTCGAAGAAACAGACAATATTATAGGCACATGATTTCTCTACCAGATGGTCAGACTTTTTTATTTCTAAACCTCATATTATATATTAACTGGTTGTTTGGATTTTTCATTAAATATTCAATATCATAAGATAATGGAAAATAATTTTTTTGACTAAAATCTTGTTGCTAAGAGTCAAGGATTGGAGGGTTATGTCAACTTTCACTATTTAACACTTCTAGCCTAAGAATCAGTCACTAGAGTGTGATGTTTACAATAGGGGAGATTGGAGGGTATCTATTTCATCAAATTTATCCGACCCAAGATCTTTAACTCATGCGTTATGATGTTTAAAATTTCTCCAAAGAATGAAGAGTCAAATACTAGAAAGTGTCTATTCCATTAGCTTCATCAAACCCAAGACCACAGCCTTATCTATTACAATGTTTAAACTTTCTCTACTGAATGATGAGCCAAGAAATGGTGGGTATCTATTTGATTAAATTCATCTGACTCAAGATCCTCAACTCCTTCACTATCACATTCAAACTTTCTCTATCAATGCTAAGAATTAAAGGGTATCTATTCCATTTAATTCTTCTAGCACAAGATACTTGCCTCATCCATTACAATAATCAAACTTAATCAATTGAATGAAGCGTAAAGAATTGGAACGTGTCTATTCCATTAAATTTATCCACTCCAATAGATTTATGTAACCCAATATTCTGGCCTCATCCATTATGATGTTCAAATTTCTCTATGGAATGAAGAGTGAAAGATTGAAGGGGATCTATTCCATCAAATACATTTGACCCAAGATCCTCGCTCCATCCATTATGATGTTCAAACTTTCTCTAGATTGAACAAAGAGTTAAGGATTGGAGGGTATTTATTCAACTAAATTCATCTAACTAAAGATCCTCAGATCATCCATTATGATGTTCAAACTTTCTCTACCAAACAAAGAGTCAAGAACTCGAGGGTATCTATTCCGTATAATTCATCTGACCCAAGATCCTTGCCTCAACTATTACGATGCTCAAACTTTGGAGTCAACTATTTTGTTAAATTTATTTGACCCAAAATCCTTTCCTCGACCATCATGATGCCCAAACTTTCCCCATCTAATGAAAAGTCGAAGATTGGAGGGTAGATCTATTCCATTAAGCTCATCTATTCAAGATCTTCACCTCATTAATTATGAAGCTCGAACTTTATTCATCATAAAGAAAGTCAAGAATTGAAATCACCCCACTCAATATCTTCACCTCAGTCATTATGATGCTCAAACTTCATCTAAGAATATGCCCAGATTTCATCTATCGAATGAAAAGTCCATTCCATCAAATTCATTTGACTGAAAACCCTTACCTCATCCATTATAAAGTTCAAACTACCTTGTCGAGAATTAAAAACATAAATTCTATTAAACTCTTCCAACGAACAATATGTCCTCATCCGTTATTATATTCAAACTTTCTTAATTCAAACTCATTTGAAACCAGCTACCTTGAACCAACAGCTCAAAAAGTCCTATTGACCAACTTAACATTTTGTTTTAAGATCATAAGATTATAAAGAGCATCATCCATCTTCACTACTTCGTGTGGCCTGTACCAAGATGGAGTTCCTTGGTTTTGAACAATGGGTTCTCATTCTATCCACCACTATCCTCACATCACTACTCTTGGCAGCCATAGCCAAGATCTCAAGGCGGGGAAATGGCAAAAAACTTCCTCCTGGAAGCATGGGCCTGCCTCTGATAGGCGAGACCATTGAATTCCTGAGAGCATACAGACCACACAAATTCAATCAATGGATGGACATGAAAGTTGCAAAACATGGGGCAGTCTTCAAAACTTCTCTCATGGGCTGCCCAACCGTGGTATTCACAGGGCAGGCAGGCAACAAGTTTCTATTCCAGAGTGATGACAGTTGTGTGATAAACAAACAACCCATCACGGTGAGCAAAATAATTGGGCCCAACAATCTTCTAGAACTCTATGGAGAAGATCATAGGCGCATGAGAGGAGCCATCATGCAATTCTTGAAGCCCGAGGCCTTGCAGAAATTTGTGGGTAGAATGGAGTCAGTCATTCTTCGCCATTTTGAAGAGTGTTGGGAAGGAAAAGAGAACATTCAGCTTTGTCCTCTCATGAGAAACCTTGCTTTTGAAGTTGCTACTGATTTGCTCTTTGGAATTAAGGAGAGCCAAGAGAGGGATATTCTTCACAAGGAGTTTAGTGAAGCCGAGAAGGGTGGTTGGTCTGTTCCTTTGGATTTCCCGGGGACTAACTTCAGGAGGGGTTTGAATGCTAGGGTTCGCATATGCAAGCGTTTGTCTTGTTTGTTGGAGGTTAGGAAGAGGGAGTTGGAACAAGGCTCGGCCTCCCTTGGCGAAGACTTGATGACTTCCTTGCTCACTATGAGGGATGAGAGTGGCAAGGCTCTCACTGAGGAGGAAATCATAGATAACATGATGTTGGTCATGTTTGCTGGCCATGATTCTACTTATGTTCTTCTAACACATGTTCTTAGAGCTTTGGCCATGCATCCACATGTCTATGAGAACGTTCTCAAAGGTGGGTATCTTTTTATCTTGTTATTCATTAACATGGCGTGCTTCAATCTTTATATTTTGAAGTTTATAAGTACGATGGTTAAGATGAATTTTGACAAATATCTATGTCCTCAAAGGTGGGTATCTTTTTATCTTGTTATTCATTTACATCATTTGTTATATTCTAGAACAGAGAGAGGTTCAATATAGAAACCAACTAATGATCCTCTTCTATAGCAAGATTTTCAAAAGATGTGTCTGTATATCTTGTAACTTGGAACCTAAGCTTATTCATATATAATGTTTTATCAAATGTGATGCTTCAGATGAGTTTAGGGAAATATCTTTGTTGGTGTACTCTAGAACATATGGAATTTTGACAAAGAAAAAATTTAAGTGGTCCTCTCACATAGAAACAAATTCAAAACATATGTCATCATACTCTACAATTTTCTTAGGTTCCAAGTTTTTATTTTTATGTATTATAGAAATATCTTTGTTGGTGTACTCTAGAACATATGGAAGTTTGACAAAGAAAAAATTTAAGTGGTCCTCTCACATAGAAACAAATTCAAAAGATATGCCATCATACTCTTCAATTCTTTTAGGTTCCAAGTTTTTATTTTTATGTATTATGTTTTACCAAATGCAATTTTCAAGTTTTTATTTTTATGTATTATGTTTTACCAAATGCAATGTTAGATTAACTTAGAAAAATATTTGTGTTTTTTTTGCTCTAGAACATATGGAGGTTCGACAAGGAAAACAATTGAATGATCCTCTCACATGGCAAGAGATTCAAAAAATGAAGTATACATGGAAGGTTGCCCAAGAAACTATGCGGTTAACCCCACCAGTATTTGGTGGATTTAAAAAGGCAATTAAAGATATTGAATATAAAGGCTACATAATTCCTAAAGGGTGGCAGGTATGTTACATGATCAGAGCTTCTTAATTTGGTACCACCAACAATGAAATACCAATAGAAAATAAAAAACATTATTTCTTTTGGATTATTATATGTAAATGAAATTATGTATAATGTATGAAAAATAATTAAATTTTATAATTCTAATATGTTTTATTGATTATTTTAATGAACAGCTATGTTGGGGAACAACTACGCATTTGAACGAGGAAGTTTTTAAGGACCCTAACAATTTTGATCCATCTCATTTTGATGCTCAAATTCCCCCTTATAATTTTGTACCTTTTGGAGGAGGAATTCGAATTTGCCCGGGATCAGATTTTACAAAGATGGAGCTCATAATAGTTTTACACCATGCAGTAACCAAATACAATTGGTCTTTAACAATTCCAAATGAAAAAATTATTTGTGACCCTATGCCCACTCCTAATATGGGATCACCAATCAAAATCCAAGCCAAGAACAACTAATTCTGCATTGAGTACTTAAAAAAGATCTTTAAAGTCCAACTTTCTAGAGTTGAATAACTAGATATCTTTTCTAGAATACTAGCTATAAATAAAGTTGTTATCTTAGATGTTTATCTTAGTGTTAGGTCTCATGTAAATAATCTATAAAATAAGTATGTATGCTACTTGTTTATGACAAGTATTAGACATGTAAACAAAAAACGTGGTAAAAATTAAAACAAAAACAAAAAAAATCATACTATGTGCTGACTATTCTATCTCTTTGTTGTTAAATGTATTGAAATTGTTTGTAATAGAAATTGATTACAATTGAGAAAAACTATGTTACTTTGTCGAAACAAATTTCATAAGTAGCATGGTGTATGGACTTGATCTGAAGAGCTTATATACGATTTGATAGATATTTTTGATTTTTTAATTATATATCATAACATGTTTTGTTCTCTATAATGCAATGTGTATACAATTTATAGACATTCTCATTGCAAATAAATGCTAATAAACTTGTCTCTAGAACTCTGTAAGGGATTTCCTTTGTGCGCTTTTTTTTTTGTGTTCACTTGTTGGATGCTTCACAAGATCATTTTTATTTAGTTTTCACATCATAATTTTTTTGCTAATTAAAATAAAGGTGACCAAAATCTACTTAACTTTATATGAAAAATGATAATGGAATCAATTAACACATTCCAATTTAAAATACATGATTAAACTATATATGTAAGAGTATAAAAAATGTGCATGTTTAACATTATCACGAGAATACAAATCATTGTTATGTTGGCAATGTGTCAGCATCCTTTGCAGGATTTACAATATGGTTTAACCATCTCTTGTGGTTCTATAGGACCATTGGTTGTATTGGGCACTGATAGGTCAATCTTTTGGTGCAATGACAATCATGGCCATTCTAACAAGTGGCATCAAAGATTTGTCATAGGATCAAATCCATGCAAAACGCAAGTGATGTTGGGAGAGGGATTGTTGGTAGTGGGCCAACTTCCTAAGTAGGATTGGCAACATGCCTTCACCACCTCCTATGGTTCTATAAGACTATTGGTTGTATCAAGCATTGATAGGTCAATCATTTGGTGCAAGAAAAAACCTTGACCATTCTAACATTTTCACATGCTTAGGCTATAGTCTATTGACTACTTTTATTTAAATAAGGATGATTATAGAACTACATAACATGTTTCGGTTACCAAAAACATAAAATTCTTGTTTACATAAGAACATACAATGTTTCAATGCATGCTTAACATTAATATGAGGATATAAATCAGCTCACATTTATTGGACAATCTAATTAATGCATTAGTTTAAACTAGGATGACCCATATCTAGTTAACTCCAACATTGTCATTTCAATAAATATTTAGGATATTCGACCCAGACGTGGATATTATTATGTCTTGCATTTGAAATAAAGGACCAAACAATTAAAATTTGAAGTCATTTTTTTAAAATCTTAATAGCACCAATCCCCAAAATTTCATCCCAATGATTCCATTGGCACATTGATAGTTACATTAAGAATACCTTCATATTATAAGAAAAATATTATGGAATCCTTGTATCTTCAAAACAAATCAAATTTCTTGACATTTGTTCATTAAATTGATAAACCTTATAAGAACCAAATAGGCATTACCTTTCTACTTCACAAGATAGATCAAATTTTGCCCATCTCCTTGAAAAGTAATCAAACTATATCAAAAAAGTTAAAGGTGTAAAACAATTCCCAATAAAATAATATTCTCCTCCTTTTATCGATATATTTATATCGATATATTTATATCAATATACACACCCAATTTACACAATTTACTGATTAAAAAATGGTTATGAGTTTTGAATATGCAAGATAACTGAGGGCGGAGGGAACTGAATTAATTGTCTACAAAAAATTAATCTTAAACACAACTTTAGCTGGTTCCAACAAGCATATTAATCCTTAACAATAGAATGTAATAAGAGCATGAAAGCGCATCAACTACCAAACACATGAAATTTCATATTTATGTGGAAAACCCTATTAAGGGAAAACCCATGAAGAATATTAATGAAAACATATGAACACTTTGTAAAGTGACATTTGTTAAGGTAATTTTTACAGAGAAAGACTCACTACCAAGGAATCATCATTCAAAGAGAGACAACTCACTTTTGTAGTTCACTATCCACCAGAGGAAATATAACAAAGAATACATCCAAAACTAATGAAAAATGCCAACTCAATCAACTAATCTTCACTATAATAATAGCTAACACATGAATGTCACATTGTCTACAAATGCTCTTCATAATGACTTAATGAATTAGGAAGAGCCATTCCCTTTCATTTATCCTCTCTTTGTGTAAGAATGCACTCACATAAGTTTACAAGCTCCATTCTATACACCCTAATCCATAATGATTTCACATCTTTTGAAGTATCCCAATGTTGGCTAAATATCTAGCTAAAACTGATTTGAAATAGTTCAACACTAATCAATCTTGTAGTGGGGATGAATGAGAAGCAAACCACAATGCTCCATATTGGAGACCAACAATATCATCATACATGTTGCATTCCATCTTGCAAACACAAAGACATAATAAATTTGAAGTGTAAACACTTGAGGCTAGCCAAACATAGAGTAAGGATATATTTGAACTTTTAAAACCAAGTCTTTGAAACAAAACATCTCATACCTTCTAAAATGAATGAAGTTAAGGACATTAATATAACATTTCCATAAATGCACCATCATAAATTGTCACACAGAAAAATGTGAAGCGTGTATTTCTTGTAGACTTACTATTAATCACAACAATACACACACAAATGCTAAATCTATTGCACTTCATTCTAAACCACAAAAAACTTGAGTTAGTTATCTCCAATCAATCCTCGATAACATATCAAATGATTAGCAACAAATTCAAATATATAGAATATAAAAATATACTCAACACATATGCCATATAAATGAATCATAATGACAAAAACAATAACACAATGACATCAATGACAACCATACTAGTTCACACTAACTTAATCAATTATTCAACCAACTCATTTTGCTAAATTCTACAACAATAAAAAGACCAAAGTTTTTAATTTATAAAGATACTAGCTTTTAACCATCACAATTTTATAAATCATATAATTGTTTATCTAATAAAATATCTGAGTTATTTTTGGTTGATCTCAACGAGGATTGACCCTCACTTCAAAATTATTTAGTCTTTAGATAAATATAAAATCCTTATGCACAATTGCAAAAGAAGAACATCACACCCTTACACAACTTATCACCAAGCATTACCTCGTGTTCACAAATGTGAGACTATACATGGCAATTATACGTGCTTACACAATAAATTCTTGAATTAAACCAATTGTGTCAAATGTGGGGTATGTTTAGGAACTATTACACATTTTTTTTTAATGGCAAATAGTGTAATTTTATAAGAAAAAAAGTTGGTCTTTCATGTGAGGAATGTATTTCAATGTCTTTTACTATTTTGGTTCATAAAATGGTAGAGAATGGAGGGTGATCGTGAAGAAAGTTGGCACTTTGTAGAATATGGCAAATATGTTTAAAAGGTTGCGAGTATTGAAAATTTAGGCAGGGTTACGAATCGAAAGGCTTTTATACTCGTAGAAATGTATGTATTGGTAATGATGGTCTACAAGTGGGAGCATTTTAGAAAATGTATCTCAACCTTGTTATTAATGTTAAATTTATGGAGAATAGAATTTTTAGACTATGAGATATAAAAGCTCAAATTCTCAATTATAGGCTCTATTTATTTACAAATAAAGGAAAAAAATATTTATTTAGACTTTATAAATCATAGATTTTATCGCATTATCATTTCAAATTATGTGTTAAAAAAATTAATAATCTTAGAAAAAAAATGTTTGAATTAAAATTAGTCAAAACTAGGGGGCTAGCCCATTAAATAGTCAAACTGGTGAACCACCAATAGATTACCATCATCCAAAAAACTACTCACTACCACTCAAAACACAAAGACATAGTTTAGGAACTTAACTAAAAGAGTATCAACATGCATAACATAGATACTACTTGTATTAAAACTAAACAAGCTAGTAAAAAGAGAAAACAAAGGCATAATAGCCTTAAACCTAGTCAAGTTCAACAACCAGCAAAAAAAAAAACATAAAAAACCAGAAGGAGAGAGCCCTTAAGGCTTCTTGGCCTCTTTCCTCTCCTTGAGGATATTAGCCCAATCTTCTGCAATGAAGTCAAACAACATTTTGGAGTCCTCCTTCAGTAGATCACCCTCTTGGTCTTTAAGTAGGTGTAGCGCGGTTGTAGTTGCATGTGTTACCTTACTAGTAAATTTTGTCAAAAGGCGCATTCTTTCTTCCAAAGCATGGATTCTTTTCCACACTTCATTGCCAGCTATCTTCTTGATCTCCACGGTGAGCTCTTGCTTGTTACAAAGATAGCCATCCGTCTGCACCTTAGTAACATCTTGCACAATCAAGGGGTTAGCAATGTCCTTGGAAGAAACCCTAATAGGAGAGGATATCGTTATAGGGAAGGGCACTCTGTAGATAGTTTCAAGGAACTGGTCCTGGGTTAAGTCCACACACCCTAGCCCAATGGTGGCCAAAACATGCATCATCTCCTTCTTCTCCTTAATCCCACTTCTTGAGCCAAATCGTGAGGAATCTGAAACCTCCACTTCCTCCTCCTCTATGTTCCCCTCACCAAAATTTGAAGCCTTCTCTTTCATCCTTTGTTTAGGACAACCCATATCATTCGAATCTGACTCCTCTTGTGAGGCCCTAGATCTTAGTTTCCTTTTGGCATTGGATGTCACAATCCTCCCTGACCTCCTCCTACCACCTCTCCCCTCGTCCTCTGACTCCTTCAGTTCCTTCTCTTTCCCTTTTGCCAACTTCCCTTTTTTTCCGAGGGGGTGGGTTTCAACTCAACAGGGGATCCACTAGGTGAAGGTTGTGGGGTAGGGGCTTTGGGGCTCGTGATCCTAAGGCGGACCTATTGGGGTTGGGGGTTGGGATGGGAAAAAATATCAATCTTGATGATCTTAGGGGGGAACAAAGTAAGGTGAAATTGATACAACTAGAACATCAACCCTTGATGCAGAATGGTAAAATTAACACCTTTCCTCATTTTTTCTTTAACATCAGTAACCATATCCATTAAATCATGCAACAAGAAGAACAAAATGGAAATAAAGTCACGGTGGCAAAAATGGTTTAGGAGAGGGAAGTGATAGTAATAATAGACTCCATACCTCCCTTCCATCAGACATACCTCATTCCATGGCTTGGGGAGCTTCTTGCATAAATCCTCCTCTGTGATGAATAGGTTCCTCCCCTTCCAAGAAGAAGCATTGCAGACTCGCTTCGTCAACCACCCTTGTCACCTTTTGCCATTTCCTTCCTCTCATAGCCAAACCCATCGCCAGAGAGATAACTTCCTTAGATATATGAAACGAGATGCCATTAATCATGACTCTTTGGTCCTCCCAAGATTTGACAAACTGCAGGGAACAATTTTCGTCATACCCATTTAATGCCTCCATAAATAGGATGAATCCATCTTCCTTTAGCATGTACCACACCAGTGGCTTCCTAGCATTCTCCTCTATCATGGAAGGCTCAATTTGCAAAAGGTCGCCACCCATCTTTGCAATTTTCCCTAAAACTCTCTTTTCCTTCCAAACCTAGAGGAAATTACTAAGAATGAATTCACACTTAGGCAAAAAAAATAGCCCTTAAGTGGACATTAAGGCCTTTCTTGTTAATAATGGCAGCATCCCTTCTAGACATTAATGTCACATGTCGACTGCCTCTATCTCTCCTCCAATCTTTTCCATCATTCCCAATGCTATTAAACTATTTAAAATTTAAACTTTTACTCATCCTAGTGTATGAGAACACACATAGAAAAATCTTTAAAAAACCTTTCATCTCAAACTTCAAAATTCTTTCTTTTTCAAGCCATGCAAATTTATTATCACAAGTACCTTTGCCACCACTCCTTGCCATCTGTCCCTCATGACTCTATCCTATTCGCCAACTTGGCAGCAATTCACAAACATTTGAAATAATCCTCTAGCTAGGATTCATCATACTTGATCTCTTTATTCACAAACTCTCTTACCAAATTTGGCAAGGCTTTATTCCCTCCAACATCTTAGTCCCTTCACATTTAGTCCTAAAGCCGCCATTATAGAAATAAAATGTTATGTCTTCTTCAAATCAATCCTCATACATTGAAAATGTAAAGATATTTATAATGTAACAAAGTTATAAAAGAAAGTTACACTTTTAATGCATGTTATGACACATCATAGAGAGTCTACATAGAAAAAATGAAGCTAAAATTATAATCCTTGAACTAAGAAGTAATTTATGAAATGCTTATGTCGTGTTAATTTTTTAACTAAATATTTGAACACCACTTTTTAAGATTATTCTACCTTATAATTTTAATTAATGTTTGATGGATATGTTATTACTTCCTCCATTTATAAGATTCTTGAGATCAATAGATGTTACTAGGATTACTATAATCTCTAGTATGTAATACTTGTGGAAAAACTTGCTTAATAACTATATTTTAATCATGTTTAGATTAATAAAACAATGCATTATACTTATAGAGAATGTAAAATTCTTCTTTTGAAAGATTTACCCTTCATACACCTAAATCACCTGTATTGTAATATAATTTTACGTATAAATTTTTGTTAAAAATACAAAATTAATATATTATTTTCTTCTAAAAATAGAAACTTTTATACATACCTTACTTCCTTTCATTTATTTTATAAATCCCACTCAAACAAACATAACACTGTCACTACTACATTTGGGCCCAAATTACAATGGCCACAATCGCCCAAGCAACAATAATAGGAATTGGCTCCCATTGGGCAGCTGTTAGACTTTTGTTGTTGTAAATTGTGACAGAAAGCTCGTTCATTGCAATTGCAATGCCTAAAGTCATCACAATTTGAAAGAAAGAAAGGCCAAGAGTCCATTTTGACGTTGTAGGTATTGTAACGGTCTACTGTCGTAGAAATAATGACTTACATTTTTAGTATGTAATCGCTAGTGTGACTACTGCTATGGAAAGGCTAATGACCATATGTTAGATGTGGCCATCACAAGTGTGAAAAATTGCAATGATAGTACTTTTGAAGAGATGGCTACCCATCGGGTAGGCCGTCAGAAGTGTGACGACTTGAGACGATAGTGTTCTTGGAGTAATGGCTACTTGTTGGATAGGTCATCGCAAAAATTGGTTAGGATGGAAAAGCTATGATCAATGTGCCCATTTAAAGATCGTGTGTGGATTATGTGAGATAGTGCTTCATGGCTATGCTCTCATATGTAGGCTCTCTGGGGGGATTAGATCCATTACTATAGAACTAGCTTGAGATAGATCTACATTCACAGGATTGTTCCAATGTAAAGATCACAAGATCTAAAGTTTAGAAAGAAAATTGATGACAATGTGTGATTGAAATGAATATATGAATATGATATTTGTAATCTATTTAATGCATTTCAAACATTCTAATCAAAATTAGGTACAATCTAAAATGACTTTGACACACTTGTCTCTTCATACATAATTGCTTAGCTAAAAGAAACATTTAAATTGGATGTACTCTACTTCAAATTGTTATAATTTTCTATTTAATGTTATAGTTGTTGGCATCAAGAAAATAAAACAAGAAAACTATCAATACATATACAATGTGACCTTATTAATGATCTCTCAAACTAATGTACATTACTATTTATAAAATATTTACAAACACTTAAACAAATTACACTTAAAACCCATAAAAATTAAAATACAAAGCTTAACCAATTGGAATTGATGCGAGCTATCAAGTTGCTCAATGTTATGACTACAAGAAGAGATGTATAGTTAGAGAGAGACAATGATGACAACATTCATTTGGTTTTACATTTCCCAAGCTCACCCCCTTTCAATACTTCTCAATAAGCATGGTTGTTGGCAATGGTTGTCCATAGCTTTTATTTGAGGTCCACAACAATTATCAAAATGTACAAACCCTCCTCAAAAGATGACGTGTCTTCCATTAATGGTGTCTTGCACAACTATTCTTCACCATTAAATCTTGTTTGTAGTAGAATTGCTAATCACCCACTGATGACAGAGTAAGGTTTGATCTAGGATTGTGGATGAGAGATGTGGTCAGCTTCTGTGGTTATAACATGTGGCCCTACAAGTTTAGATTTTGGGTGTGAATTATTAAAAAAAAAAATTGCTCAAGATGGAAAAGCTATGATCAATGTGCCCATTTAAAGATTGTATGTGAATTATGTGAGCTAGTGCCTCATGACTATGCTCTTGTAGGCTTCATCCAAAATATGAATTCATTAATTTTGCTTGCATATCATTTTAGTCGAATACCCCAAATTGACATAACCATCTTCAACATACTTCCATACGGGTTCAATTTCCTATTTCATCTATCATCGTGGACTTCACTTCTAAATTTTTGGCAGAGACAAAATGAAGAAGTTGGTAAAAAAAATTGTAAAAAACACGTGTAGCATATGTAGATCTCTCACTTAAAATTTCTTATCCCCATTCTAGTTGCAATAGGAATGAGGTACTGGATTGTTTGATAAAGTGTCCTATAAGTGATTATTTTAGATGCAAGGTAAAATTGTAGGAAAGTGTGCAAAGTGAATACAATTTTATCTTGCCACCTCTTACATTTTCTCCACCTTGATTGAGGTCTCCATGCACGCAGACACACCCTATAACTCCTTCTGACCCATGGGCTAGAGGACAAGCCTTGAATCAAAATTTTAATATCTTTTAAAGCATGATTGAAGTCATTGAAACAATATGGATCGTATTGGAGATTCAAAAAATGCTCAACAACATTACAAAAAAAAATTAAAAAGAAAAGCCTGACTTAAGTCTTAAGAAAGATGAGGATCACATTGGTGCAATGATCACATCCTTTGGATCACATTGTCTACCACTTGAACATATAAGATTTCTTAAATAAGGCTAAACTTAACCTTTGTATGTTTGATTTGAATAAAAAAACATATATTTAATACATAGATCATAAATGTATTTGGAGTTGCATGTTGTTGTTGATACTAAACCATTGGATGACGTACTTCGAGATAAACATGTCAAACATATCACTAAAAATTATTTGTACTGACTAACTCCAATGGCAATGGAATGTATTAGGTCCATATAGAAGGTCCTCAAATAACTTAAGTAGTTTAGAAATAAATACTTACTTTCATGATCAAGAGCAATGCTCCTTAATGTGAAAGCAAGTTGGAAACTTTGTATTAGTGTACTGTGATTTGAACTCTGCAAACATGTATATTCCATCTCTGAATTAGTATGTTGTGACAAGGCTCATTGACAAAATCCAACAGCCATGTTGACAAACAATATCTTTTTCCTAGTGAATAAACATAGATCAAACTAATATTCAACAGAAGTTAATTGAAATTAGATCACAAAAATTAATTAAAATATAGTATCTTATTTCAATACTTAATTGTGCCAATAGAGAAAGTGGTATCCCAAGGACTGAAAATGCCTAGATTATCATATGAAAAAGGCACAAGTACAATGTTAAGCATCTCTTCTTCAAGCTTATACATATATGTTGTAATGAAGTTACAAGTCAATAAGAACATAAGTATAGCTTCGTTGATGAATCCCACCTATTGTAATCATTGTCACACATTTGGAATCTACCATCAATTAGCATAATCAATTAGATATCCATTTCCTTCAACTTGCCGAATTTGACCCTGCCTTTACAAGGTTGTGATAAATAATGTAACTCCTAAGGAAAGCATTTTTGATAACCCGACTTTTATGTCCAAGTAAAGAAATGCACAATATACCTAGGCAATAACTTGTAAAGGAAAATATGAGCATTTTAAGTAAGCAATATTCCTGAAAAAAAGCACTAACACAATTAAAGAGAAAGTTAGGCATATAACTTAAAATTTTAAACATAGATTACCTTGACACGAGAGAACAACAATACAAGACTATAAGTATTGGCAGCTGCCTCAAAATTTGGAGTGTATTTTTAGGGTTTATTGCCTGAGTAAATAGTGAGGGAATTAAAAGCACCATTTGATGTCCACTCAACCTTAGAGAGCTTGTTTCCTTTCTTAATTTCTCAAATAAGGAAGATGTTGAAGAAAAAATTGAAGCAGGTCTTGAAAATTTCGTCTTGAGTGCTTGCATGTAGTGCCTCTCTCATTTGATTTCTGTAAGTCATCCTGATGGATGCAACCTTGTTGATCTTTTTTTGTGAAGTGATTGTGATTGGGACCACGAGTGGTCTACACACTTGAGGTGATTGGATTCATGTTATTGTATTAGTTACTTTGATTATGCTTATGGCTTATTGATGAGATTATGATGTGTTCGATGGTTTCACTAAGGTTTATGCCAATGGTTAACAGAATATATGTGGTATCATGAGGTTGTTCTGTGATTACCCTAAGATGTATGTAGAGATTACATTGTGTATTATTATCCCGCTACATTGGACTAGGTTCCTAGAGTAGTTGTTAGTCATGTATTTGACCATGTTCACTTATGTGTTTTAAGTGACTTTTTCATTGTTGTTTAAACAATCATTATTAAATTCTTAAATAATTAGAAATGAATTGTCCATGTTGGATTCTTTGGTTATGTGCTATCAATATTTACATTATTCATTTCAGTAATTTATGCAAAATGAGTTATTTAAATAAATGATTTTAATGTGATTAAATGAATGGTTATTTACTTCATTCTTGCTTTGTGATGCTTTATGCGAAAGTGAGTTCAGTAAATGGATTATTTTGGTATAATTAAATAAATGGTTAAATTAGGTGCTTTAATGCCTTTATCACTTCGGCTATATTCTTATATGCAATTGCACTTGATCATGTTGTTTAGTGTGCATGATTTATGTCCCTAGCAGTGGTACATGGAGTTAATGATTCAGTTGTTCATTTTTAACCAATGTTGTCCCTATATGGTTGACATATCCTATTTAATTGTTTAAATTAAACTTTTTAGTGATTTAATAAATCTAGACTCATTTGCATTATGTGATTAGACTAGTGAGCAAGTCTGTGTATTTAGAGGTTTGCATTTGTCACAAAAGTTATTAAGGAAATTCTATGATTTTGATTTAAGGGAAATTTGCGATTTATTTTATTTAATTTTAATTCATGACATCTTTTCCATTGGAATAG
Source organism: Cupressus sempervirens (assembly GCA_028749045.1). NCBI lineage: Eukaryota > Viridiplantae > Streptophyta > Pinopsida > Cupressales > Cupressaceae > Cupressus > Cupressus sempervirens. Next base: position 610,400,933 of record CM053784.1, on the reverse strand, counting down.
CCCATTTTTGTTTGGGTTGATTCAGGGTTTATCTAGGTTACTTGGTTACTTACCCTAATTGATTATTCACTCAAAAAGTGAATAAGTATCTAAAAAGGAATTTAATTCTGGACTTCTCATTTTTGAATTAGAAAGTTTGAATCTAGTACCCAAAATCCTCTTCATGAGGAATGCCTATTTTGTTTGTTGTGGGAGCTACGAGTGTGGGATTGTCGCGAGATCAGTCTCATTATATCCATCTCAGGGAGACCTTGGTTTTTTGCGACTTTCAACAGCTTTTGTGGGAACTTTATTTTATCTGGTTGTTTTCCATTTTAGCCCTTTTGGCTACGAGGTAGGGCTCTCTTGTTTTAATATTTCAGCTCTATTTCTACTTCTTTTTTTGGTAGCTATTTGTTAGGAGGCTGAGACCTAGTGTTCTCCTCTATTTCTAAGTGCTAGCTCTACCCGGTTGGGCAAGATTGAGCATTTCCCTATTTTCTGGGATTGGGGTTTAGGGTTTTGCATCGTTATGCTAGTTGTTTTTGCATACAAACTCCAAACCCATATTTTATTGAATATTTGTGGCTTTTGTGCCCTAATCCCAAATGGATTTTAATCATGAAGTTTTTGACTTTTGAGGTTTTTACCTTAATTTGTGTGCCACCTAGTTCTCTCAAATTTTCTCAGCACGATGTTGGTCCTAGACTTGGATTATCCGTAGGATGTTAGTTAGACCACTGCTACACTTTTATGTTTCTTTGGGATGTGTGCCATATCTATACTCCTAACTTTGTATTCAGTTGAGTGATTTTGTATCTGGTATTTTTGTTATGATCAAACCCTTGTTGCCATTTTCATGGATGCTAGGATTCATGTAGAATCCATGCTCCTGGATTGAGGTCGGTTGAGCGAGTTCATGATGTGTTCTTTTGTTGCATCATTGGGATTCGTGTAGAATCCATACTCCCAGATTGAGGCCAGTTGAGTGAGTTCATGATGTATGGTTTTGTTGTCTTTTGTGATTCGTGTAGAATCTATCCTCTTGAGCTTGTATTTGGTTGAGTATTATTTTACTTGAGTTCTCATCCAGTCCTTGTGTTATGATCTTCATGATGGTGGTGTGCCACACACAAGAACATACGCGTGCATTTGTCAGGTGACTTACAAGGCCCGATCTCCTATTTGTACTTCAGTTGAGTTATGATCTTTTGGGGTTGGGATGAGACTATGCATGCCTATGGGCACTCACCATTGGATGAGCATGGGTAGGGTAGGGTAGCACCATATAAAGGGTGCTTCTATCTCACAACCTGGTGACTATTTCCTAGAGGATTGGCATGAAGGAGTTTTAATCAAGTGATAGCTAAATAAAATATTAGGTGGTAATAAAACTAAGATAATAAAATGGTACAGTGTGAGAGCTTTCTGTTGGGAAGTTGTGTCTGCACGATACTGAGCTTGGGCTTTGTGATGCCAAGTGACTCTCCATGCAGCGAGTAACTACATAGTTATCCATTGAGTATTTGACTAGGACCTGTTGTACTTGCATAATCTCGTGATCTTGGTTGCAACCCTATTTATTGTCTAGTGTGAGTGTTAGCCATGAATGCTTTTTTTTATGTGTTTGTGGTTGGATCATTATCTCCATCAACATGATGGGATTGAACCTATGGGTTCCACATGGTTGGGAGGCATAGCTACCTATACTACTGCTGGGGACCAGTGTACAAAGATGGTCTATTTTCCAATTGAGACTGATGCTTGATGTTCACTTGGTATTTTGGGTTTATGGAGTATGTTTCCTCGTAATTTATGCTTTTATTGGAATGTATGGATATCATGTTTAGATGATGTTAGTTTGATTTGATGCAATCATGTATATTATGGTGTTATAGCATATGATTAGATGATGTGATTCACCATTAGTTGGAGTATCTATTCTTTGATGGATTAGCATGTTAGATCTTCTTATTCTAATGATGTTAGTTACTTTAGTAGTAGTGTGTAATGCCTACCCCTACTTGACTTTTCTATTGACTTGCCAGATTCTTTTAGGCTAGTTTTATGATTATGTTTTAGGATTATTGGTACTTGGTTACTAGATTTGATTATATGTTATTTCATACTCAACAGATTTATGTGATGAGTTGTTCAGTTATTTCATGTGTTTATGTTTATACTTTCAATGATGATATACGTATGTTCAGTTAGTAATTTCAATTATCTCATGATAGTTAGATAGATGGATTAATTATATGTAGTTTCTATGGTTACTTACCCCATACTTGCATGTGTATGGTGTATGTGTTTGGTTTACTTTATGATTGATGTTTTTAATATGGTTGAGGAAGCAAGTAATAGTCACCTGCTAGTCGAGATCTACATGATGTACCACTTCCTGCTATTGCCTATTTAGTTTAGAATATATGTGTATGTACATACATGGATTTTATGTAGATTGCAGGTATTGGGTATTGACTTCCTTGAATTGCTAGGATGAGCATACCCTATTGCAGTATCTCAATGGTATAAGTGGGGAGATAATTCTTGAGTCCAAATCCTAACCCTAAGATAATTGTTCTAGAAAATAGGACAAGTATTTGAGTTAGTTTCACCTTTTCGAATTGATCAAGTAACGTGAATTCATGATTTTGACCCTAGAGTTTGTTTTGGTATTATGTACTTTATGATGGGTTTTCGTATTTGATCTTGTGGGTCTATGATGATTTTCTGTTGTAATTAAATCAAATTATAAGATAATTTAATAATTTAATTTAATGAAATTTTTATAAAGAAACTCGATATTTAATTATATTTAATTAATTGAGAAATTAATTAAATAAAAGAATTAAATTTAAAAGATTTTATTAAAGTTCTAATTTTAGTGTATTTGTATTTAATTTAATTTAATAATAATTATTTAGGAGTTTTATTTGAATAATAAACTCTAAATAATATTATTAGTTAAATTAATAAATATATTATTTAAAGCATCTCATGATTTAATAAGAGAAAGAAAACATAAATTTAATAAATTTTATTTTAATTAAATTACATAAAGTGTATGGATGAAATTAAGATATAATAAACCGATTTAAGGGAGAAAGAAAATTAATTTAATAAAGATATTTTAAATTGCAAAAAGTGCATACGAAGATGTACAAGGTAATAAAATAATAAAAGATAACGATCAATGAGTTCCCTCACATGATTGCACAATCAAAGCCCCAATTTTAGGGGAGAACTCCTTATCAGAGATCTAGAGCTCATTTTGTAAGAACCATGGGTTTTGAAGAAGTGATTTTCAGAGAAAGAAGATTTTAGAGACAAGGGGTTTTCTTGTGTTCTTCGTGTGATTGCGTGTTTGTGTGTTAGCATCAGATTCATGTAGAATCTTGTGATTAATTTATGCAATCACATTTCTATCTTCCAATCTTCTGTGTGCTTCATGTTTGGATAGATCCATTCTCAGATATTTGTAGATTTGTTTGATATCATTGATGAAATCCTATTGTAAATCTTAATTATCTTTGTATCGAAGTTATCCGTGTTTGACGAATGGAATTTTTGAAACCCTCGTTAATTTAAATTTTAAACAGATGACTTTTGGATTAAAAATCAAATTCTAGAATTTTATTTTGAATGCTTTTTCTAGGTTTCCCTATTAGAGTATTTGATCACAACTATATATTAAAAAATTATAAAATAAAAAATAATATGAGAGGGCGTTTGTTTTGTTTTTTTATAAAAATTATATATATATACATACATACATACATACACACACACACACATATATGTATGTATGTATGTATGTATGTATGTATGTATGTATATATGTATGTATATATATATATGTATGTATGTATATATGTATGTATGTATATATATGTATGTATGTATATATATATATGTATGTATGTATATATGTATGTATGTATATATATATGTATGTATATATATATATATTGGTGGACGAGGCAACCAACCCCCCACACACTGCTTACCTTTTTATCTCCCCCCCCCCGTACGATAGAGAGGATGCTATTAGCAGTCATTATGGTCATTGCACGATAGGCTCTGCTACCATGACAGTAGGTACTGTTGTAGGCAGTACTCTACTGTCGTGTGAGTAGAGCTGCCTATGATAGCCTTTTTAGGCCAGGTCGGCAGACCTTTAAAATCTTAGGTGTTAGGTATTTTTTTATTATTAAAATTTAATTTATTTAAATTTTAATGTATTTAAATTTTAAGTTATTACAATTTTTAATTTTAATTTCAATTTAATTAAAATTTAATTATTAATATATTTGATTAATAAGTTTTCTTTTAATTATTAAAGTAATTTAATTTATTAAGGATTTTCTTTGGAAGGTTATGTTATTAGCATTTACATTAATTATTAATTAATTAATTTGTTAATAGGATGTTAGAAGAAAATTGATTAATGAAATTCATTTTATTATTTAATAATTTAAATAATTAGTCATTAATTATTTAATAATTATTATATAATATATGATCCTAATAGAGACAATAATTTTGTTAGTGGTAATTGGGTGATCAAATTTGAAAGTGAATATATGTTAAGTTGTAAGGGGGATTTTATAAACTTTATTGAATCTTATGCTTTAATAACAAATTGAACTATGAAACAATTTTTAAATAACTTTATAGGAATTGTTGAATCATTTGGGATTCTAGTGAACTCAAAAACTTTAGCAAACCTATAATACTTGAAAAAAATGAAAATGAAAACTTGAAACCTATAGTGAAAATTAAACTTATGTGTTTTTCAAAACTTAATGAATTATGAAAATGAATTTTGTATGTACTCTTTATGATGTGTGGTTTACTGTTATGGGTTTTGGGGTCGACTTAACTTTGACCAGTCAAGATGTTTACCAGAGACTTGGGAGTTTTGTTCTATGATATCATGATGATATTTTGATTACAATCTTTTATACTTGACCATGGTAATGTGTCATGTGTGTGCTATGATGAGTTTGATAAGAAATTTTGATGTGCTTTCAGTTCTTGTGTAGAATTGAGGTAGATGATGTGTCTTTCATGATATAATCTTTGTGTCTTCAATTATTATCCTTGGTTTACTTTCCAATTGCTTGTATAGGACTGAGGTGATTAAATGATTTTTTTTTTTGGTGATGTCATGTTATGACATGGATTTGGTTTATGTGTATTTGATTTTGGATCAATCCTATTAGGATGATCATATTGGTGGAATCTGTGATTATGATTAGTAATATTTTAGTGCTTTCTAAGAACTGATGTGTGGTTTATAGTCATTTAAGATCTTTTTCTTTGGTGAGCTTAGGGTAGGTCTTCTATATGTCATGTTGGGAAGTGGCTTACAATGGAGGTTGAGGCACTAAAGAGGTTGGCAGGTAATCCATTGCAGATTATTTTAATAAGTGATAATATTTCATTAAATGGGTTCAAAATGAATTTATAAGATACTGGTACCATAGAAAGTCACTAGGGGGCCGAAGTATTAAAAGACTACTAGGGTAACCTTAGAGCTAACTTTTTAGTATGCCTTGTGTGTATGAAAGGTTACTGACACCACATAGAGATACTAGGGGGCCAAAGTATTAAAAGACTGCTAGGTATCCTTAGAGTTGGCTCATGCAATGACACTTTCCCACTTGCATAGTAGGTTTCCTACGTGTTTGTGTTGCCTCTGGGATTAGTTGATACTTGTGCCTTGGTACCCTTTGAGATAGTTTTCTTTTAGATGATTCCTTGAACCTAGATGTTGGTTTTGACTTTTGAGTTTGTTATCCTATTTGGGACTTGAGACTATCTCCTCAACATGGTAGGTGTGGACCTTTTTGGGTTCCATGAGGTCAGGTGGTAGTTCATTTTCTTATACCATTGAGATCTGACCATTGGATGCCATTGCTAGATTATTTATGCATATGCACCTTTCTATTCGATCTTGTATTTCTACGATGAATGATTATTACTCTAAGTGTATTGTATTTAATTTCATAGATCTTACGAGAAGATGTAATCTATTTTATGATGTATATTCTTTCTGCCTTTCATACCCAATGACCTGTACAGTGGATGATTGTGCATTCCAATTATTTCCAAGTGGCATTTAGGATAGTTGTATATTATTTAAATGGATTTATACTTGTAGTTATTCTTTAATGTGGATGTGTTATATATTGGTTTTAGTATTAATTAAACTTAAATGTGATTCAACATCATGGGACCCTTAAGAATTGTAATTTGATTTATGGTATGTATTATGTGTATTTTATTGCTTCTGCTATTTTATATCTGTTGTTGTTTTGATTAAGTCAAAACAATTTTTAAAGGACTTGAAACCTTTTACAAAGTAACCAAAAGTTTAGATAAAAAAGCATAAAAGCTAACATCTGAGTCTAAAAGCATAGTTCACCAAATAAAAGGCCTCTAGAAAGGGCAAAGAAAAATAGGAAAACAGGAGGCCAAGGAACAAAAAAAATAGCACCCGAATAGCTACATAGTCTTCAGTAGGTCAATAGCCTAGTTTTCCAAGATGTGCATATTCTCCATAGTGGCCTTCACCTCTTCCATCTTGTTCTTCCCCTCATTCTTCTTAGAATGAGCCTAAGTCTGTTTGCTAGGTCCCTGGTTCTCAACAACAGTAGGGGAATCTTGTCCTTTATCTTGCTCATGCTTTTTTAGGAGACTGCTTACATTATTTGCCATAGTCTTTAATGCATTACTATTATTATCAATTATTTTCTTGATCATCTTTTCAATATTATTCACGTTTTCCTCCAAGCTTGTCACCTTCTTCAGATTATCACTATTAGCCTTCTCCAACACCTTTTTTTTTTCTTCAATCTATGGAATCTTTTTTATAAGGTTTTTAACCTCACATTTCCAATAATCTCTGAAAGCCTATTAATATGTTGACCTAAAGTGCATTCCCCTCTAGCCAATTTGCTTACCTGCTCAACTTCCTTAATAATAAACTGCATTTGTTGTTTCAAATTTCCAACTTCCTTTAGAATGGTTCCATGGATTCCTAAGGGTCATTTAGTAATGTTAGCCTCACCCTCATCCTTGTAAAAATCTGGGATTTTCTCTTGATCCCCATATTCCTCTTTTTCCAACAACACATTCTTCATATAATTCTCAACCCCCTTCTCTTGAGACCTCATTGATTTTCTCTTCCTCTCCATTCTATGAGCAAGAATTTCATCATCTAATGGGGTCGAAACCCTCTCATCATTGCGACCCTTAATATCTAGTCCCTTTCCACCGCTCCCCTTCTTCTAGGAGCCTCTCATCTTTTCCTCAACAAAGACACTACCATGGTTAGAGTCACTCACCTCAACTTTCCTCTTCTTCTTCTAAGAGCTACACCAACACCCCCTTTCAAACTCCTATTTCTCCCTTCCACTTCATCCTCAATATCCTTATCATAACCTTTCTCTAAAAGGCTGCCCTCTGTATCATACTCTACCCCCTTCAGATTGCCCCTAGGTTTTTTAGCCTTTTTGGATTTTAAAGCATTCATAATAAGAACCATAAGTTCCTCATGATACACATGTTCCCCATTCAGATCATTTTGAATTTCCTAAATAGAGTAACCTAGCCACTGCCTCAAGTAAAAGGAGAAATTGATTCTTATACCATGCCTAATGTGGTTAGCTAACATAAAGTGGTAACCATAAAGCTTTGTAAACCAACCATCCAGAGTAAGGTATTCCATAATAACAAATAACACAAATCTCCAAGGTCAAGAAATAGAGGTAGGGTTGAAATAAGAGTTACCAATTTTCACTAGTAGATTTCTCTCTTTTGCTGAATCCACAAATTCATCAATAGCCCTATCTGACAGCTTTCTATCTCAAGAGAAGTTGATACATTCCATATCCAACCTTGTAGCCTCCATAATCACCTCTTCAGTTACATCCATTCTCTGATTTTTGACAAGGATAGAGCTGTCCCTCCATGTTTTGATAAATTGTTGTGTTATGCTAGGATTATTTCCTTTGAGCAATTCCATGTAGCCTATGAAATTCCCACTCATCAATATGTCCCATACCTCCTCTTTCTTCTTCCACTCCTTATAGCTTGTAGGTTCCACTCTCTTCCTTTTCCCTTTCATTTTCTTCCCTTCAATGTCGTTGGATAGCTTACTCTAAAAAACCCTATGCAGACTATTAGCAAAATCAATATTGTAGTCGAAGGACAAAATGGTATTAACAACCCACAATCCATGTGTAATAGAGCTGGGTGTTCTAGAAATCATCACCCACCATTTCCCAAGTGTAATCAAATCATAATTACAAATCTTTGACATCATCATTATTAAAACATCTTTGCCTACATCTCACTTTATCATAATCGATAACTTGGCAACCATCCGCAGGTAGAGGATCATTATAATCCCAAATAATTTTATGATCACTTAAATAGGCCATGTTGGTTTCCCAATCAACAACTTGATTTGCTTCCCTAAAGTTATGGGTAACAACACATTTATCAAAAGAATTGATAATATTAATAGCCTAAAAAATAATATTGCTAATTGTCCATGAAGGCTTTGTAATTTTATTAAGACAATTGATGATATTAAGAGAGTCTCCTTCGACCCAAACCTTCCTCAAATTCAAATTCTTAGTGTAGATGAGACCATGAAGGGTGGCATAAGCTTCATCCACATGATTAGTTTGAATACCAATAGGGATAGCCATAAATCCCATTTTCTCACCATAAGAGTTCCTGATAACTATACCGCAACCAACAATACTTGGGTTTCCTTTAGAGGCCCCATCAAAATTTATCTTGAACCAATTCACTCATGGGCTATCCCATCTAGCATTATTCCTTGGATTAGGGCCCTACTAGTCCTTACACAAGCTCCTAAGGTTCCAATTTTGGATCACCCTATCGTCCCACTCATTATGAAGTTGCTGGCTAGAGCTATTCACTTTGAAATTTTCTATAATTAAAGCCTTAACTTTATAAAAGACTTGATCAGAAGTAGACCCCACACCTCGAAAGACACTATCATTATGCTCCTTCCATATCCCCCAACAAAGATAAGGGAGAATAGAATCCCACAGTCTTAAGATCAAAACATTCTTGGAAGGGGGAATCCAACTAGTGAAAAACATTTTTGTAGTGATTGGAAAGACCCAAACCATATTCAATAGGTCACTCACCTTGTCCCAGAGCCTTTTGGTAAAAGAGCAATGCAAAGTAATATGGTTGACCGATTCACAATCATTCTTGCAGAGAACACACCTATTAATAATTATGAATCCTTTCTTCACTAAATTGTCTAAAGTCAAGAACTTATCCTGCAAAATAATCCAAAAGAAAATATTATTTTTAGGTGTCATATCTTTCACCCAAGCCTTAGCCCAACAAGGTTCATGGTGCATATCAAAAGAATTAGCATAGGCTGAGGAAACATAGAACATTCCACTGGGATCAAACTTCCATATTAGATCATCCTCTTTTTGATTTAAAAAGGTAGCATTCAAACACTTGTTAAGGTTAGCCAAGTTGTCATTCACCCTTTTGAGGTCCAACCACATATCATTCTTCTAATAATCCACCACAAAAGCACCAATAAGATTCTTACATTGCTCCATATAGCTATTCCATCTTGGATCCATACAAAGTGGGTGATCCAAGATCCAAGTGTCTTCCCAAAAAAGAACTATCCTTCCATTGCCCACCTTCCATTTGACCCCTTTCTTTATTATGTATTTATATTTCTAAACATTTTTCTAGATCATGGATCCCCCTTGCACCAAATCATTATGAAGGAATTGATTGAAATTATTGTTATCCCTATTGTATTTGTCAACCCAAATGTTCCTTTATTCCCCTTCCTCCTTGTGTCATCTCCATAATAATTTATCCAATAAGAATTCATTCATAATTGTAGCTCTTCTCAATCCAAGTCCTCCTTTGTTAAGGGGCATGCAAACTTTCTCCCAAGCAATCAATGGTAACCTTTTTTTAGTCTCCGATCCTGTCCATAAGAAGAGCTTCTGAAATTTTTCAATAGCATGAGTAAACTATCGAGGGATTTTGAAAATACTCAAAGCATAAAGCAGAACACTCTAAAGGATGGATTTCAAAACAATAATGTTTCTAGCCTAGCTAAGGAGGGAACTTTTCCATCTAGCAAGTTTTATGTGAATTTTATCAATCAGTAAACTCCAAAAACTTTCTGGAGGTTCTAGACACAGAGGTAGCCCCAAATAAGAGAAGAGAGCCAATTTCACAGAAAATAACATTTTTCATTTTATTTTTCCTTAACTCATTAACATTAATGAAATAAATCATGCTTTTTTTCCAGATAATAACTTGTCCTGAGGCTCACCCATAATCCTCTAAGGGCTTTTTAATATTCCTTACATTTCTAACCGAGGCCTCTCCCATCACAATAGAGTCATCAAAAAATTGTTGATGAGAGAAAATCAGAGAGTAGAGTATGGATTTAGGCCCACAAAGTCCCCCAACATCACCAATTTTTCCACAAATCTCCCCAAGCATTCAGCCAAAAGTATAAAGAGAATAGGAGAGATTGGGTCCCCCTATCTAAGACCTCTAGAAGCCTTGAAGAAAGGGGTAGAAGAGCCATTAACAAGTACTAAAAAAGAGGCAGAAGAAACCAGCATAAAGATCAGATCCCTAAATCTTTTATTAAACCCAAATGCTTCAAGACCTCAGAGAAGGAAAGTCCAATCCACTCTATCATATGCTTTGGAAAGGTCCATCTTAAGAAGAAACCCTTCTTTCTTAGACAACGAAAGAGAGTGAATATTTTCATGAACTGTAATGATGGAGTCCAAAATCTATCTGTTGGGGACAAACCCATTTTACTATCTAGAAATAACAAAAGGAAGAAGATGCAAAATTCTAAGATCAACACTTTAGAAATAACCTTATAAAAGGAATTACAAAGGCTAATAGGTTGGAAATGATCCAAACTATCCACTCCCAACTTTTTAAGGATAAGAGCAATGAAGGTACCATTCACTTCTTTAAGAATATTCCTGGATCCAATGAACTCCTTAACCCCATTACAAACATCAATACCAATGATATCCCAAATACTTGTGAAAGAAAAAAAAAGGAAACCCATCAGGCCTTGGGGCTTTATCTCCATCGAAAGAGAAAACAACCTTAGAAATCTCATCATAAGAAGGGATGGAGGTAAAAGATTTATTTTGATCTTCATAGATGTAATTAGGAATACAATCAAGAAACAAATTATGCTTAGCCACTGTAGATGCTTAAAATCGTCCCTAAAGACTATATTAATTTATTTAACATTGCCCGTGATATTGTAATTAATTAATTATTAATTAATTGTATTGGTCACATTCGTCTACTTATTTAATTAAATTAATTAATTAAATAAGTTCATTCTCCTAAGTATTTAAATTTAATTTAAATAATTCTAGCCTTAATGTGTTAAATTTATTTAACACATGATCCTCCATCATCGCCTTTTAAAATAAATTTGATTTGTTTAAATCCCTCACATCCCATTAATTCCTCTAAACCCATGATTAAATTAAATCATATTTAATTTAATCTTAAGCCTAGCCTAAAACCTAGCCTATGCCCATCATTTTCATCCTCTTAAGCCTACTTCTTCTCTAATCCCACTTAATCATCCTAATCTCCTTTTTAATCCCCCTCATTAGCCTAAGAGTGTGCTCACACATGTGTAAGATGGCATGCCTACACACTCCCCTTTGCACTCTTGTCTCTCACTCTTCTTCTCAAGTTTGCTTACACATGTGTGAGAAAACTTTGAATTTTTGACCATTTGCATGGCTTGCATGTCACCTTATGTGGCATCTACATGGATTCCACCTCACCAAGCCCTCTCTCAAGCCTATAAATAGAGGCCTTGTCTCAAGCATTTGCATCTCTTATTATTGCATTGTTATCATGTTGGTTTGAGATTTGAGCTTTCATTATAGTTGAGCTTTTGCATTCTGGTTTGAGTTTTCATAGTAGCTTTCATGGTAGTTTTCATGGTGATTTTTAGATGCATACTAACCATTTGGTAGCCAGTTTAGCTTTGCATTTGCATTGTTCATCTAGTTTACTTGTGCATTCTCATTTCCATTGCATTTACATATTAGTGTAGCTTGCATACTTGGTTATCTTTCTTTATTGCATTTCATATCATCATCATTGAATACCTTCAAGTATGGCTTTCTCCATAGCCATTTCTTGAGGTGTTCTTCATTTCATATAGCTTAGGTTTATATCTCATCATCACTCACATTTGCACATCCACTCAAGAGATTCAATACTTTATTGTGTTTGAGAGATCACACCAAACATAACCCCCCATCCTAACACACCAACAAGGCCTCTCATGGGTGCCTTTGTTGAGTTGTAGAGGTGGCTAGAGGATTTGGTTTGTTGGCTGCTTAGAGTTGCAAAGCTCAAGCGAGCATTAGTTATTTAATGGTCTTTCATTTTGTTGAGTCTTTGATGCATACACTACTACATTTGCCCTTATTTTTCGACCATCAACTAAAAAAATTTAGGTTGGTCGAAATGTAGAAGGCAAAAATTTCTTCTTTTTACATCAAGCCCCACGTTGGTCAAAATTTCGACCAACACGGGGTTTAGATGTTAAAAATAAAAACATTTTCCCACGCGCATTTTAGAGTTAGAAGTTCGAATGACCTGGGTTTTCCTACATCCGTAGTGGCACTCATGGTGGTGAATGAGATCTCTGCATCCATTTTCTCCACTGCATCTTCCATTGGTCTTTATGTTCACATTTTACACCACATATAAATGCGGTTGAGTGGTTTCGATGCTCCTTTGCGGTGAAAAGATACTTTTTTTTATAAAATTTAAGAAAAAGTCTTTAAGAATTAGTTGATAAACTTCCTTCCACGTAGCTCTCAGTTTTCTGGCTGGTCAACAACTCCAAAGACCTCATATGAATTTGAGATATTTACTGCAGACGGGAAGCATGATTTCCTAAAATGGGTCTTTCTTAGATTTGCAATTTCGCTCATTTTCATTTTGTGTTGACATTCATCTTTTCTACAAGTGAAAATCTCATCTTCTTTGAAAACCCTCCTCGAAAGCCCGTCAGTTAAATTTCTTATGTACTGGAACTTTGATTTTTCAAATTGGATGGTGAGAAAGTGACATCTACAAACATATACATGTCAAAAAAATTCCTTTGACACCCGTGAGCTCTACCTTTTTCCCCAACGCATATAATCTCTGAAGACTTTTGAAGTAAGCCCCTTCACATTTTGTTTCAATTTGTTTAATTTGAATCTTAGCATGGTACAATCAAGCAAGCTAACTGATAAAATCTTACCCCTAAAATTGGTTAGTTTACTAACAAACCAATCCACTTATTCCCTACTTTTTTGTTGCATGTGCATTTCACATCCACATAGATTACCCCCAGTGAGGCTTTGGATTCATTAAGGAAGAACTATTAAAATTTTATATGTGAGAATGCACAACTTATGTCCATTGTTGTTGAACCTAAATGGAAACTATATGAAATTTGAGAAAAAAATTGGTCAGCGTTGTGAAAGAAATTTTCTAATAAAAAATGCATCAGTTTTACTCTTTTTAAACCATATGTTTTACTTATTTTGTGGATGGTTTATATGTACCTTGCAGGGGGTGAAGTGCCAGCACTAGTGCAGCTGGCCGTTTCATCCTACCATGCAGCCTTACTGCATTCTCATTCTTCAATATCACAGGTTACAATGCGCATGGATGAGTTGCACAAAGTCACAACTCCCCTCCCTCATTCACGTGATTCACAATCCGTGCCACATGTGTCAATAGATAAAAATGGCTGAGTTCTATTTGGAAATTATTGCTGTTAAAATGCAAGAAGCCTTTTCTAATGTAAATTATATGTAAAATGTAGTTAGCATGCTAATGATGAGCTACAATGGTTTACATAGTGATGTCAATCTCATCTTGCTCGCTGCATATGAATTCCTACTCATAGCTAGAATCGTAATTCCAACATTATTTTTAGTGTTTATTTAATGTTAATTGTAGTTGAAAGAGCAGTTTCTACTATTATAAGATCTACAAGTCCCGCATTGATATGTTATTGTAACAAGGTGTGTAGTCCGCCTTAGAAATGATTGCAAAGTAACAGACACAATGTACAGAGACAACTTTTATTGATGATATTTTTTTATCTCATGTGCATTTGACATCCACATAGATTACCCCTAGTGAGGCTTTGGATTCATTAAGGAAGAACTATTAAAATTTTATATGTGAGAATGCACAACTTACGTCCATTGTTGTTGAACCTAAATGGAAACTATATGAAATTTGAGACTATATATTGTCTAAAAATCGAGATTTCTTTACAAGATTTTCAATGTTTCAATGTTCATTGTAGGGAACTTCCTAGTGAACATTTAGGCTCTCTGCTACCCACTGTTCAATCATATTTCTTAGTGATTTGCAAGTTCTGTAGATTAGCTACTGCATGTTAATGATTTTTGATGATTAGAAAATGTGTAATCTTGCATTCATTCAATGAATCTTCTATTATAAGAGAGATCATAGAGGAAGCAGTGATGACAATCAAGGCAGGCAAAATAGATAACAATTATTCGTGAATTAGTAGCAGCATTAGGGATAACATATATTTGATCTTGTATTCATTCAATGAATCTTCTATTATAAGAGTTATCATAGAGGAAGTAGTGATGATAATCAAGGTAGGAAAAATAGATAACAATTACTTGTGAATTAGTAGCAGCATCAGGGATAACAAATATGTGATGAGATATTTAAAACACCAATCTGTCTTTGGGAAATATTTATCATTGTAAATTTCTTCACAAATAAGAAACTAGTTGTTAGATTGTTGGTCATTTAGAATTACTATTGAGTAGTGAGTTCATCTGAGATTCCTCATTATGTTACCAATGGATGGTAAATATGTCCATCTTGGGAATATCTTAGTCCAAATGGATTTGAAGCAGTGGACATTTGTGCAGCTGGTTAAATACACAATCTCCTAGTTCATAAATTTTTTTCAATAGTAAATAATACTTTGGAGTGGAGAAAATGATATTGCTTGTTTTCTCCAAGGTATTAAAGCTTTAGTGTTCACAAAACTATAATAGGTCGATCCATTTTTTTGAACTTCATCTATTGAATTTAACCTCAAAATGATTTCTAACTACACTATGACTAGACTTCCATCTATGCCTCCCACAGACTTGAAATGCAAGTTGGCTTGAAATATTATTCTGATACTTTTACTGAACATAGACATCGTGGCATGAGCTGCAACTTAGGTTATATGTTTATTCCAAGCTTTTGAAATGGTTTTCTGTATTATAATTGGATAGACCTTACTATGCCTACTCAATTACTTTGTACAAATACTGTAGACAATAGCTGGTTGTTGTTTCTATCATTGTATATGCAGCTTCTCTTTTTTACTCTCTCATGTAAATCTATTAGCGTGATTATTTTTGTCACCAAATGGGTAACAGTTCTAGATATTTTTGTTACTTTAGGTTTGATTAGATGATGAACATTATTTTTTGCAGGCTATTGAAAATTGTTCATTTTCTTTAATAGCTAAATCTTTGTTACAAGGCATCTAATTATTGACCTGCTACAGAGATACTGCATACTCAATTTGTGTGATTGAACTTGACATCTATTAAAGGAAGTTGAAGTTGAGTAAAAGGAAGTGGAAGTCGAAAGCATCTGCAATGGTCGTGTCAATGAAAAATGTTGATCCTGCTTTTCAAGGTGTGGGTCACAAAGTGTATCCTTTTAAAAACTAACAATTGGATGCTTCTCTTATACAAAAGCTATGGATCAAATTCCTTGATGCTTTCTTCTATAGCAACAATTTTTTTGCTACATGCTTGTAAGGAACATAGATTTTACTCTGTAGTTTATACAGAAACAAACCATGTAAAGGATTCATCTTCTCTCTAACATGTAAAGCATGGGTAATTTTTTTCCTTTGTTTACTTAACATATTGTTTATAGTGGTATGGATATTTGGTGCATTGAAAATTTTCAACCTGTTCCTTTACCAAAATCTGAATATGGTAAATTTTATACTGGAGATTCATATATTGTTTTGCAGGTATGTATCAAGTACATTATCATATCATGTCTTATTCATAGTATTAATTATTTATTTCTTTTTTCTGACAATCAACTAAGTTGTGCCCTATCTGGCATTTTTGCATAGGAGAAAGGATAGGGAACTTTATATTCAAATTGTTGAGCCATCCTAGTTCTTTGGCCATGGCTATGCGAGTGTAATGAAATACCATTTTGATTATTTTAAAAATGTTTGCATAAAGAAACTGATAATAATAGAAGGGATATTGTATGCATTGTAATGTAGAATCTTCTGTAGCATGTACTTATCCCTGCTATGCAGCAGTTACTAAATGGTCACTTGGATATGAAGTATGTTTCATTAGTCTCATATTCTTTTGACCTCATTTCCTAATGAATATGATACACAATATACTTGTCTGGAGTATAACTACCTTTTAGGTCCTCAGAATTTCCCTGTTAAAAGTATTAAATAGATGTTAGTGTTGCCTGAAATATGATGACCTTTTTGCAAATGATGATGAGACTTTGGATGACCTTAAGATCAAATTGGTCTTGTGTATAAATGAATTAATTTTACTCTACCCATTGTTTGTATTGTTGTAGTTTATGCTAACCTTTTGTCTCCTCATTCTCTTTCTCTTTAGAGAGCATGTACCAAAAATTTTCTTTACTCTAACTGTGTATTGCACAAAATGCATCTTATATTATACCCAATTTTCAATTTACATTAGTTAGGCATGAAATAAGTTATAACTGCAAGCCTTTGAGTATTTTCTTCATTGGGAAATGGGCATACAATCTATATTCTGGTTGAAGCCAGTTATTCTCGCCTTCACATACATGGACATTTCTTTTTGATTGATAACTGCAGCTATATGGGGCTGCACCCTAATACAAAATCAAAAAATTGTTACAGCCATTTCACATGTCAACTACTTCCATCCTTGATAACTAACAACACATACTACTCCCTGCTATGGAGTCATAATCTGCCTATGACACATTGCTGGGCCATAATCCTTACTGCTATACCAAATTATGAATATTAGCAGTCTTAAAATTTGGGATAACCCCCGTCTGCAAACACTACTGCAATTACATACAACTTTTTTGCAAAAAAAAAAGGCTATAACTAAAAACACCAGCACCCTAGCAACAAGAAGGCCTATGCCTGGCCATGAGACATCTTTGTTGCTTTTGTCTATATGTGACAGGTAGGACCACATGCACTATGATCAATATACATCCACATGCTGAGCTACTCCACAAGTAGTTGATTCCATGATATCCACAACAATCTTCTCTTCATCTCCCTCTTTGCTAACCAGTCCTCCAGACAAAAGATATCTTTGCAACCACCCAGGAACCCCCCACCTTTAAAGGTGCAACATCTTCTTGAGAAATAGAGTGTCTTTCCACCATTACCTAGGACCCCTGCCTTTGAAATGTCGAACATCTTATTGAGAAACATGCATGGACATTTAACATCATACAGTTCACCTAATTAGAGGGGCAATCTTTTTTTTAAATTAACAGCTTGGCTTGCAAAGGAAGTGTATTTGAGCAGATAACATCACTGTATGCATAACCCTTCTGAGTTGTGTTTAATTATCCACTTATCCTCTTTTTCCTAGAAGAGGTGCAAAAAAAGCAACTAAATTCCATCTACAACAATTTTGAAGGAGTATTTGAGCCAACTGATTGTAATATGTGTCTCCTTCAGAGAATTAATGTTTAGGTAGAAACTTGAAATTCTCACAAGAAGCCAAACAACGGAAGATCAAAAGTCACTGCTTGATCTTGGATGTGACTTTATGGATTACTTGATACCAATATGTTGGAGGCCCAAAAGGTTTCTAGAATGTCAACATCTTGGATTATGAATTGTTCTTTAGTTTGAGCCTTGTAGCAAATAATAGACACCATGAATTTTCCACAGTCCATAAATTTGATTTGAGTGTTTTTGAATTATATTTTTTAAGTTTGGTTGCCTCAAAATTTTGGATCACATTATGATCCATCATTTGGGTGAGGAAAGAATGGTGACCATGATTTGAAACATTGACGCAAATATACTTAAAAATTTTAATGCAAAAGGACTCAAAATCAGGAAACAATAATGGAAGAAATCACAAAATAGGAAACGGTGGTTTTAAGCAAGAAGTAAGAAATGGATCCTCCATCTTGTAAGTATTTTGAAACTGAATTTTGATGGGGCATCTAGAGTCACCCCAGGTATGTTTGGAGGAAAGTTTTCTGAAAGAGATGTTAGTTTGTGCTAAACTAGATAGATTGGTTTACTTTAGACAACTAGATCCAACATTGAGAAAAGTGATTCATATTGAGATGAGATTAATTGCTATGTGAAAGCACTATATCCTTTTCTATAGGGTTGTTTACCCAACTTTCACTCATTATTTCTAATGATGGAATGATTATAAGGTACAAGGTGAAGAAATCTGGTCCTCATGATTGGTAACCAATTCCAGAATTCCTAAATTATACTATCCTGGATACATGATTCACATTGGTGGAATGCCATTCTTTCCTATTGTCAATTATTTTACCACAAAAAGGAATATTTGTGCTTTCTCTATAGTGGATATTTTCTTAGTGCTACTGTATTATGCTCAACAATTTATGAACAAAGAGATTTAGGATTTTTCTGATACTAATTATTCTGGATATATGATGCATATTTTGATCTTTATTTTTGGAATGTCATAATTTCTCACGGTTATTACTTTATTTCATACCAAGGATTAATGCCCTGTTCGCTCTACAATAGACACATGCTACTCTGTACAACTTGGTATGCTTGTATTAGGGTTAATGTCATACAAATGATAGTGACATAAAAAGAGATTCAGAGATATACTGATTAGTGTACTAATAAATTTGACAAACATTAACTGTTCCTTTGTGATATTTTTTAATTAGCATGTAACATGGTTCAAAAATTTTCAATTGATGACCATTAAATTTAATTTGCAATTAGAATAATATGTCTAATGCAGTCAAGGATATTTGTTTTTATGAGCCTAGCCTTAGTTGGTGTCCACTGACAATTGTAAAGTGTTGTCCAAGATTTGTTAGCCTGATTTTGTGTGAATGGTAGGATATGTATAGAAGGTTGTGACTCTTACTTCTTTGTTAGTGTGCCTTAATACATTTAGCCTTGATGTCATGATATGGTCAGGAATAACTCTCCTACAAGTCAGTTCATCACCACTTAGAATTTTGTGCACTTTTATACTAGACTTGTTATGTAAAGTTTTACATTATGCAAAATTGGAATTAGTCCATTTTAAGGGATTCATCATTTAGGTAATCTTTTTTATTGTTCTATGCCTATTTGATTATTTGCCATTAACGGAGGTCTCTTTTGTCGATATATAGTCATTGCGCATCTTTTTGCATATGTGGTTAAAATGTCTAAGCATTATTTTTAGTTCATAAAAATAGATAGAGAAGGTTATATTATAGGAGTATCAATAAACATTGTAAGTCTATAAGCTTACAAGCTATCAGGTAAGGCTAGGTATCGTGGACTAGACATAATCATGGACAAAACTGTAACAATTATTATCTACCAAACAGTGTCATGACTAGCATGAGGACTAGCAAGATCCTAAACAACCATGTCTATCTTAAGAGTAACATACACATCCAAAGATTTAGGCTTAGAATGTCCTTAGTTATTGACTAAAGCAGATTAAGTTTTAACAATAGCATGACTTAGAAATATCAACATATAATATCAAAATCGGGTACATCCATCAACTACAGTCATTTCTGATTATCATAATCATGAGAGGAAAATGCTTGCATTGATATTAAAAATAACCTTGATGTACATATTTACAAGCACAACATTAGTAGGTATTTATCCATAGGACAATTCCACCTATATTGAGGAAAATTTCAAAACATATTAAAAAGAAAAGGACTTTGAATTTATGTGATGGATCATCAAATAGTACTGCCGATTATCAAAGTTTAACCTATTAATTTTGAATCTTTCACACTTTTAAGTGCATTTCTCCTTGATACATTGAGAGGCCATTCATGCTTTATATATGCATTTTTTGGGATTTTCCTTTGAAACTTGGGGCTTAAAGAGATAAAATAATTCTTTGGATGACATTGGATTAGTACAGTATGGAATTGTAAATGAATGGAGATAAGAAAAACATTCAACAAGTTCTAATTCTTTAACATTTCAAGGTGTACAAAGATTGATATTTGCACTGATATTTAACAATTCAAGATTTATGAAAATTGATATTTTCACCAAATTTCTGCTACAAAGATAGGTAGTAAAAAAGTAGATTCCATCCGTGTTATCTCTGGAATATCCATGAGGTATGAAATTAATGCTATTGTAGTTTGAGCTAAAGTGGACTCATATTTTGCTGCTATGTATGACACTGGTAAATAGAGTGGAAAGTGATAGCATCTTACAAGATGGATCAAAAATGTTTAAAAGGTTTGGTAGACTGTGGAGAAAGTGGTGATTTTCTCACTAATAAAAATCTAAATCTTTAAACCTTGACTCCCAAGATCAAAGCACGTTATAACAAGAGCATAGCTATCTTTATTAGTGCCATACATTCCATGTAGAAGGAGCACATGGATCTCCATTACATCACATTCAATCAGGATTTTGAAAAGATTCTTTCAATGCTTTCATAGTTAAAACTTCTAATGTTTCAGTTGTGAAATCCATTGAAATCAATGCATAGTTCTCAAGACCACTAATTATTGGAGTTCCAGTAAGAGGTGCTAAAATTATGCTCATTGTTGGTTTGGTAAAGTTGTGAGCAGTCTGCTGCCAATGAAATACAGTGAAGCTTCCTACTCTCTTGAAGATATATATCCAGTGTAAATTGATGCCAGTGAAAATAATGCCAAACACTTGCTTCCCAACAGTAGTAATACTTGAATCAATTTCTGCAAGGTGAGAAACCAAAGCCTATAGTGCAACCTTGTATCAACATACTCATAGTCTAAATTAGAAGTCAATGCAAGAGGAATTTGATACAAACGAGTTGAAAAATAATCATGAGCTTGAATTATACTCTTTATTAGATTCTGGGTCAACAACGCCTTGCTTCCATTAAGGCTATTAACACCATTGATGTTTAATTGCTAGGCACACCCAAAATTATCTGTATCATTCTTAAAGCTAGGACCAAGAGCCACATGTCAGGTGTCAACAATTCACCAAGATTACATGCTTACCAATTGAGGGTTACTGATTGTTTGTTTCTCTATTTGTTGAAGAATTTGTTTTATCATGAAAATTCCTCTTTTGATTTTGATATTTACTTAGAATGTGTAGCAATCTGTAATCAGTACTTATATTAATTCTAACCTTCAGCTTGAGACATACAAAGTTTTGCTTGTTTAAGGTACTGCCTCTTTTTTCTTTTCTAATTCTATAAGGGCTTTTTATATGGCAGGCACTTCTTAATGCCGATATGTTTGATATTGATGCACAATAGAAGATTGAAGAAATGATTCGATAGGTATGAATAATTAAAAAAAAAACTTACTTGAACAATTGCATCCATTGATGTAGCACTATGTGTCATGTTGGAAGAGGCCTAACCCCACATTAAAAGGGAACTAGATAAGAAAACAAACTTTTTTGTATGCACTTGATGAAGATACCTAAGTAAGCTTAACCTAGCATGAAAAGAGCTAAGAAAGAGCTAGATAGAAAATAACCTTATTCACACTAACATGCAACTACATTCAAAAGACTTTCACATTTCCATAAGATACAATTCATTTCAAAAAACTTTCTCGAACAATTGCATCCGTTGATGTAGCACTACATGTCATGTTGGAAGAGGCCTACCCCAAATTAAAATGGAACTAGATAAGAAAAAAACTTTTTTGTATGCATTTGACAAAGATAGCAGGTTCACAAAATTTTATAGCATAATAGTGGGAAATACAAGCAATAGTTTGATTAGCTTTATAACACTCATCAGTTTTAGGTGGACACAATTTATGGTTGCATCAGAAGAGGAGTATTATAGAGATCGTGAAAGCTAACAAGGGATCTGTAGAAAAACTTTTGGCACTACTTATGATTCACTAATGAGATTTTCTCTGTGGAATGATTAATGGGACCATATCTTCCAAATGACCAGTTCAAATGTTGTTCATGTTCAACAGCCTTCATGTGATATGAGATTTTAAGACATATTTGCCCCTAATTTAATTGAATTCTTATGGCGTTTGACTCAGCTTGCTGAAGCAAACACCCCCCAGTGGTAGCATCTCCCCAATATTGATTGTGGATCTTGGAAAGTGATTTGAGATGACTTCTTATTTCAGGTATTATTACTTTTATTATTAATATAGAAAATAAATATAGCTTTTGTTTTCAGCTTTTTGATACTTGCATATTTTCTTTCATTGCACTGTAACTTGATTATTATTTTTTCAATAAAATGAGAGTTAAATGGGTCCCTCCTGTATTTATAAAAATCAAGACATTACTTGCCACCGAACAACATTGAGTGCTAGATATATACATAGAAAACTTTGGAGATTATGTCCACATCTGCTACCTTATTCTACTAAACATAGTGTGTGTGTGTGTGTGTGTGTGTGTGTCCATATATATATATATATATATATATATATATATATATATATATATATATATATATATATATATATATATATATATATATATATATATATATATATATATATGAGAGAGACTACTAACAAGAGCTTTGCAGTGAATACACCTTGCAGTAATTTCCAAATCATTATTAGGTGAATAAGCTTCTAAATATATATAGAATGGAAGCTATGCACTAATCATTCGGTGGGCCTAGAGTTCAACAACTGGAACCCTTGCATTGACTACCTGGGCAGGAGAAACCGTAGGTGAAGTGCCTAGAACTACACCCTATTGCTGCTCCATTATGCCCGAGTATCCCTATTTTTGTTATAGTGACTTATACCATTTACAATTTTACATGCTTCTTTTTCTTCCTTCCCTCTTGCCGGTTCTCCGCTTCACATAAAGTTCTCATCTTAAATCCTCTGTACTACCCCACCAAGGAACACTCAGAACATAGGGTCAAACATGCATGAAAAACTATTTTATTTTCGACAGCCATAAAACCAATGACATTAGTGCATAAAAATAATGATATAGAAAAAGATATAAGGAACAAACAACAAACACCAAGAGATCAATCAAATGCAAAAGTCTTACAAGAATTTTCATTGGTTCCCAAACCTCTAGAACCACTCAAATTATGATACAAATCTTTCAAGACTACGGATATCAAGTACAAGCTAGCTTGTATTCTTAGTTTAATGTAAAATTTTCTACAATATTCTTCCACAAAAAATCTATTAATGAACAAGAATTTATTATAGCATAACATGTATAATTTTAGGGGTGTGCCGGTCAAAGATAAATATCATATTAGATGATACAATTACAACAGTAGTCTTCTCTGCCAACATAACAACAGTAGTCTTCTCTGCCCAAGATAATACATATTCATTTCCTTTGCTATTCATAATATTCATATGAATTATATCTAATGTGCTTGTTGCTAGATGACATTGTATTGTGCATTAGATGACAAATTGAGAACTATCACGTCTCAGGATAAAAATGTGTTTCTTGGATGTGTGTCTTGAGTTTTAGTAGTCAAATCTTTTTTCACAATTAGAGATATTGCATATTTATCAATAAGCACAATGATTCTATAATGTTTTGGATGAGTCTTCATTGGATTTTATTGGGTTGAATGTTTGTGTGAGTTTTTAAACATTTAAAGAGTGTAATTGTTTTTCAGATGAATTATTGTACTTGTGATATTAAAAATTTAAAAACATGACAGAAATAGGCTTTTTATTTTTTATTTTAAAACTCTTCCATGGACTGGAAGTCTATTTAATTCCTCTACACTTCACTGTGGATGAGTTTTCATTATATTTTACAGCGGATTGGATGTTTTTTGTGAGTTTTTTAACATTTTATGTTGGAAATTGTGTTTGTCAATTGAATTATTGGATTTTGTTATTGAAACTTCAAAAAAATTTAAGAAATAGGCTTCTTTAATTTTTTAATGTGGACTGGAAGTCTATTTGATTCCTCAACATTTAAGACAAGATTGAGTTCGTAAGGCACCTACAAAATTTGCAGATTCTTTTATTATTGAAAGTTGAAACCTAAACACCTGTGTGGAACAACTGCTTCTTTTCAATGATTTATTTGATAGTATGAATTATTTCTATTAAGAATGGTACTCTTTTAAGTTTTTTTAGTGAATGGGTTATGAATTTATAACATTTCAAGATGAAAGCGTGTTTAGTGAATGCTTGTTTTGGACTTTTCTTAGCAAAAGTGTAAAAGATTTTGGAAGCCCACTTGTTTAGTAGTTATAATGTATTGGTTGAGAGTACAAACAATTTTTGCAAGAAATTAGAATGGATAGAACAATATTTTTTTTGTC
Organism: Cupressus sempervirens; assembly: GCA_028749045.1. NCBI lineage: Eukaryota > Viridiplantae > Streptophyta > Pinopsida > Cupressales > Cupressaceae > Cupressus > Cupressus sempervirens. The sequence goes on along the minus strand of CM053784.1, from coordinate 610,376,319 downwards.
TAAAGAAGCAATCTGCTGAAATGGATTCTGATCCTCAGCATTGGATACATTTTTGTTAAAATCTATTCTGTTTCTAGTAGAGATGTTACATTGAAGGAAAGAGCTTACTCTTGTCCTATGTTTTGTTCAAAATTTTGTGAATGATTCACAGAGACGTGTAAAAATCATAAGCATTTATTTCCTTCACTTCTAAGAGAGAAATGAAGACAAATTAATTAGATAAATGATTCCTCAGCTTACCTACTCAAAGCAGAAAGCAAGCACAAACAAATCTAGAGCTTATGTTAAATAGACAAATGTAATCCATGTTAATCAATTAGATGATATTCAAGAAGTAAGCTTGTAATTGAACAAGTAGGAAAGCAAAGAAAGCAAACAATCAAGCTAGTCTTCCATTGAGATTCTTTCAGGTCAACTTGATGTTTGGGGCATAAAAAAGGAGTGCTCTAAGTGCCTGTGCAAAGTCAAAAATCATTTGCATGATCCTTTTAGACAAGGAAGGTGGATAATGCAGCGACGATTCTTTGGTGTATGATCTAGCATGTTGTTGAGGCCCGAGATATGATATTCCTATATGAAATTGTATTTTACCACTTAAAACACCTAATGTCTAGTTTTCTCCCATTGCATGTGTAACATTTCACCAGTGAAGGCTAAAGCTAATAGAAAGTGAATATACATGGTTGAATCAGTAAGTAGAAAGTTGTCCCTTTTGAATGGGACACGAGTGCCGATATATATCCCCTAACACTCATTTAAGAAAATGCCGTTCCAATCTAATCGATTGCCTCGGACAATGCCTATGGACCCTTGTCCACTACCATGTTGTGCACTTGGTTTACTTTGATAAGTAGTTTACCTTAAGAAGATTTAAGAGAGTGAATGTTAATACATGTGTCAAATTCTCATTCAAGAAAATGGCCATATTGAATCATTGAAATTTAGATAGAAAGTCTCATTTGTTTTTAAGGATTAAGATGAGAATGACATTGAGTCACAAGGATTAAGATCTATTTGCTAGGGTAAATGAGATTTTTGGTGATAAGGATTCATATTTATTTGCTAGGTTAAATGAGGTTTTTGGTGTTAAGGACTAAGTTTTATTTGCTAGGTTAAATGACACTTTTGGTGTTTCGTAATTTGTTGACAAGCACTCCAACAAGGTTGATTCTTTGTGTTAGTAAATGTGTTTGAGATATACATTATTTGTGCATCTACAATTAGATTTTAGATTCTGAATGAACTACTTTACTATTTTTTTTCATATACAACAAAATATCTAGATTCAGGATTATTTAGAATAGTTAGTGATGGAACGACTCAGGAGGCTATTGAGAGAAGAGTTAATCAAATTAGGAGCATGATTGAGGTATGCCTTCTTGTCTATGTGTGTGTGTTCTTGAGCCTTAACATGGAATATCAGTCTTATGCTTTGTAATTAGAGCACTTTAGTTTTATTCTTTATGTTATTTCTCCTTTGTTTGCACCTAGTATCTCATCATGGTTAACACTCTGTCTTTTTTTTTTATCATATCAATATATTGGTGAAGAATAACTCATTAGAGAATTGTGCTATTGTCAACCTAGCTTGTAGAATGTATTTGACTTAACTTGCACATAGAATATATCTCTATGTGTAGGTTAAGTTTTATTGTAGTGTCAAGGGAACAACTGCATATCTTTGGCTTAAAGTGTCAGATGGATAGAAGAGCATTGAATCAATGGCCTTGCATCGAACTTGAGAATTAGCATGGGGAAAGATGTCATCTATTTCAGAGACTAATCAAAGGTAGTATTTTATGATGACTTTTAATGTTTCTTTTGCATATGGTACCCATGTGGTGATACATAACATAATTAATTGTACTTGACACAAATACAAATGTCAGTTTCACTGCCATTTCCGTCAACAATATATTTGTTGTGCTCGCAATCAATGTCCCTTACTAATGTTTTTCATCGTAATTGTATAAACTTGTATAAGTCTTTTCTTGTGAACCATATTGAATTAAAGGATGCTTTTCCTTGAATAGGGCTGTTATGATGGGACTAATGCTTCATGCAAAAGATCTACATTTAATTGAAAAGTCACAATATGAAGAGGCCCTTGAAATACTTTCCATGGGAGAGGTATCTAGTGCATAGACAAGCATTTCCAATGAACATAGATGTTGTATAGACAAGCATTTCTAGTAAACATAGATGTTGTAGTTGGTGTCCCTTGCCATTTGGCTTGCCCTTCTCAATGTGATTGTAGCATCTAATGTAATAGTAATAAGTTATAATTGAACTAAAAAGTTATTTATATGCTTGTGACAGATGACTAATTCAATCACAATAACCATGATTGAATTTTCCTGTTGTAGTCTAGGAAAATTCACACTAACCTACTTTGGCATTGTTTGAAGGTTGACAGATGGGGAAGTCATGGATGCACGAAATTTTCGCAATGATTTTATTCATCTGGGTCACAACATTGGAGTCTTTTTATATGATGATTTATTGTCAATCATGTCCATTTGCTACCAAACAATTCATATTCTAAAAATTTGAGATGCTGGAACTTTTGTGGATGTGCAATCCATCGGAGCATACTGCAGGGAGGATGACGAACTTATTCTCAATAGTCAGACTTAGGCAAGTGATACAAATTGTAAAATCTTAACATATGGTTGTTTAAATTCTGTATCTCCTAAATGATTTCCTTTTAGCATATAACTTGTGCATAGTTGCCAAGTTCACTTATTGTATTGGGCATATTAATGAAGAAGCATATTAGTTATTGTCGGTGTTTACGATAGTTTGATTAGTTACTGTTGATGTTTTTCAAGCATTCTATAAAACAATTCACATGCCTTGCGTATGATATGACATTTTGCATGCATCCTGCACTCTCTCATCCGGCTGATGATGGATTACAGAGAGTGATCTGAAACCATGATGCTAAAAAATACACACAATCAAATCCAAAATGAACTTGCATTACAAATGGATTGTGGAAATTTGATATTGTTGATTTTGCATGCATGTCTACCAGGACAATCACAACTTAAACATATGAATCACAACTCAAACATATCTATTGGTATGTTTAAGTTGTGATTGTCCTGGTAGACATGCATGCAAAATCAACAATATCAGATTTCCACAATCCATTTGTAATGCAAGTTCATTTTGGATTTGATTGTGTGTGTTTTTTAGCATCATGGTTTCAGATCACTCTCCTTAATCCATCATTAGCTGGATGAGAGAGTGCAGGATGCATGCAAAATGTCATATCATATGCAAGGCATGTGAATTGTTTTATAGAATGCTTGAAAATTTTTTTACACCCAGGCATTGGTAGAAATTTCTACCTTCATTGGTCAAAATTTATACCTTCATTGGTCAAAATTTTTGACCTTCATTGGTTGAAATTTCTACTTTTATTGGACGAAATTTCTACCTTCATTTGTCAAAAATTTTGACTTTCATTGGTTGAAATTTCTACCTTTATTGGTCAAAATTTCTACCTTCATTGGTCAAAATTTGTGACCTTCATTGGTTGAAATTTCTACCCTTATTGGTCAAAAATTTATTCCTTCATTGGTCAAAATTTCTACCTTCATTGGTCAAAATTTTCTACCTTCATTGGTCAAAATTTTGACCAATTCCTGGCAGAACTTGCACCATGGCTATGAAAGTTTTTCAACCAACGTATTGGTCAAAATTTTGACCAACCAGCAAGTTGGTTGAAATTTCGATCAAAAAATTTCCGATCAATGGGTTGGTCGAATTTGGTCGAAGTTTGGTCGAAAATTGGGTCAAAATTTTGACCAATAATGGTTGAAAAATGGTCTCAAATGTACTAGTGATATTTGAGGTTTTTAACTAACGTTTGTTTGTTGATTCGTGCTCCCAACATGTCATATTTTCTAGCACACATTTTGGCATGCTAGGTGGGACCCATGTCCCTATTTTTTATTCAAAAATTTGTCAAAAAATCTATAATCTGTCGCAAAAAATCCATAATCTTTTGCAAAAATCCATAATCAAATTTTGACTTTTGGTGGTTCTGTAGGAATTGGGTCATTCTAAGCTTATTCACATATAGAAAAAATAAAAATAAAAGTTAAAATAAAATTTTCCCATATAAAGCTTTCATTTTGGTGTTTTTCTTGTGAGGCTAATCAATTTTTTTTTTGATAAGTAGGAGATAATTTCCACAGCAAGTCAAATTGTGATGTGAATATCAGGATTTAACTGTGTGATTTCGAGTCAAACTCATTGACCCATATTTCATGAGTAGTGATTCGACACGAATCCATCTCTCATGAGAATAAATGGAACACTTAGCACTCATTGGATCTAGGTGATGCTCACAGGGGTGAAGCACCGGGACTTCCCGGGAGGTCACCCATCCCAGTACTACTCCAGCCTGAGCGCGCTTAACTACAGAGTTTCCTCCATAGTTAAACCCAAAGCTTGCAACCTCCATGCTCCTGGGAAGGTTGCAAGCTTTGGGTTTAACTATGGAGGAAACTCTGTAGTTAAGCGCGCTCAGGCTGGAGTAGTACTGGGATGGGTGACCTCCCGGGAAGTCCCGGTGCTTCACCCCTGTGAGCATCACCTAGATCCAATGAGTGCTAAGTGTTCCATTTATTCTCATGAGAGATGGATTCGTGTTGAATCACTACTCATGAAATATGGGTCAATGAGTTTGACTCGAAATCACACAGTTAAATCTTGATATTCACATCACAATTTTTTTTTTTTTTCTTCTTGCAGATTAGAGCATTTTAAACACCTAAGCATATTTTTTTGTAGGTTTTTCTTAATGTTTTATTTCTCTTGGGAATTAAACTTGAAATAATCAAAACAAAAATAATAGTGATTTTTATCACTAAGGAAATTTGAAGTGATTTTTATCACTTAGACTCAAAAGTTAATAAACTTGTATGGCTTAATCACTTTCATTTGAATGGATGAATCTTAGCATAGAAAACATTTGGACTTGGTGCTTAAAATTGACATGAATGTTAGAGTAGCTAACATTTGGACTTGGTGTTTGAAATTGACATGAATGCTTAGGGTAGAAACAACATTTGGATTTGGTGCATAAAAAGAATTCACTCTATCTTGAATGCCTTAAGGGACAATGGACATGTATGCCTAGGCTAGAGAACATTTCAAATTGGTGCTTAAAATTGACATGTATGCCTAGGCTAGAACACATTTGGATTTGGTGCTTAAAATGAAGTCACACACTCTTGAATGCCCTAAGGTAAATTGACTTTATTTTCAGCATTTTATTTTCACGCACTCGCTTTACTTTCTTGGTGACGAATCTGCATTTTCATTTATGTTGGCGCTATTTCAAGTTGGAAAGAACCTTGAATGTTTTAATCAAGAGTGTCTTCAAGTAGATAGAAAACTTAAAGCTTCATTGGGAAAATAAAAAGTATCTTTTAAACCCCAAGGCCACTTATGTATTCTCTCCCCTTGTGCCCTCGGGTGATCTTGGGTGCACAAGAAATAAGTGGTCTTATTTTTCTTTTTTTAGGAGGCTTGCTTCAGGATTTCATCACCCCTTGGGATTACCTCAACTCCAGTGTTCTGGCGGAGTATAAATATTGGGAGGTGAATCAAAAGACACCTCTTTTGGAAGTAAAATCTTGTCACTAGTCTCTTGGCTAAGCCCCAAAGAACTTTATACCTTTGGGAAGTGAAGGAGCAGATTTGGGTTACCGTCTCCCCCCGACTATGTGGCATTATTTTCTTTATCTACAGATTTGGGCCTCACATACCTTGTGTATATCGAGGAAACCCTCTAGTTGATCCTTGTACATCCTAATTGCAACCTTATAAGTTTGTTGGTGTGTTCTACGTGCTTGAATGTTCAAAAACCTCCCCATTCGAAGGGGACAAACACCATCTAAACTTGTCTTTTATATATTTCTTTGTTTTATTTTGCATTCCAAATTTGAAAAAACCAAAAACATTATAAAACACAAAAATTCAAAAACATCATAAAACATAAAAATAAAATAAAAATCGTAAAACTTCAAAAATCCAAAAAAATTAAAACAAACGCAAGTCTTGGTTTAGGTCCTCTTAGTCAAGTTCTCCACATCAATTCCACATCACATCTTCTTTCCATCCAAGTCATCACCCTCATACATCTCGTCTTCATCATTCAAATCATCCCTTGATGTCTTAATCATCTCCATTCATCCAAATCATTTCCTCGTCATTCAATCTCATCCATAATCTTCATCCTAATCATGGTTCATAATCCACATCAAAATCCAATTCCCTCATTCAATGATTCATCCTCATGATTCTTAATCCAATCCCTTGTCAAATTCATTCTTTTCTAATCAATTCCTAATTTAATCCATTTACATCTTCAATTCAAAATCAATCAATCTTTCTTCATCTATCCAAATCTTCTTCTAATAATTTTTTTCATAAAATCTTCTACTTTGGACATAGGAGCATTGTCATGAACATTGGACTTTCATTCAAATCTCACATTCACTTGGTTAAGGTTTTTATCAAATCACATCAAATCCATGTCAAATTCAATCAAATCAATATCAAGTCAAATCCAATTTGAATGAAGTCAAAGTCCAAAGCTCCTAGTCCTAAGTTCATATTCCATCCATCATAAAATCTTTCATCACTCTTCATCTAACATCTATGGATCTGAATTTGCTTAATCAAATGGTTGACAATCTTAAAAGACAATATGGATTTCTACCTCCTATTCAACCTACATATCAAATTCATCCTCAAAATTTCATATCCAACTCTAATCCATCTCATGTTCATTATTCTTCTACCTTTGACAAGGGAAATCCACCTTAGTAACCTTCAACTCCATACAATTCCATTCCTAGCCCACACACTTCATTAAACACAAATGCCCTTGCCATAGAAATGGAACAATTAAAGAATTATCTCTTAGCAAGCCAACAGAAAGAGGCCACCTTCCATGCCACGTGTCCTCTTACCCCATGTTTCAAAGATCCTAGTCCTCATGTCCCATCCAACCCCAACCCTCCATGTAATCCCCTACCCATAGTTCAACCTTCACATAATCCTAATCCTCCAAAAACATCATCTCCACCTCATAAGGGGTATTTCTCCTCATTCTTGGCTAAGTGTAAGGAACAAGATAAAGTGCACCAATCACCTCATGTCATACCCCCAATTTCATCTCAAGACCTTCCTCCAAAGCATGATGTTATAAATTCCTCTTCTCCTCTAGATCTGAGCATTTCTCCATCCCATCGCTCCCTTATCCCTCAAGATCCATTTACCCCTCCTAGTGCATCTCATGATTCCCTTCCTAATCAAGATCAAGACATTCCATCTGCCACACACATTACCAATTTTACTCCATCTCAAGAGTTAGCATCCATAGATCCTCCACTTCATGAAGAAGTTCCTTCCACTCCATCCACTAGCTCTCCTCCATGTCAAGATCAAACCACTCCATCTCATGATCCTATTCCATCTCATGATCCACTCATTCTACTACATGATCCTCTTTTAAGTCAAGATCAAAGCACCCCTTCATTTGCCTTTCATGACCCCACTCCATCTCAAGAGCCTATTATCCCTCATAATCCCACTTGCAATCCTAATCCCCCACATGATCCTATCACACCTATCTAATCCACTCATGAACCCCATATACATGGACTCGCATCTTGTGTTGAAAATAATAAGCATCCCCTTGAAGAAATCATGTCTCAAGATGTTGGTATTTCTTCCACTTCTTCCCAATCCAAAATTCCTCCATCCAAACCTAATTGTTCTCATCATCCATATTCCAAGTCCATTTTGGGACCTTATATCCATATTCTGCTTCCTTCATCATTACCATCCATTTTGGGTCCCTATGTTCCAAAGCCAAAGCCTTCATCCCTTCCTTCCATTTTGGGTCCTTACATACATCCATCCACCATATCCATGTTTTCCACTTCATCCCCATATGCTCCTAATCAAGATCAACAAAGGCACACATCCTTGAATTTCTTCCAACGTTCACCATCCATACACTCTCCTTCATGCACCCATGCCTCGACCAATGGAAGCAAATTGGATGCCAAAGAAAAAGAGAATAAAGCCAAAAATCCACAAAAATCCAAGGATTGACATGTCCCCTCTAAAAGACATGTCCAAGAAAAGAAAAATATGATCCAAAGAAAAATCAAAAGGCCACAAAGGCTGAAAATAAAAAATGCAAAAATTATGTAGATTCCAAAGCTACTCAATGTAGCAATAAATCTCAAAGAAAGATTCAAAATAACATCCAATTTGGCTAATCCAAAGGCTTCCCTCATTCCTAAACCATTTGAGCTTCCATGTTCCAAATCCATTTTGGCTCCTTATATACCCAAATCCACCATCCTAAATCCATTGTCTCCTTCATCCATTTTGGGTCCCTATATTCGAAAATCCACACTTTCCCCTACATATCCTCCACAATTTCCTCCTTTCTATTACCCTTCAAGGTGTGTGCCAATGACAATCTTTCCACCTCCTTCATCCATTCATTCGCAAGTCTTCCAACCTAGCATCCATCAACCATGTCTTCTTCCCACCCATTCCACCCCCTTAATCCAAACCTTTTCATAAGTCACTGTCCTCCATTCACTATCCTACCAACATTTATGAGAAAATAATAAAAATTCCTTGAAAATAACAGAGACATAAATATCGAGGGATACCATCCGTGAAACTAGATGCTTGAGTTGTCCCTTCATTTTTCCTATCATGTATCCAATGTCTTCCACTTCCACTTATCCTTCCATCTATTCACTTTTCCTCTTCCACTTGCACTCTACACTTGGGGCAAGCTCCATCCATACCACTCTTCCTTACATACCTTCCATGCTTCCATCTACCATTCATTATCCCTTTTCATCTTTGATCTTGACTTTCACTTTCCTTTCATCCATCCATATGCACTTTCCATGTCCCTTTCTCATTACCCATACATTTTCCTACGTACTTCCATAATTCTTACATATATTTGATCTTGACATGTTATCCATATCTTGCATTTCATAGTCCTTGTCATGTTCATTTGTTCATTTCATCCATTTTCTATCCATACTCCATACTTCCATCCTTTTTTAATATGTCCTTGATCTTGGTTATCCCATCCATTTCATCTACTTCATATCGCACATTTCATCCATACCCTTCATATCCTTATCCCCTTTTTCATACCCTCCCTCCCATATCCCTTATTCATTCCCCTTCAATGCCCATGTTCATGATCAATACTAGAGGCACAATAACAAAAGGTTTATACATGTTTTGGAAGAAGACATGCCTTCCCGTCCTCCACACGCTAGCCTTCATACCATCTTTCCCTTTTCGTGCATCCTTTCCCACCATATTGTCTTCCATTTTCCTATCCTTGGTATGGGGCATTTGAGCTCCTTTGAAAAATTGTCCTTGGCTTCGCATTATCCGATACCATATCCTTCCATCCACCCATTTATTATTCCTCCATTCAGATATCTCCCCCCTTTCCATCCATTTCCCATTCCTTGGTTATCCCTTGTCATTGGTTCTACCCTATTCCACCTTCCATCAATTTTTAAGTCTTCCAATCCATTCAATCAATTCATTTCTCCTCTAATATAATCATATTCCCTTCTTCTAATCATTTCATTCAAATCATTTCCATAATCAATTGCTTCATTTTTCATCTATTTGCATATACCTTGATCAAATTTCTAGTCTTCCATTCAAAATATTTTCCTCTAGAGAACATTTATCATTCTCTCTCTTGCATCCCCCTTCCATTCCAATTCAATTCATCCATTATCTTATCATGTCTTATCCAAATTCTTCTATTTATCTCATGACACTGAGCTTCAACCCATCAAACTGAGCTTATCAAAATAGTGATTGCAAACAAACTTACACAAATTCACACTAAGACTAAATGATTTAAGAACATTGTTTCTTTCACACTATTGCCAGTGAACAATCACAAACATTTCAATACAATTCAATAAAACAACCAATTTTTTCCTTATAGGATGAATCCTTCCTACACAGGCTTAACAAATTTCACTATCAGAATCAAGTTCATGGAAAGGACTAGGAATTGAATGACTACTTGGTCATAAAGTCTTTTTGTTGATTTTATCTTTGTGTGTTAGTAATTGCCTCTCCATGTGTGCCTTGATCTTCAATATCTTGGTATCATTTGAATGGCTTAACCTGATTACACGTGTCATTTTGCAATATGATCTATTTTCATGATTCTTTAGCACATCTCTGTCGATTTTTGAGTTATGATTATGCATTTCTCACTAGGGGCAATGGGTTAGCACGCTTTCCACCAAGATCCCTAACAAGACTTTGGGTGTGCCCAAACCTCTCTAGTGTGTATATGTCATTTGTTCTATCATGACTCTGAAACCTACATCTATTGTGTTGAGAGTCTAGTCCATGCAAAGGAATATTGTCATGTATGCTACTATAGCATTCGATGCATAACTCCTCTTGCAATATCAAAATAAAGTGTGCTCTCCCATATGAACACAATTGAATCTCATGTGTTCATGTAGTTAAGTTGCATTTAGATTAATCATTATCCACTTCACCCCACTTCACGTCGATCTTACCACCAAGTCATGCAAGGTCTTCTTTTTTGAGCCTTTTTGTTTCCCTTTTCCTTCCCGTGTCTATTTTTGAGAAAATGGGGCAAAATATATTCATTTTCACCCCATTTCCTTGAGGGGGCACCCTCCTCCTCTGTCGTCACTTGTAGGACTCCCACCTTCTCTAGGGCAACACATATTTTCTTTTCTTTGATTTGATGCCATTCTGACATCACATCAAAGAGGGGCAAAATGTATACGATTAAAATAATCCCTAAAGACTATATTAATTTATTTAATATTGACCATGACATTGTAATTAATTATATTGGTCACATTCGTTTACTTATTTAATTAAATTAATTAATTAAGTAAGTTCATTCTCCTAAGTATTTAAATTTAATTTAAATACTTCTAGCCTTAATGTGTTAAATTTATTTAACACATGATCCTCCATCATCCCCTTTTAAAATAAATTTGATTTGTTTAAATCCCTCACATCCCATTAATTCCTCTAAACCCATGATTAAATTAAATCATATTTAATTTAATCTTAAGCCTAGCCTAAAACCTAGCCTATGCCCATCATTTTCATCCTCTTAAGCCTACTTCTTCTCTAATCCCACTTAATCATCCTAATCTCCTTTTCAATCCCCCTCATTAGCCTAAGAGTGTGCTCACACATGTGTGAGATGACATGCCTACACACTCCCTTTTGCACTCTTGTCTCCCACTCTTCTTCTCAAGTTTGCTCACACATGCATGAGAAAACTTTGAATTCTTGACCATTTGCATGGCTTGCATGTCACCTTATGTGGCATCTACATGGATGCCACCTCACCAAGCCCTCTCTCAAGCCTATAAATAGAGGCCTTGTCTCAAGCATTTGCATCTCTCATTATTGAATTGTTATCATGTTGGTTTGAGATTTGAGCTTTCATTATAGTTGAGCTTTTGCACGCTAGTTTGAGTTTTCATAGTAGCTTTCATGGTAGTTTTCATTGTTATTTTTAGATGCATACTAACCATTTGGTAGCTAGTTTAGCTTTGCATTTGCATTGTTCATCTAGTTTACTTGTGCATTCTCATTTCCATTGCATTTACATATTAGTGTAGCTTGCATACTTGGTTATCTTTCTTTATTGCATTTCATATCATCATCATTGAATACCTTCAAGTATGGCTTTCTCCATAGCCATTTCTTGAGGTGTTCTTCATTCCATATAGCTTAGGTTCATATCTGATCATCACTCACATTTGCACATCCACTCAAGAGATTCAATAATTTGTTGTGTTTGAGAGATCACACCAAACATACCCCCCCATCCTAACACACCAACAAGGCCTCTCATGGGTGCCTTTGTTGAGCTATAGAGGTGGCTGGAGGATTTGGTTTGTTGGCTGCTTAGAGTTGCAAAAATCAAGCAACCATTAGTTAGTTAATGGTCTTTCATGCATATTTGAGGTTTTTAACTAATGTTTTTTTGTTGATTCATGCTCCCAACAGATCATATTTTCTAGCACATAGCCACATCCAAATTGGGGTTTCCCTGAAGTAAGTTACTAAAAAACTCCATTGCCTCCCTTTTAATAGTCTCCTCATTCTCAATGAGTCCCTCTTTCATGTTGAGTCTAGAAATTCTGTTGACCATCCTATGCTTCAAAGTAGTGAAATAAAAAACCTTAATATTCCCATCTCCTTCCTTCAATTTTTTTTTTGGATCGTTGCCTCCAATACATCTCCTCCTTGGTAATGATATCATGAATCTTAGCCAGTTTAACACCTAGAGACAACCTCATATCCGTCAAACTAAATTCTATCCTGTATTTCTTTTAGTTCCTCCAAAATCTTTATTTTATTTTCAAAAATGTTGCCAAAAGTTTCTTTATTCCATTTTTAAAATGTATTTCTTGACATTTTTCAATTTAGCTACAACTTTGAACATAGCTATACCTTCCACAATTATACCCCACCACTCCTTTATGAGATTCTCTAGGTTCGGGTGAAGAGTCCAAATTTTTTCAAACTTGAAGGGGAAATTTCTCTTATAGTTAAGCATATCAGCCAAAAGAAAAATGGGATAATGATCCAATCCCAATGGGACTTGAGCACTGACAGAACATTTGTATTTTAGGAGCTAGTCATTGCTAATAAGTGCTCGGTCCAACCTGCCCTGAATGAGATCCTTTCCAGTTCCTCTATTAGTCTAGGTGTACTCAACCCCATGCAAATCAAGATCATGAAGAAGATGATTATCAATAAAGTCCATTAAATCTAATCTATTATCCAAATTAGTCTAGCTGCCTCCCCATTTTTTAGCTTCTTTTAAAGGATTATTGAAATCCCCTATGACTACCCAATTCTCATTAGCAAAAAGATTTCTCTAATTAGTAATATCTTCCTAGAGAGCCTTTCTCCCCCACTTCGTATTGGGAGCATAAAAATTAGTAAGAACCCAAGTAAAGCCATCCTTAGAATTAGAAAATATAACATTCATCATGTTTCTATTCTTGAGAAATTAGATCTGCTTGAATCCACTTATTATTCCAAAAAATAGCCATACCTCTTGAAGCTCCCTCAGAATCATTTTTGATGATCTTCCCACCCTTAAATATTGGAGGACCTTCCACTTTTTCCTTTAGCATCTTTGTTTCTTGAATAACAAATATATCTGGCCTATTATCCCTAATCATATTTTTTAAAATGTCATGTTTGTGATGGTTATTTAACCCTCAGATATTCCATGAGATAATCTTCATCTTTTATGAATTTTTTTTGATCCAAAGATAGTCCTTTGACTACCATCCACAATACTTCTATTAGTCTCAACAATTCTTTTCTACATGTTGGAAGGTCTCCCCACTGGGGAAGGGGATGAACCAACATCCCCATTCTTGAGGATTTTCCTAGTAGGTGTTGAAGAAGGACAACCGTCTCTGACCTTGTTAGATATAGAATCTCCCTTTTTTGAGACTATATTATAAGAAGTGCTAGAGATGACTCCTTTCTTATTCCTAGTTTTGGTTGTAGCAATCTCCACTTCCTTTTTAAGATTGGCTCCTCCTTTCTTCTTAGCTTTAGATGGTTTACCAATTGGGATCTAGTTAGTACCAAATGTCGTCTCTTTCCAAATGTCTTCCTCCGCTTGTGAAATAGTTAAAATATCCTCCAGTTCACCACTAACAAAGTTACCCTCCAAAGAAACATCCTAAGCCAAAGGAATAGAAATCTTACCACAAGATAGATCCTTGTGGGTTAGCTCATTGAAACTATCAACCCCTTTCTCAGGGTGACACACTTCCTTGCCTTGAGCCTTGTCAAGAATATCACTGATAGGATTTAACAAATTTTCTTGTACTCCATCCTCATTTCCCATAACCTTCTCCTTATCTATTACCAAAAAAGGTTGAGAAACATCCACACTCAAAGACTCACCTCCACCCTATGAGATCTCAGTACTGTTGATCTATGCTGGTAGGGGAGCATCCACAACCAAAGACACACCTCCACTCTTTGTGTTCTTTGTACTATTGTTTTGTGCCTTTCTCGCCCACACTTTCTTGACCTTCTTAGGCTCTCCCTTCAGAAAAGGACATTTTTTGGCCCATTGTCCAAATTTTTTACAATAAAAATAGGTGAAGTCAATAGATTCATACTCAATATGTTGGTTCCATATTCCCAGCTTAGATTTAAGCGAAATAGAATAAGGCATATTAGTGCCTTGGTAGACCCCAACACATAATCTATCAAAGTTCAATATTCTCCAAGAAATAGTCATAGGATCCAAAGAAAGAAGCTCCCCAAAGGTGTTGGCAATACCCTGAAACACATCCTCCACCCAAAACTCAAGTGGGAGGCCTATCAACCTAACCCAGACAAGGGCTTGGATAGTAGAGGCATCCAAAGAGTAAAAGTTTGGAGTCCATTTCTGTAAAATCAAAGTGTGCTTCCCTAAGACCCAAGGACTGCTACAAAGGATATCTCACTTTCCTTCATCATAGAAAAGCTAAAAGAAAGACACCCTTTGGCCATCGCCGTAATATCAACCTTGCCTTCCAACTTCCATTTCGTACTCACAAAAGCCCTAACAATTTCAATGTTTGGTTTGGCACCTAAAAATCTTCCAACCAAAGTTGAGTCCATACAAGATATATTCTTATTGATGATTTAATTTGGGATTTCAATGGAATACATGCCTTTATCCTTCAAAGAGGTCTCCTTAATTGGTAGGAAGATATATTTTCTAGTTGGATGGATCCCAAATAGGCTAGACCATTTTTTATTCTGCTTCCCCCCTAAGTCCTCCAAAGTCTCACCATCATCAGGATAGCTAGTCTTAGTAGGGAATCATTTGTTGACATTGATCGTACTCCAGAACCAAACACTTTAGTCATATTCCCACTCAAGGAATTCAAAACCAAATTCTCACCCATTCCCTTCTCTACACTCTTGCATGCCTTCGCCATTGCTGTCATTGACCTACTTGTTGTGGATGAAGTAGATGTTGAAGGACATTAGGATAGAATTTTTAGAACCTATTATCATATATTTTGATAACACAAGTACAGTAAGTATGTCTAAGAATCTTGTGTTCTGTTCTAAGACTAAGCATATATCTATTAAGTATTATGTTTTGAGAGAGAAATTTGCAAAGAAAGAACTCATATTAGAGTATGCAAATACAAAAGAGAAGATTGTAGATGTGTTTATGAAGCCTTTACCTTAAGATATATATCTGTTGTTGTTAAGTTATTATCTTTCAAAACTAAAATGTTTGGAAAACTTAGTCAAACTTTAGGTTAAGTTCTTTTGGGTTCCTTGGTGGGGTGTTACATAGTGACACCTTCATAAAACAACTTTGACTTTCTAATTGGCAGTTTGGGATGTTACACATAGGGGATGGCTAGGGCCTTTGAGGTCTCATGATGCTATTATGGTTGGGAGGAACTGTGCATGAGTTTCTATTGTGTTGGTTCTTAGATATTTATGTTTTCCTTCATGATGTTGGTTATGAACCATGTATGTACATTGGGATGTTGATTTCTACATGTTCTTTCTTATGATGTTATAGTTTGGATGGATTGATGTTTTCTCCTTCCTATTGTATGGTGTTTTGTATTTCATGTGTTTGAGTGTCCTAGACTTGATTATAGTGGATCTAGTACTCTCCAATGTGGAGGTTGTAATTCTTTTTCCCTTCTAATTGTTCATCGGGTTATTTATTTTTAATCCTAGGTGATAGTGGTTCAACATTGGGTGATAATAGAAAAGTATCATATGCCTTAAGGAAAAAGATCATCCAATACTAGAAAGTATCGCACCATGGTAGTGTGAAATATCGTATGATATTGGTGAAGTATCACTTGAACATACTTAGAAATATCACTTGGCGAATTGAGAAGTATCACCTGGCTATAGTGAAAAGTATTGTCTGGGCAAAAAGTATCGCCTGGTTTTCTTGTAGAAACCTACTTGGGAAAATAACATGTATCTCTAGACTTTTTGATTGAGAGTTGATTAGTGTTTTGGGTACCCTTTAGCATTACACTCCTTACTAGTTCAACAAATGTTTCTATGGGGTTTAAAATATATCCTTTAAGTATATTTAATTCCTTATCCCTAAGATATATTTTAATATATGCGACAATTCATTTGAGATAGGTTCTAACCTCTCCAAGTTAAGATAAAGATTCTAGAGAATTTTAGGGCTTTAGAAATTCAAACTTAGCCAGTTTTTAGGGCTTCAAGATTTTAGGCTTAGCCAAATTTTGGGAGTCAGCATTATCTTTCATCATGGTGTTTAGTAGATGAGTAGATGTAACTTTGAGCCCTCGTCCTATGTTTGATCATTATTGGTCTCTACTTGTATATATGGATTATGATATGACTAGTGGATATGGACTTGTTGTCTAACCAAGCAAGGAGCCTTTACTTTTGGTTTGAAGGAGAAAATATCCTTGGTATATTCTCATGATTTGTGTAGTTTTGGTTTGTGCATTGTAATTTAGAGCTTGGAGATCTTTGGAAGTAGTTGTAAGACTTTCGCTAGTGTAGGTGAACATGTGAGTCTTTCCATGTTCCCTATTCCCAAAACCTTGTACTAGCATTTCATTATTGCACTTAGTTACTGTATGTTGTTGTTAAGTAACTTATCTTAAGAAAAAAATTATTCAGTGTATGTTTTGTCCTTGTGTTCCAAGGATATTCGAGCAGAGCATTACATCTGGTATCATAGCCCATGTTTAAACATTGGAATCTTTGTGTATATGTTGCCCATATGGTTGATAATATGTTGTGTGAGTGTGAGTCTCTATGAGAGCTTGTGAGTTTTGTTGCTTGGATATCTACCTGTGATGGTCATTCATGTCTAGTAGATTCAACTAGAGTAGTGTGAGGAGAAAGAAATGAGCCTTTCCTTGATTTGTTGATAGATTCAATGTGCCTTAGTTTGGTTGGTTTCTTGAGTGACCCTTTTGGATGGAGCCACTGATTGGTGTCCATTTGTTGGCTTTGATTGCCTCTTTTATTTCTCCTTGTAGAGTAAGGTGCATTGTTTTCCTAGTTTTCTCCTATTTGTAAGTAAATGAATCTTATTTTTGATTTTCTATTATGATAATATGATAATGAAATTTTTCCTTTCTTTGAGAAATGAATGTTTATCATGAATCATTGCAAAGAAGTAGATTTTGCATTATATCCTTTGGGTTAATGAATTAAGTCTCCAAAATAATTGCTTCTTAAGCTTATGGAAATTGTATTGAAATTGATAGATATCTAAATGTTTCATTACATGAAAAATAATAAAGAAAATTATTGTAGTTTTCATATGCATGAAGTTATTGGTATAGTATACTTCTTGATGTGTGTGAGTGTGTTCCCTAATGTTGCTAGGATGATGTATTCCTTAGCATTGTATGGTGATGTATCCCTCTTGTGTGACTATTCTCAGTCATCACATGTAATGTGATTTGATTGATGCCTTATTTTATTTGGCTAGAAGTACTTTCCTCATGTCGTTGGGCTAGCATTGGTTTTTAGTATTTTCCTTTCTCAGAATAGTCATCAAATTTTCTCTATCTCTCTCTTTTTGGTTGTGGTCACACTTGACTTATTATTGAAATGAGCTCTTTGGTGATTTATTGTTGGAGTTAACAATTCCCCCATTTTCACTTTTAATTTTGTCTCTCGGTGACTATTCTACACATGCTTTATTGCTGCCCAGTCTTGTATTGTGACTCTATCACATTAATCTCAAACCTCTGCTAGTACATACAAGGGATAATATCATAGAGAACATACTAGTGTGTTTTTGAGAGAAGTAAAATTTTTAGTATAATTGAATGGTTTAAATGATGATTTAAACATAATTTTATTCTAGAAATAAATTTAAAAAGATATGTACTTGTTTTATGGTTAGTGACTCTTGAACCCTTACTTCGAAAACCTTTCTGTTTCATTGTGCATTAATACTTGAGTTATGGTTAACTAATGAAATTATGAAAGAGGAGTAACATTTTTTTCAATGTGTGAATTATCTTTCATTTCATCCCTTGTGTTGTTTTGGGCATGTCTTCTCTTTGGTTGTGTTGGATGTTGTGTCTATTCCTTGTCTGGTAATCAACACTACTTGATTTTTCTTTTAATGTTTATCTTGAGTATTGACTCAGCTCTTATGTCTTAGGAATTTCTTAACTCCATCATGTAATAGCCCTCGTCGAGATCTTCCTAACGCATATTGAAAGGAGTCCATCAGGGTCTAGATGTGAAGGTTATGGCCTTTAGAGGGAAGGATAATTTTGTGATTCGTTAGAGTCATCCTTTGTGGTGGGTGTTATTCCTACTATATTTGGGTGTGGCTTAGTTAACCTTTGAGGTTTACCCTAGGTGTGAGCTTTAGTGTTAGTGTATTCCCTTGTACTTACCTCTCAGGACCGAGTAGGTTGGCATGGTTATGCCATTAGCTTAGTTTGTGTTTGTTGAGTATGTTGATGGTTGGTGGATGTTGTCACAAAATTTTTCACCCTTGTCCAAAGTTTTTACCAAAGGAAAACCTTATGAAACATGGAAACAACCTCCAAGCTATGGGACTTGAACTATAAGGTTGAGTCTCCAAAGAAGGTTGGCTTCTTCTACTATTAAGATGCACTTAAACTATTCTTGAAGAGAAAAGGGAGAAGGTGTTGGTGTTTTTACACTATTAAGCAACAAAATACTTAATACCAAGATAAAAATATCACAACCTAAGGATTAGCTAATTCCCATAAACAATCATGTGTGTTTCAGATCTGGACCCAACTTCAATAAAATAAAAAATATTTTCTACTCTTTTGGCTCTACAAAACCAAGGTGGGTGCACCTGACGGATGAAAGATTTACAACATGGTACTACATATACATTTCACTCATTCTATGACATTCAATAACAATGCACATCCCTTATGGTAGATTGGTCAAAATCCTTCTTAGATTTATAGGTAACTCTAGGCAATAGTAGCTAACTTAGACTCCGAATTTAAAAGTGTAAACAAGTGTTGACCTGCTTTGATATTCTTCAAACATTAAAATAAAATTGATTTTGAATTTAAGCTTGATGCTTATTCATGGTTTCTTAATGTCCAGATAGAACTAATTGATAAGTTCCTTATTCATTGGGATTCAAAGTCTATCCAATTTATGTACCTAATTAACTACATTATAATCAATATTATCAACAATTATCACTGAATCTCATTCTTACACACATCCTCAGTAATAGCATGGAGATCCTATCATATTCACTGAAGCATTTACCTAATTCATTGAATTAAAAGCAATAGTGAAAATTATATACAACTTAGCATAATTACATTCAATCAAACAAGCTATGCTCATACAATTTCAAAATAACTAGGTAATAAAAAGGAGGCAAGATTTAAGAAGAAAAGATATGGGGATAGTTCATATTTATATTAATTTCCTTTGAAAATTGTATAACAATTGTAATAAAACTCAAAAATGACTCAAAATAAGACATAAAGATCCTATAATATCAATGTATTCTCAAATACTTGTAGAGAAAATATATCATAAAGTTTGCATCAAGACTCGAGTGAACAAAACTTGCTAAGACTAAAATTGTAATGACTTGGACCCTTCCTCTAGCCTTGGAATCTCACTTATATAGCATGAGATGCAACAAGATTTAGGCATAGAGGAACTCACAGTTTTCATTAGGACATAAAAATATCTACAATGTTATTGTCATAAAAGAAAAAAATTTGTGCAACAAGAAAAACTTTAAATCATAATATTCTTTTGTGAGGCCATTTTGTATTATACCTTTTGTTGCATTTCTTTGTGAGTGAAAAATTTGATAATTGGCCTTATTACTGTTCTTGCTCCTTGGAAGTTGTAGTCAATGGGATTGATTGTGATATATCTGGCTATGCTTGTTGCAAGCTAACTTCCACTCAAGGCTCTCCATGTATATCATCATGAACTGATAAGACAATAGTTATATCTAATTTCTCTTCTACCAAGTCACCAGTCTATGTTTCTATGCTTGCAACTACAGTTGGCTGCCCATCTTTGTCCTCTTCTTTTCTTACTGATCTGTCAATAATTTGTACTTAATCTTGTTCCATATCTTCATCATCAATTTTAACATGTTATAACTACTTTGCATCAACAAATTCTACCATCCACTTGTCAAAAAGTGTGTCATCTAGCCAATTAAATTGTAGAATATCTTGTTGCTTTTTCATAACATATTCTGCAACTTTGTCAATTTCAAAAAAATATTGTCTTAAAGAATCAAAGACTAATTGAACCTTTACAATTTCTTTAGTTGTAATAGACCACCATGCATTTCCATTCTCATTTATGACTCTATTCATCCTTAGAAAAAATAGGTCATCTAGTTCTTGGGCCCATTCCTCCTTATTTTTTAATTTATTCTTTTTATCTAAAGCATGTGGGAACAAATCAAATTTAACACTCTTGTAGTTGTCTAGATAATTGACAATTCTCCTTTGTAGCTCAACTCTTTCATCATCAAATTCTGAGAGATGATTGGAAATCTCATAAGTCTTTTCTATATGTTCGCATGATAAATTGATGATATAATAACATAAAAGAGTAACCTCTCTACTCCTTTTACTCCATTTGTTGACAACTAACTTCAAAGCTTCATCATTTGCCTTTATCTCATCCCATATATTTACTATCTTTGCTAATTTATCATAAAATAAGGGCCAATCAATTTTATTAACTAAATACATGAGAATTTTCCTTTGCTTATCCTCATATTGTACATGTAGTTCTAACATGTAGTGCCCATAATTTTCTTTTTTCTTCTTCAAAGTCTTCTATAGTATAATACTATAGCCTTTGTGGTGTATCTGGAATCTTAATGAGATGGGTGTATTTAAAAGGCTCCTTTGGTGGGTGAGAATAAGTAATTTTTTGCCTGGTGGATTGTCCCATTAATTTATTCTCTAGTTCAATCCTCTTATGAACTTCTTTATTCTATGTAGCCAAGACTTTCTCATACTTTTCTTGTAGCTCTATTTTTTCCCTCTTGTCTCTTTGAGCTGTGGCTAAGGTGAAGTTGGTTGATGCAACACCTAGCTTTGCTACCTCTTCAATAGTAGTTTTTTTAGCTCTCTTCACAATTAGGCTGCCTATCAATCTAGTATCATTAGGCTGGGAAGAACCAGTCCTGGATCCTTTTCTTTTTGATAGGCACCAAATTTGAAACCTAAGTAGAATGCCTGATTGGTTTGATTATCTCTCCATCCCTGAGCTTCATTAACTCTTCTTGCATTTTGTGGGCTAAGGTAGGATTCACTGGTCTCTACTTCTACCTAAAAGGTTTGACATTCTCTTTTAGTGGTATGATGTGTTGGAATAGGTCTTTTCTATAGGCCTTAAGGTCATCATATGACCATGCAAAAACATGTCTATACTTTCTCAAAAACTAAACTAAAGGCTTTCTAATTTTAGTAGATAAATTTTGACCAATATAAAATTTCTTTGGAGTCTTTGAGGTACCTAGGTTTATTTCTTCCAGTTCTTGGGGTTTATGATCTCTAATTCCAGGTTTTCCCCTATCTTGGTTGTCAAACATATTATCTAAAACAACCAACCCTTTAGATACTTTATTAGTCTTCAACTATATGATCTCATAACCAAAAATTGTTTTCTTACCATCTATGGTTTGAATTAAATCACTATAATATAATTCTTGACCATGATATTTGTCTTCACTTAACAACAAATTTACAATATCTTTATCATCCTCAACAACTTTCCAATGCTCTATATTATCAGGTTTTGAAGTCTGATTCTAAACCTCAATCTATGAAATTTCTACAAATGATATATCATTGGGCTTTATAGCTACATTTGCCAATAGATTGGCCATTTTATTCTGACTTCTATCCCTCCAAGAAATACCGAATGCATCAAATAGTTCAATTTGGTCCCACACAACATTTATATATTGTTTCAACCTTTTTTACTTAGAGGCATAGGTTTCCTTTATTTGTGAAATAACCAATTCATAATCCATATTGACATGCAATCCATATTTACACCAGTGTCTAGGAAACAAGTAGAATCCTTATCAATTTCTTCCCCTAGAATATGATTGACCCTTGGCTCCCTATCTACCCTGATAACCTTATCACAAATTTGTGTCTTTTATGATAGTAACATTGTAGATATTTTTATGTCTTAAGGAAAGCTATCAATTCCTCTATACTTGAATCTTATTACATCTCATGATATATAAGTGAGATTCCAAGGCTAGAGGAAGGGTATGAGTCATTTGCAATTTTAGTCTTACTAAGTTTTGTTCGGTCTAGTCTTGATGCAAACTTTATGATGTATTTTCTCTACAAGTATATGAGAATACATTGATATTACAGGATCTTGATGTCTTATTTTGAGTCATTTTTGAGTTCTATTACAATTGATATACAATTTTTAAAGGAAATTAATACAAAGATGAATTGTTCCCATATCTTTTCTTCCTAAATCTTGTCTCCTTTTCATTACCTAGTTATTTTGAAATTGTTCGAACAAAGCTTGTTCAATTGAATGCAATTATGCTAAGTTGTATATTATTTTCACTATTTCTTTTAATTAAATGAATTAGGTAAATTCTTCAGTGAATATGATAGGATCTCTATGGTAGTACTGGGGATATGTGTAAGAATGAGTTTCAGTGAGAATTGTTGATAATATTGATTGTAATGTAGTCAATTAGGTCCATAAATTAGATAGACTCCGAATCCCAATGAATGAGGCACTAATCAATTAGTTCAGTCTGCACATGAAGAAATCATGAATAAGCATCAAGCTTAAATTCAAAATCAATTTTATTTTAATGTTTGAAGAATATCAAAGCAGGTTAACACTTGTTTACATTTAAATTCTGAGTCTTAGTTAGTTGCTATTGCCAACAGTTACTTGTAAATTTAAGAAGGATTGTGACCAATCTTCCATAAGGAATGTGTGTTATCATTGAATGTCATAGAATAAGTGAAATTTATATCTAGTATCATATTGTAAATATTACATCCCTCAGGTACACCTGTCTTGGTTTTGCAGAGCCTAAAGAGTAGAAAATCTCTTTGATTTTGTTGAAGTTGGGTCTAGATCTAAAGCATACATGACTGTTTATGGGAATTAGCTAATCCTTAGGTTGTTGTGATATTCTTATCTTGGCATTAATTATTTTTTTGCTTAATAGTGTAAAAACACCAATAGAAGGAATACATGAAAGTAACTACCTAAACTATTCTAAGATTGTGATGCATCAAAATAGGGTGCTCAGACCAATTTCTACCCATACATGTATAATACCATTATCATGACAATATAAAGATATACGGATTGAGATTTTCTTTAATCTATTAGCTACATATAGGCTAAACAACCAAATGAGTGACACAAGAAAAAAAGGCTTCACTTCTTATCATTCATAGGCCAAAAGAGATGCAAAAATGTAGTTCATAGATATTCATAGTACATCAAAGAGAGGCATACAAATCTTGCATAGTACATTGGTGGATGAAGGGGATAAGACAGAATGTCATATAATTCAAAGGCAAAGAGGGAATTTATAGTAGCATGTCGAGCAATACTAGAGAAATAGAGAAGGTCTAACCCTAAGAAAGTGTACAACATCTACTTTTATAGTGTAAGAATAAGTTAGATATCTTCCACCCTAAGTTAAAATTCAACCACTACATTCAAATTTATAGAGAATAATTACTGCAAAAATTGGAAAAGATTTGATCATAATGCAAATCCAGACTCGAGAAAATCACTTATCTACCAAACAATCTCTAAGAGGACATGAACGTTGGCCAGTAACTTCTAACTGAATAGATGGATCAATAGGTGGAAATGGAGTGTTCCTTTGCATTTATTAGACCTAGGGAATGATGAAAGTGGTTATAGGAGATCAAAAAGATCAGATCCATCATCAAGGAGCTACTTTTTCTATCATAAGTGTGTCAAATCAGTTGTGTTATTTAGTCAACTAGAGTCAACCATCAAGCCTTGCCACATGGATCAAACATCTCTCACCATTCTACCACTCTGTCAACATTCAACCTTATACCTTATGTTTGACTACCTGTGATTGCAGCTTTTCCACCACCTTTCTTCAATAATAGTTCTTTCTTGTGAAACCACAACCAATTGGTTATCACTACTTCACAACCCATCCTTAACATCTTCCCTTAACTATTATGACCTTGCGAAGATTGAGATCTTGATGACATCCACACTATCACCACCTTGACTCGTGGCTCAATTTTTAACCTTTTGACCAAATGAAACAAATGAAATTGCTTGATTGTAACTCCAACCTTAGCTTCCTCTTAAGCTATTGTGACCATGCACTGGCTAGAGATCTGAAAGATCTAATGATGTGAAATGTCCCCTTGAAACACTGAAGACTTGCCCTTTCCACACTATCTTGACTTAAACCGTAGTATGTCACTATAACCTTATGACTAGGTAAAAACAATACAATTGTGCCTTTGCCACCTTGACCTGAGTTAAGCCAACTCTATGATGATGTAAACAAAAAGTAGTCACACCATTGTGACCTTGACCTGAGTTAGCCCTTAATCGACTGTGACTGTGTGAATTACACAATTGTAACTTAAAAGTTTTCTAAGGCATAACATGAAATAAGGATATAGCCAATGTTAATTTATTTCATACAAACCCTAGGTGACCATTGAATGGATCATCATTTAAATTTGATTTTTTGGCGGGAGGGCATTTTGGTTAACATTTATGGCAACTTAGAGGGGATACATGCTTACTTGGCATATGACCAACAACCACTAAAGAATCCATTAGGCTATGGAGTCTTCGAAACCATGAAAACTCATCAAATTCATCACCTTTGCCACATTCTAAGCCATAAAGCATACCCTTCTACCTCTTTAACTCTAAAAAATTGGAACCAAAATTCTCTACAACAAAACATAACATATACTTGTGCACTTCTTAGAAAATAAGTAAGAAAAGGAAGCAAACTAACCAATTATATACATGAACATTTATTCCTATAAGAAATATGGCTTGAGATATATTCCATTTACTAGAATAGGTAGAATTTCACCATCAAGTTTGCTTAACTGGAAAGCATTGGCCTATTTACAACTAATAATCACATAGGGACCACTCCATAAGGTATCAAATTTTGAGTGTCTCCCTGCTTTTTCTCTAGTTACGTCCCATATGAGACCAAGATCAAATTCCTTAAAATTTCTAACCTTAACCTTCTTATCAAAGCTCCTCTTCATTTGTTGCTAATGTATTTCTAAGGTCTGTATTGTTTGATGTATCTTCTCTTCTAGATCCATTAATTCTACCATTCTTATAGACATAGAATCATTTTTAATTAGTTCCAATTGATGAGCCAACTCAATGGTACGAAACTCCAATGAGATAGGAAGTCTAGCTTCCTTGCCATATACTAACATGAAAGTAGAATTTCCAATAGCCCTCTTAGGTGTTATTTAGTTAGCCCACTGGGCCATCCTCAATTTCTAATGCAAACACCTTTGATTATCTTTAATAGTTTTCTTGATAATTCTGATCAAATTCTTATTAGATGATGTAACCAAACCATTACCTTAAGGGTAGTAATTGGAAGATGTGCTTAAGTAAATGCCATGATCAATTGCCCATGTACAAATCTGAGCTCCTACAAATGATTTTTCATTGTCTGATATTATAGTGGAAGGAGTACCAAATCTAGTAACAATTTCATTAAGGAATTCCACAACTAAAGCCTATATAGATCCTTCAAGGCTACGACTTCTCTCCACCTTGTAAAGTAATATGTTGCAACCAAAATCCACCTGTGACCAAAATTAGAAGGAAAAATAATGGGACCAATAAAATCTATTCCCCATTGAGAAAAAGGCTATTTGACTTATATGGAGTGAAGTGGAAGGGCTATAAGTCTCTATTTAGTTGAGAAGAAAACACACTTTTCACAGCTCCTTAAATGTTTGTGGTAGTCATGGAACAAGGATGGCCAGTATTAACTGACTCTCATTATCTTCATTGCAGTGGTTCTTGCTAAAAAGTAGCCACCATCAAGACCATCATGAAGCTCCTTAATCATTTTTTTCTATTTGAATTGCATCAATACATCTTAGCAAGGCTTTATTGAAGTCCTTCCTAAAAAGAACACTGTCAACTATAGCATAAGGAATAAACTACAATCTCAATTGTCTTCTTTTAGTTTTATCGAACTCTTGCCAATATCCATTCCCAGCTAAGAAGGTCTTCATGTCATTTATCCAACTCCTTGGATTATCATTCCTCACCTCCTAATGTTTTGCCAATACCAAGACAACTTCCTCATCAGGTTCGCGAGATGATATCATTTGTTTGCACAACCCCTTCCCTCTTACTAGTTTGGTAATCTAGATATTCATATCATACTCCATCACCTTAGTGATCCAACCTACCCTTTTCTCACTAATATCTCTGCTCAACAAGAAACCTTTAACACTTGCATGAGGGACCAACAGATGGATTTTGTGATAAGATAGGAGGTTTTTGAATTTCTTCAAAGCTCTTATGACTGCAAGGGCCTACTTTTCCACATAGTTGTACTTATTTTTATACTCTTTCAGACCTTCACTAAAGAAAACAATAGGCTACTCTTCATTCTTATCATTTAACTGAGTCAAAACAACAGAAATACTTGACTCACCTCCTAAGGTGTAAATGATGAAATCCTTATCAAGATTTGGATTGATGAGAGTAGGGGCTAAAAATTTGGTTGCTTTGATTTCTTAAAAACTTGCTTTCCCTTCCTTGGTCCATGAGAAGACCATGTTCTTTTTAAGTATGGCTATAAGAGGTTTTACCATGGTAGCTAAATTAGGAATAAATCTTCTCACAAAACTTATTCTAACAAGAAAACTTTGCAGACCTTTCTTGTGACTAGGAAGGGAAAGGGCAAGTATTCCCTTTGTTCTTTCTAGATCAATGGTAAGACCATCTTTAGATACAATGTGCCCCAATAATTTCCCTTGATTAGTGGAAAATACATACTTGCTTGGGTTCAAATATTCTCCATTCTCTCTACATCTTATAAACACTTCTCTAAGATGATCAAAATGCTTTGCTACATCTTTTGAATGTACTGTGATATCATCAAGGTAGACCAACACAAACCTTTCAATCATGTTTTTGAAGGACATCTCCATTTCCTTTTAAAATGTGGCACCTACATTTTTTAGTCAAAAAGACATTTTCTTATAGGCAGAGGTGCCCCATTTGGTAGTGAAAGCAATCTTATATTTGTCAACCTCTTTGACTAACACCTGATTATAACCCAAGAATCCATCAAAGAAAGAGAATCTCTCTAAACAACTAACTTTGGACAATATTTGTTCCATGGAAGGAAGGGGATGATGATCCTTAAGGGAGGCTTGCTTAAGATCCCTAAAATATACACATGGTCTAATTTCTCCATTCTTTTTCCTAACAAGGACAAGGTTTTCCACCAAAGAGGAGTGTTTAATAGGGAAAATCATATTGGCCTCAATTAATTTGGATAGCTCATTTCTCATTAGTGGCTCAATTTTGGGGTTTACTGGTCTCTACTTTTTCCTAGCAGGCTTGACATTATGAACTAGATCTATAGTATGTTGAAATAGACTAGGGTCAAAACTCTTTAAATCATCACATGTCCAAGAAAATACATCATTAAATTCTTGACATAGATGAACAAAACTCTCTTGCTCAATTTTAGTACATACCTTCCCTATGTTTAGTGTCCTTCCATTAGTAACTACAATTGCCATATGATCTCCTTTGGTTGCAACAAGATTCATGCTTCTATCCCTTGCTTGGTCATTAGGATTGAAGACACTCTCTAAGGTAATGAGACCCTTAGGAAACTTATTGGAGCTAAGGTTGATGATTTTATGACCATATTGGTCATGCAATCTCAACTGATTTCTATTTGAGAACTCTTCTTCATTCAGCAAAAAGCTCACAATTTGTGCATTAGATTCAAAGACCTTCCAATTGATATTTTTATCAGGGACAAAAAGTTTGACCACCATTTTAATCTTCTGCTTCTTCTTATCTTTGAGGCTCCTTGGAACATCACATGAGGGATGCTCTAAATATTAAATGCATTGAAGCTCACAATTTGTGCATTAGATTCAAAGACCTTCCAATTGATATTTTTATCAGGGACAAAAAGTTTGACCACCATTTTAATCTTCTGCTTTTTCTTATCTTTGAGGCTCCTTGGAACATCACAAGAGGGATGCTCTAAATATTAAATGCATTGAAACCTTCAAGAAAATCCCATACTCTATTTTTATAAAACTTGAGCAAATAATTCTTAGTAACATTTTGATTCCTCACCTGATTAACCACCAGCTCACTATTTCCATATACACTTAATTCTAGAATTCCTCTTTTTTGAGCAAGTAAGAGACCTTGAATTAATGCCTCACACTTAGCCATAATATTGGTACAACTGAATTAAAGCTTAAATGAGAAGTAGTACCTTTCTAGTGCAGGAGAGACCAACATCACACTAGCACCTGATCCATTTTTATTTCTTGATCCATCAAAATACATACTCCATATCCCACTTGTGTCTTCTTTGAATTTCCTTAAGCTGGAAACAAGAGCATCCTTTTCTAATATACATTTTTTTCCAAGGCCCATCTCCTAGGTTTTTTATATAGAATCAAACTAATATGCATTAGCCCATTCATCTAAGAGGAAATTAAGTATCTTGGATAAAGAAGTGGTAGGCTCATTTTCTGTTGCATTTTCATCTATTTCTAGGATGGTGCAATTCATATTGATGAGATTAAGAGTGTAGGGATCAATATGATGGAGGGCTAATAGTTATGCTCTAATTGAAGCTTTGGTTCCATATCTAGTTCTAGAAAACATATATGACCAATTAGAGGATATGTAACCACCTATTTGGGTAGTAAAATCTCTTAAAAGACAAATGACAAAGTGTGGTTTAACCTCAACAATCGATATATCTTGAACTATGATACAACCAGGGCATGCATGTAAGGCCATTTCAAAATTTCTATGGATTTCCAAAGTCTTAAGAGTACTACCATCTAACTACAATACATCCTTAACAATGGGTTCATATTTCACTTCTAAAATATCAACAACAAATTTGGGCATTACTAAAATACTAGCCCCTGAATCAATCATGCAGTTGTGGACTGGCTTATCTCCTATAACTATAGAAACATAAAATGTAGAAGATCTAACCTTTTTATTGGTTTCTACCTCCTTTGATGGTGTTGGCTCTTGATTTAATAGTGTTTCAACAACCAAGTATATAGGGTAAGATTGCATCTATGGGTAGCTATCTCCAATAATGGACACAATTCACTAAGAAACTGGGCCAACTATAAGGCTATACTCCTTCTTCACTTCAGGCTCTATAAAACGTAGGCAGGTGAACCTCTTAGGATCCAATTATGTGACTAGTGCAATGAGCATAATCAGAATCCATAATAATAGATAAAACCCCTAATTCTTCTATACTTAACCAAGAAATCACAAACATGAAATAGCTAAGAACATAACTCATGAAAATGGCAAGCTAGGTGCAGGTTAAATTTTGAATAGCTTTCAAAATAAAAGGGAAAATTGATTTAATATGTTGATAACAACAAGACCCAGGTATGAGAAACAAAACCTAATGATCCTATCTCTGATCAGTGCCTTATCTATTGGGCAATAAAATGAATTACAACCATACATCTTCTAGAAATTTGTGACATATTTCTACATCAAGATCCTTGATCTATCTTTCACCTTATGAATAGACATCTGCATCAAAATGAATTTCATACTTAGACTATCCTTTCATGAAATCTGAAAACCCTATGATAAATATCAAGCTATTACATGGCTCTTTGATCCACAAGCAAGATATTTCAACCACATGCACTTCTAAACGAAATGCAACCTAGTTTATGCTCTTTGCTCACAAACTAGAAGAAATTACAGATCCACAAATAGGATACATGATTCAAATTGAATTTAAATCCCCTTGCTATTCTTTATTTGTTTTCCTTGAAACCAAATACATGAAAGATGTATAGAAACTAACTCACAAATCACCTAACAAATCTGAACTATCTGCATAAAACTTAAATGCTGCTCAATACAAGAAGAAAATGCTAGGTGTCTGGCTTTCACAGCCTAAGCAAAGCTCCTAGAACTAAGAATTGAAAACCAACCAACAACCTTTTTTAGAGGGAACGAAAGAATATATATGAAGAGGGAAATTCTTGGATTAAGTTTGCAATTGACAAGTGTCCCTTCAAAATTCTCCCTCCAGAAGCTTAAAAGAATTTCTCTACCTTCTCTCCTCAACTGCCAGAATCAAATTCTTGATCAATTTGTTTTCAGAGGCATCAAATATCTCAGAAAATTCATGATGAAAGAACATAACTAATTCTGATATTAAAAGGCACTCAAGGTAAAAAGTGAAAATCAACGAAATGGCCTCAAGAATACAAGAAAACTAATTAGAATCAATTTTCTTCACTTTTACATTTCACCAAGCCTTTATATCTGCGTCATGACCAATTCTAATGATTAGTTTCAAATTTTGGTCATTCTGCTGAGAATATCCTAGAAATCACAAATTGGCTTACAGACTGAACAGGTGAGCACCTGTGCAAAAACTAACCTCATAAATAGAAAATTTAGCTCGTTCTAGTTTTGATGGTATATTGGAGTGCCCATTTCACCTCTCGAAAGCTCCCTGAATCTCAGTTTGAAAATCGTCCCCCTCTGTTGAAAACTCAGTATGCAACTTTAACTTTTAAATTTTCAAAAATTTAAAATTTTTCTAAAGTTAGAACTTTAGATTATACTCCTTTTGAAATTAAAATTCATTGACGTGCATTTAAAATGATTTAAAAAAATCATTTTTTAACAAATCTTTCTTTATTTCTGTCCACACCCTTCAAATTTACGGTCAAACTAGGTTTGACCGACCCTTTTGCCACATGGTAGCCTTTGATTGACCCGCCAAGCTGCCACATCATCACTAAGACAACACCTGCCTCATCATCACCATGTCATGCTGGGTAGGCTGTTGCCACGTGTCAGATTTTTGCATGCCCACATTAGTTGTCTAGTGAGCATTTCTGTGTTGTGGGCATGCGCCCACCATTAGATGAAGACACTTGTTACAATCCAAGCGCAATCCTCCACATTAGCATACGTGCATCCTTATTCAAAATTAACCTAGGTCGGATCCAACTATCTTCACGGGCCCCACACACATGACCCTTGCCTTTTCAAAAGGTGGTATCTTTGAGACAAGTTTGTATCGTGTGAATGTGTATTTAAACATATAAGAAAAGTATCACCCACTCAATGTGGGACTAATGTTTTAACCTGTTTGCTCTTGTGCCACGAATTCGCCTAACAAGCTAGATATCTTTTGGTTTTATTGTAACCCTCTTAGCATGAATGGCAAACAAATTAGTATCTTCAAACAAACCCACTATATAAGCCTCTACAACTTTTGCATGGATTCTCCATGCTGGTACCTTCCTACAATTTGCATGAACCACCTTCCCTGTTTTTCATTCTACAGGTCTTGGATGTGGAGCTGCTATGTTTTAATTGCCTGCAACTTCTTCCTTTAGTGGCGCCTTCTCTTAATCATGACACCTCCTCTTCCTTGTGGACTGGCAACTTCATTGCTCTACCTACGGCTTATGGTATGATATTTTATTCAATTGTATTTTACCTTGTTAGCAGGCTGCGGCATTCTCCATGTCTATTGCCTTCAACGTTGATGGTTGTTTTTTCTTTGTTAAAACTTTGCAACTCTCCCTTTCTCTTGTTGTTTTCTCTTTAGTAATGATTCTAAAATTTGTTGTACTCTTATGAAGAGACACTCTTTGAATTGCACATCTAGATAGGTTCGGTTTCATTGGCCAACTTGAGGCAAGTAAACTCTTTCCTTACTGGTATCATGATATTTTAACCATGGAGTAGAGAAGATTCAAGCTTTTATAGAGGCAACCTTGTCCCGAATTTTATATCAAATTCCTTTGCATAAGGATCTTGATCATAATCATTATGATAAATAGTCTATAAGATATCCATTTCCTTTATGTATTTCTTGAGGAATTCTGAAATCTCTCAACCCAAAACTTGCACATATCAATCTCAAACATATTCTTGGCAATCTAATGAATTTAGTTGGGCCCCAAAGCGGG
Source organism: Cupressus sempervirens (assembly GCA_028749045.1). Taxonomy (NCBI): domain Eukaryota; kingdom Viridiplantae; phylum Streptophyta; class Pinopsida; order Cupressales; family Cupressaceae; genus Cupressus; species Cupressus sempervirens. Next base: position 610,343,920 of record CM053784.1, on the reverse strand, counting down.
TCCAACTAATTTTTTTTTCATTTTCAAACAACTGAATCCTCGAACTAGCCCACTTACCTTTCAATATTCACTAGAATTAATTTCAAGTATTAATTTATCATTAAAATCTCACTCTTATCATTTTCTACAAACTATCAAATTGGTGTTAGGAGGTTCTTTGACTGGCTTTGATAACTCACCCAAACACCTGATTGGGCTCTGGAATTTGACTCACTGATTCTCTCTTCTGCATACTCTAAACCTATCAAATCTTGTCTCATGAAAAAATTGGAGTCAAAAGATATTCACTGTTAAGTTGACCTCTTAGAATTGCCTGCAAACAAACATGTTAGAAATCAATAAACTGGGTTTGGAATCAGCTTCAAAAATTGGGTAAATTGACACTCGAGAAGATGAAAACTTGGACATTGGTTCACTGTCATGAGGAGAATATAAAATTGTTATTTGGGCTCATGATGAATAACTTGGTGCAAATGGCGAGCTGTCAAAGTAGGCTACTTGGATTTCGTAGATTGGAAACAATGATAGAAAACATTTTTTGCAAATGGAATTGACTTGGGAAAGTGTGCAAATGGATTTGTCAAGACTTAAAACTTGGTACCCTTAAAGTATTTTTGGAGGAAAACATAGTGGTACAATCCATTTGATCTCACCTATCATAGATTTCAAGATATAACATCTCAAACAGGGGTACCAAACAATCTGCAAATGCTGAAACCAATAAAAAGATAGAAATTGCATTTGGAATTGCATTTGAAAATTGATCAAACAGATTTGTCATAAGCTCAAACTTGAAACATAACAAGTATATGACATATATAAAACAAATCAAAAGGAATTTTAGCATTTTGGTCAATAGGTCAAAAGTTATTACAGGTCAAACAGGGCTTCCTAGAATTCAGAACTAATTGCATCAGCATGACAACATTAAAAGACCAACTTTGAGGGATTTGAAACCTAGTCAAACAAACTTGAAATGGCTCAAAATCTGAAACATAAGTTCTTAGGTATGGACACTAAACACTCCCAAAGTGGAAAATCATGAAACATTTTTGGGTGTGAGATATTTAGATGCAAACAAGGCCTCCTATCGCTATTTGACACTTAGGCAAAACATGCAGAATTGATAATTGCTCAAAACGAGATTTCACAGAATGGCTCAAAATGGCAATTTAACTTCATGGAACAAGTGGGCATACTGAATGAAAGGTGCTAGAAGCATTAAACACCTCTTAGGCCTCAGACTGATAGCCGAGTACACATGCATTTAAAAACTTTTTATATGGCTCAAAATCTCAATGGTACTCAAAATTGACCATGCAATTTTTAGTCCCAATAGATGGTTGTACCAAACTCAAACTATTCTCTATGCTAGGTGGATGATCTTTGAGTTCAATGCTTTACAACTCCTATTGTGCTAGCTTCTTTTTTTATGGTATAGTGGCAACAACATCCCACATAGAAATGTTCACATTGGTCTTCCTCATTTGATTTACCACACAAAAAGATGCATTAGATGTCTTGGTAGAAGCCCTAGATGTAAAAGATTAAGATTGAACTTGAGGGTTATTCACATCTTCTCTACTTGCATTTTTCCTTTGCTGCTAAGGGGCATTAGTAGGTTGATTATCATTTTGTTGTTGGGCAACTGCTTGTACATGCGACACTATACTTAATGTTGAAGCCTAATTAGGAGGAGGAGTAACCTCTTCCACAACTCTTCTCTTACTCCTGGTATTGTAAGCACAAGAATCATGTTTTTCATTACAATTCTCTTCCACCATACAATTCATGAAAGAACAACCATCCTACTTAAAAGTATCAATAGTTTGAATAACATTGTGTTGTTGGGAAATAGCTCACTTTGGTATAGTGAAAGAAAAGTAAGATTTTGCCTTTTGACACATGCAATATCCATAGGAGTAGTTAAAAGAAGGGAAGAAATCTTGATCTTGGGAAAGATTGTTCTAATGGACTAAAGCCCTATTTAGGTTGGTGTTTGAAGACCGGGGGTGGTTGATAGGTCTATTCTGATTGCGAGGGTGGTCGATAGGTCTATTCTAATTTTAGGGGACATGACTCTAGTTTGGGGGTCTACCATGAATGGGACCTTGACTCTAGAGTTGGAGAGGCCTATTATTTTGAGCTTGCTACCTCTTCATAGTTACGAACTCATTTCCCATCTTTTGTACTACTACACTATTATCCTCTATCTTCTTTTCTTGATCCAACATCCTCCTATTTACATTCTGCATTAGTGTTTGCATCATGACCTCAATCCTATCAAATCCATTAGAGGATGTGGAGGGTATTGGGACCACATCAAGAGGTTGACTTGCAGGGTAAGTATGCATAGGGGCTATAGTAGGCTAATGATTGTGCATGTCAGGGAAGAAAGGCATTGGGGGCCTTGGAGCTAACTTTCCTCCTTGTATCAAAATATTTTCCATCCTTATGGAAACCTCATAAGCATTTGGTAGAGTGTCCCCTCCCATAGATTGTAGAGTGGTAGAAATATCACTATTGAAGGGTCTGAGATAATACAAAAATTCATTACCACGAGAAGGCTTCACTATAGTAGATATTATGTCCCATGTCTTCTGAAAACTATAATTGAAAGCAATCATACATTCATGGGGTGCCCTCATGATAGTTGTCAACTATTCTAAAAGTGATAGATGATCACTTTTGTCCTCAAAATTCTTATATAGGGCTTCCCCTAACCCATCCCAATCATCAATAGAGTTATGAGGAAAACCTCTGTACCATTGTAGCACTTTCCCTTTCAAGAATGAGGCCAACAACCTAACAACAACATCATCCTTGGTGATGCTATGAATATTGCACATATTAGACACCTCTTGAATATGCCCAATAGGGGAGATGGAGGTTTTACTAGTAAACCTAGGTATACTTTTAAGAGCTGATACTGGTATGTCATGCCTTTGGGCTAATAGAAGTAGGCTTCCACTATTAAAGGTGGTAAAGGCATGAGCTCTAGCCATGTAAGAAAGTTATCTATTGATATGAGTAGATGGTATTCTAGGTTGTGATCTAACAATAGGAGAAGTGGAGATGGATCTTGCAATGGTATGTGTTACTGTCACACTCCTAACTAGTGATAGAGATACCCTATCCTTTCTTCTTGGATCAGAAAAAGAAATCTCTTGATATTGGAAATTACCTCTAGAAGATTCCCTTGTTTGTGTCTTGGGCATGAGTCATAGCAACTTTGGTTTAAAACTAGATCGTGCTTGAAGCTAGTAGTCACCAAGTACCTTTGAATGAATGAGCCTCTTAAAGGCTTTATACTAAAGGCGGTAATATCTCCTTAGCATGAACATGGAATATTTCTTCAATGCTAGTGAACTTTTAAATATTTTAAAATGAGGTCCCATAGAGCATGCCAAAAATTGTTGTCACAAAAGCTTGCACCCTTGTCCAAAGTTTTACCTAAGGACAACCTTGTGAAACATGAAAATAACCTACAAGCTATGGAACTTGAACTATGAGGTTGGGTCTCTGGAGAAGGTTTATTTCCTTTACTATTAGGATCCACTTAAACTATTCTTGAAGAGAAAAGGGAGAAGAAATACATGAAAGTAACTACCTAATCTATTTTAAGGAGGTGATGCACCAAAATAGGGTGTTTAAACCAATCTCTACCCATACATGCACAATACCATTATCATGACAATCCAAAGATATACAGATTCAAAATTGCTTTAATATATTAGCTATATATAGACTAAACAACCAAATGAGTGACACAAGATAAAAAGGCTTCACTTCTTATCATTCATAGGTCAAAAGAGATACATAAATGTAGTTTATAGATATTCATAGTACATCAAAGAGAGGTAGACAAAGCTTGCACAATACATCAGTGGTTGAAGGGGATAAGACAGGGTGTCATATAATTCAAAGGCAAAGAGGGAATTTATAGTAGCATACCGCGGCAATACTAGAGAGACAGAGAAGGTCTAACCTTAAGAAAGAGTACTTTTATAGTGTAATCATAACTTAGATAGCTTCTACCCTAAGATAAAATTAAACTACTACATTCAAATTTATAGAGAATAATTACTATAAAAACTAGAAAATATTTGATCACAATGCAAATCCAAATGTGATAAAATCACTTATCCACCAAACAATCTCTAAGAGGACAACAATGGTGGCCATTAAGTTCTAACTAAATAGATAGATCAATAGGCGATGATGGAGTGCTCCTTTTCATTTATTAGACCTAGGGAATAATGAAAGTGGTTGTAGGAGATCAAAAAGATTGGATCCATCATCAAGGATCTGCTTTTGCTACCATAAGTGTGCCAAATTAGTTGTGTTATTCGGTCAACTAGAGTCAACCATCAAGCCTTGCCACATGGACCAAACATCTCTTACCATCCTACCACTCTATCAGCATTCAACCTTATACCTTATGTTTGACCACCTGTGATCATAGCTTCACTACCAATTTTCTTCAATAATAGTTCCTGCTTAAGAAACTATGACCGATTGGTTATTAGTGCTTTGTAGCCCACCCTTAACATCTTTCCTTAACCACTATGACCTTAAAAAGACTGAGATCTTGACTACATCGACACCATCACCACCTTGAACTATGGTTCACTTTTTTACCTTGTGACCAAGCGAAACAAAGGAAATTGTTTGATCGTAACTCTAACCTTAGCTTCCTCTTAACCTATTGTGACCATGCATTGGCCATAGATTTGAAAGATCTAATGGTGTGAAATGTCTCCTTGAAACACTGAAGACTTGTCCTTTCCACACTGTCATGACTTAAACCACAATATGCTAGTATAACCTTGTGACCAAGTGAAAACAATACAATCACACCTTAGCCACCTTGACCTGAGTTAAGCCAACTAACTCTACTATGATGCAAACAAAAATAGTTGCTCCTTCACCACCTTGACCTAAGTTAGCCATTAACAGACTGTGACTATGCAAATCACATTGTCATGACTTGAAAATGTTCTAAGGCATAACATGAAATAAGGATATAGCTAATGTTACTTTATTTCATACAAACCCTAGGTGATCATTGAATAGATTATCATTTAAATTTTATTTTTTGGCAGGAGGGCATTTTGGTTAAAAATGGAATGGTGAGTTTCCCTAAGGTGTCTTGGGCTGATTTAGTGTAGAGGTTGAGAGTGACTCCCTCTTAGTCCTAATACTCTGTAGTTTCTATCTCCCTAAGCTTATATCTTCAAGAGGACTATCTTAGTCAATTTTCTCTTTTACAATTGGCTTGAAGATGGAAATTGAGTTTAATAATAAATGGCATGTAGTATTCCCAACATGTTGCTGGAAGGACATGGTATCGTTGGGCACATATTACCATATTATGAGTTGGTATGAAGATATTGCATGATTTTTTCCATTAATGAAATTATTTGCAACCTTGTGGAGAGATGATATCTTGTTTGGTTGGGTTAAGTAACCCTAGTTCCCAGTGATAGTTGAGCTTTTGTACTTAAGAGAGACTATATGCTCCTACACTTGGTGGTTAGTAGTGCTGAATTTCCTTTGGAGTGTGAAACTTTGTTGGTAGACCTTCATCCTCTATGTTCAAAGGGTTAGTTTATGTGGATTCAAGGATGCTCTTGTGTGGCATGATAGTATTCTTGGGAATTTTGAATGGTTATTCCCTATGATTCCAACTCTAGTTGGAAGTGCATAGTGTTTTGACCTTGTTTTGTGGTCACATGGGAGGTGCATGCTTGTTGGGAACCTATTGATGAGGTAGAAGTGGACTTTTCCTTACCTTGTAGTGTTGAGTTTATGACTAGATGTGATTTTATAGTGAATAGGAAGTTCCTTGTTGGAGGACCTTGTGTTAGTGTGACACCTTTTCTCTTATGCTTAACCTATTTGGGGATTGGAAAGATAGTTTGTGGATATTGGAGTGATTCGGATTTTACTTGTGGAGAATTCAATGAGTCATTCCTATTATTTGGTTTTGATTTTTGCACTTGGTGTGTTTGCTCTCTATTCTTGGAATTGTGGGCTTCGAGGAGTAAGCCTAGTCTTTGTGCCTCTCCCATTTGATTTCTATAAGTCATCATGATGGATGCAACCCTGTTGATCTTTCTTTGTAGAGTGATCATGATTGGGACCATGAGTGGTCTACACCCTTGAGGTTATTAGATTCATGTTATTGCATCAGTTGCTTTGATTATTCTTATGGATGATTTATGAGATTATGATGTGTTCAATGGTTTCACTGAGGTTTGTGCTAGTGGTTACTAGGATAGAAGTGGTATCATGAGTTTTTTTTGTGATTATTGTAAGATGCGTGCAAAGATTGTACTATGTATAATAATCTTGCTACATTGGACTAGGTTCCTATAGTAGTGGTTAGTCATGTATTTGACCATGTTCATTTATGTGTTTTAAGTACCTTTTTCGATGTTGTTTAAAAAATCATTATTTGATGTTTAAATAATTAGAAATGAATTGTCCATGTTGGATTCTTTTGTTATGTGCTACAAAAATTTACCTTGTTCATTTTGATAATTTATGCAAAATGAGATGTTTAAATAAATGATTTTAATGTGATTAAATAAATGGTTATTTACTTCATTCTTACTTTGTGATGCTTTATGCAAAAGTGAGTGATGTAAATGGATTATTTTAGTATAATTAAATAAATGGTTAAATTAGGTGATTTAATGCATTTATTGCTTTGACAATAATATTGTATGCAATTGCACTTGATCATGTTGTTTAGTGTGCAGGACTTATGTCCCTGGCAGTAGCACATGGAGTTAGTGATTTAGTTATTCATATTTAACCAATGTTGTCCCTGTATGATTATTGTATTCTATTTAATTGTTTAAATTAAACCTTATAGAAATTTAATAACTTCAGACTCATTTGTATTATGTGATTAGACTCATGAGCATGTCTGTGCATTTAGAGGTTCACCTTTGTCACGAAAGTTATTAAGGAAATTCTTTGATTTTGGTCTAACGTAATTTTGGGCTTTATTTAATTTAATTTTAATTTCTATTAGCTTTGCCATAGATTAATTCCAATTACTTGGAATAGCCTATTTTTGTTTGGGTTGATTCGTGGTTTAACTACATTACCTGGTTACTTAACCTAATCAATTATTCACTCCAGAATTGAATAAGTATTTAGACATGAATTTAATTATGGACTTCTCACTTATGAATTAAAAAGTTTGAGAGTAAAACCCAAAATCTTTTTCATGAGCAATGACTATTCTATTCATTCTAGGAGTTATGGATATGGGATTGTCACTAGATTAGTCTTGTTGGATCTAGCTTGGGGAGACCTTGATTTGCAATGACTTTTGGTAGATATTTATTTTATTTGGGTATTTTTGATTTTTATCCCTTTTGGCCATGAAGTAGGGCTTGGCCATTTTAATTTTTGGTAGTTGTTTGTAGGAGGCTAAGAACTAGAGTTCCCCTCCATTTCTAAGTGCTATCTCTACCTGGTTGGGTGAGTATGAACATTTCCCTATTTTCTAGGATGGGGGTTTGGGGTATTGCACCATTATGCTAACTATTTTTACATTCAAACTCCAAACCCATATTTTATTGAATATTTGTGGCTTTTGTGCCCTAAGAGAAAATGATTTTTAATTTCAAAGTTTTTGAGTTTTGAGGTTTTTACCTTGATTTATGTGCCACCCAGTTTTCTTGAGTTTTCTCAGTATGATGTTGGTTAGGAATTAGATTATCTATAGGATGTTATTTTGACCATTTTTGAACTTTTATGTTTCTTTGGGATGTTTTTTTTAACCATACTCCCAACTTTGTGTTCCATTGAGTGATCTTGTACATAGTGTTTTTGTTCTGATCAAACTCTTGTTGCTATTTTTATGGATGCTAGGATTTGTATAGAATCCATACTCCCAAATTGAGGTAGGTTGAGTGAGTTCATGGCATGTAGCTTGGTTGCATCATTGGTATTTGTGTAGAATCCATACTTTGAGATTGAGGTAGGTTGAGTGAGTTCATGATGTAGGGTTTTGTTATCTTTTTTTGATTCATGTAGAATCTTTCCTCTTGAGCTTGAGTACAATTGAGTGTTATTTTTCTTGTGTTCTCATCTAGTCCTTGTGTTATGATATTTGTGATAGTGTTGCACTACACACAAGCACATGCACGTGCATTTTTTGGGTGAGTTGAGAGGCCCAATCTCCTATTTGTATTTTAGTTGAGTTATGATTATTTGGGGTTGGGTTGGGAATATGCATCCCTATGGGAACTCATCATTGGATGAGTGTGGGTAGGGTAGGGTAGCACCACATGGAGGGTACTTTTTATCTTGCAGCCTAGTGACTATTTCCCAAAGGGTTGGCGTGAAGGAGTTTTAATCAAGTGATAACTAAATAAAACATTGGGTAGTAATAAAACTAAGATAATAAAATGATACAATGTGAGAGCCTTCTGTTAGGAAGTTATTTTTGCATGACACCAAGCTTGGGATTTCCAAAGCCAAGAAACTCTCCATGCAGTGAGTCCCTACATAGTTACCCATTGAGTGTTTGACCATGACCTATTGTACTTGCATTGTCTCATGATCTTGGTTGCAGTCCTCTTTATTGTCTGACGTGAGTGTTAGCCATGGACATTTTCTTTATGTGTGTTTGTAGTTGGATCATTATCTCCATCAACATGGCATGAGTGGACTTATGGGTTCCACATGGTTCAAAGGCATAGCTACCTATACCACTACTAGGGACCGGTGCATAGAGATGGTCTATTTTCTAGTTGAGACCAATGCTTGATGTTCACTTGGTGTTTTGGGTTTCTAGAGTATGTTTCCTCAATTTTTATACTTTTATTGGAATCTATAGATATCATATTTATATGATGTTAGGTTCATTTGACACATTCCTTTATATTATGATGTTATAGCATATGATTAGATGATGTGGTTCACTACTACTTGGAGTTTCTATGCTTTGATGGATTAGCATGTTAGATCTTCTTGTTTTTATGATGTTAGTTACTTTTATAGTAGTGATACCCTCATAAGAAATCTCTGACTATCTATTTGGAAGTTTGGGATGTTATGCATGGGGGAAAACTAGGGCCTTTGAGATCTCATGATGATATTATGGTTGGGAGGAATTATGCACAAGTTTTTGTTGTGTTGGTCCTTAGATATTTATGTTTTTGTTCATTATGTTGGTTATGAACCATGTATGTGCATTGTGAAGTTGATTTATGCATGTTCTTTCTTATGCTGTTATGGTTTGGATGGATTGATGTTTTCTCCTTTTTGTTGCATTATGTTTTGTATTTCATGTGTTTGAGTGTCCAAGTCTCGATTATAGTGGATTCGGTACTCCCCCGTGTGGAGGTTCTAACTCCTTTTTCCTTTTAACTATTCTCTGGGTTATTTCTTTTCAATCTGGGGTGATACTGGTTCAACATTAGGCAATACTAGAAGAGTATCACATGCCTTAAGGATAAAGATCATACAATACTAGAAAGTATTGCACCATAGTAGTGTGAAATATCATACAATACTAGAGAAGTATCAGATGGCCATACTAAGAGCTATCACTTGACAACATTGAGAAGTATCAATTAGCTATAGTGAAAATTATCACCAGGTTATAGTGAGAAATATCACCTAGCTATTGTAAAGTGTTGCCTAGTTTTTTTTTGCAGAAACCTGCTAAGGAAAACAATAGATATCTCTAGACTTTTTAGTTGAGAGTTGATTGGTTTTTTGGATGCCCTTTAGGGTTGCACTCCTTCCTAGTTCAATAGATGTTTTTATGGGGTTTAAAATATATAATTTAAGTATATTTATTTCCTTATACTTAAGTTATATTTTAATATATGTGACGATTCATTTGAGATAGGTTCCAAAACTCTCCGATTTAAGATACAGATTTTAGAGAATTTGAGGGCTTCAAAAATTCAAACTTAGGCAATTTTTAGGGCTTTAGGATTTTATCCTTAGCCAAATTTCAAGAGTCAAAATTATCTTTCAGCATGGTGTTTAGTAGATGAGTGGATGTAACTTTGAGCCCTTGTCTTGTGCTTGAAAAATTATTGGTCTCTACTTGTATATCTGGATTATGATATGACTGGTGGATATGGACTTGTTGTCTAACCATGCTAGGAGCCTTTACATGGGGTTTGAAAGAGAACATCCCCTTGGTATATTCTCATGATTCATTTGGTTTTGGTTTGTGCATTGTAGTTTAGAGCTTAGAGATCTTTGGAAGTAGTTGTAAGACTTCTGCTGGTGTAGTTGAACATGTGAGTCTTGCCATGTTCCCTATTCTTATCACCTTGTCCTAGTGTTTCATTATTGTACTTGGTTAATTTATGTTGTTGTTAAGTAACTTATCTTAAGAAAACAATTATTCAATACATGTTTTATCCTTGTGTTCAAAGGATCCTAGGGTGGTGCATTACACTACACTCCTAGTGAATCTAGAGGATGAGAATTAGGCCGAGGACAAGTAGAAGATGGCATAAGAAAAATTGAAAGAATTTGATGGGCTCCAACTCTTGTTTCATTATTTGGATGTACCATAGCTTGCAATAAATGATGAAATAGAGCCTCTAGAAAAGCCTGGACAACGAAGATCCTATGTGTTGAGAACCCTTGTGCCTCAAATGCTAAAAAAAGAAAATCCCAAAAAATTGACTAATTATCTAGTGATGTTAGCAATAACTAGGAATACGAGGAACAAAGACATGCCTTATTATAATATGAATGATTTGGTATAGATGATATGATATGTGCAATAAGATATGTTGTTGCAATTATTGTTTTGGCTGCGACAATGGTTGTAGAAAGATTCTCTAGTGAGACAACCATCATGTCAAGAATTGGACTAGCATAACCAACCTAAAAACCCAAAAGTTAATCAAAGATGTCATGGTGGTCCAGTAGAGAAAAAATGCAAGAAGTTATTGTGATGAAACTCATTTACTATCTAACATCTATGTTTTTCTAGTAAAAACTCCACTTTCCTTGTAATATGTATCTAACAACATGTGCATTCAAGAAAGGAGAAGAACTATCAAATTTGTCACTTTTTTGCAAATTGCACCAGCCATTATTCAATTGCATCTTGAAAAGACTTGTTCTAGTTGTTTATATCATCACTAAGCTTGGAAGCCTCGTAAGTACAATACATGCTCTTGTGCAAATGCCTTGCAAGATCAAACATGGCACCAACCATTGCTATAGAAGCTTGTGAGTTTTGACTGTTGTGCAAGGGTAACATAAATTTCAATGATATTAATTAGCATTTGAGGTTTCTGCACCACATTTTTGTGATCAATATGTTTAATGAGCATGGACAATAGAAAATGAGTAGAACGGCTTGCAAATTGACCAACAGAAAAGCATGAAATATCATAAAATATTAAAATCAAAAGGTGAACTTGGCATTTGGAAATAGTAACTCAAATATTCACATATAAATTATAATTTAACCAAAGTATTTTGAAAGTAAAATTAGAAATTCAAATCAATAGATATCATATATAAACCTAGAGGTGTAGCCAATGAAGTTTGACTTTTGCATTTTGTAATTTGCAAAAAAAATTATCAAATGCAATTGTTCAATGAGAAAATGGAAAATATTAGACTAATCAGTTAAAAATTCATAATCCAATGTTTTATTTTCTTCCTCCTGATGCGACCAAATATTACCTTTATTTCATGATAGTTTTAAGACACTTTGTTGATACTCTATTTTATTTCTGTCAAAACATTTCTGGACCTATGTTTACCGAACCTATGATAAACCTATGGGTAGAAACTATGCCATCTTTTGCTAGTATTATATATATTATGCAGTATTTCATATAGTTATCAAAATGTGTGTTCTTATATTTGAATTTAATTTGATAAATGTTTATTTGCAAACATGTCTTTGTATTGTAACTAACCTGTTAATGAAGATTGAAAGATGATTGGAAGAATTCAAAACTTGAGCAGCAACAACATTTAAGGAGAAGAGAATGCTAAGGAGCAACCACGGTGGAGGAAAGTTGTAATGGTTCTAGAAGACATGATAGCGAGTAAGGAGGAGTTATGAAGACTTATTGCCTTCTCTGCATTTATTCTATGGTGAGCGGATGTTCACACATTATTATTCCTGCCTTAAGCCATTATTTATTCTTCAGGCCTTGAGTTGTTATTTCATTCTTTCTCTCCTGTAGATTTAAAGCTAGGTCATTTAATTTTTTGTTATGGAATAAGTGTTGATCTCCTATATATAGGAATTGACCCAAGAGTGTTAGTTTAGCCAGTTAGAAGAAAGAGTTTATGAGAATAGATTGTTAAATTTTACGGTAGTGTTTTTACAGTTCTGTGTTATGTAATGAATTTTTGAAATCTAATGAAATAGTTTTTGGCTTCTACCTTGTGTTAGTAGTTTAGTGAAGCTGACCAAGGGGGCCCACTTGGAAGGTGGATTAGATTAGGATCAAATAGATTTATTTCCAAGCATTTGTAGTCATTAGTAGTGTTGTAAGTAGAAGTTGTAAGTTCCTTCCTGTAGCATCACACTTTATGAATGTTCCTACATCATATGTGAGAATAGTTATAGTGGATGAACTAAGTTGGAATAATTGTTATCCTTTCATTGTATTACTAGTATTCATAGAGTTAACTATGTTAGTTTGCTGTAGCAATAGTGTAAGTTCTTTTCCTTGCATTTTACTTTCCTTTAGCCTAAGCTTAGTGACTCATTAAGAGAACTAGTGCACATACCATGCCGACCATTTCAAGTATATGTCCCTCGGTTGACAAGATTAAATGCACCTCATAGTAGGAAAAATAGTCCTTAGTTTGAATATATTATTCCTAAGCATGGCCTAGAGCATGACTATGATACAAGTCTATTGTGAGGCGGATCACCTCCCACGATTTCCATTTCTTCATCTACAAAGGTATTATAATATTTAACTATGACCACAAATTTCTTTTGCATATAACAAAAAGAGGAGGAAAGCCTAGTGATTCATAGCTTTACCCATCCTAGTGTCATAATTACAATGCAAGATAAGACACGAGAAACTACCAATACAATAATGAAGATATGTAGTTGATGGAGTCCATCTTGTGATATAAGATGAACCTTCCCCTACATCAAAATGATAAAGGACAAGATCATTTCATTTTTGTTCCATTAGAAAAATAGCTCCATTCGATATGAATATACAAGAAAACAATTCTACCTTTGAAGCACAATGACTAGTTGCAACCTCATCTATTGTGAAGCCTTATCAACATTACTATCTTCTTCTTTTGAGGTCTTCTCCTTTGAACATGGAAGGAAAGAGTCTCCTAACTATTAGATAAACAAATCTCTACAATTCTTGTCCGTCCAATAGTAAGTAGAAGCGAGATAATTCCCAACAATATTAATATTACAAGCAATTTAGAAGAAATAAAGCTAATACTTTCATTATGCTATTTACATTGGATCATGATTTCTAATATTTTTCTCTTATTTATATGATGAATCATAGAATGTGATCGAAGACATTGATGCAAAAATGACACCACAAGTAAACATGATTGTAGATGAATAAAAGTAATAGAATAGCTTACAGAGGAATAATTTGAGGCAATCCCCATAGAAAGCCATTTTTTTGAATACTTCATACAGTACAAGTAAATTTCAATATAAAACAATGAGTTTGACTATGTCATCCTTCTACATTGCTCGAAACCAAGAGATTCACATAGTTAGTTGTCATGTAATCATAGGTAAATGTTGAGCTTCACTTGGTTTCAAGAATAGTGTAATATTCTCTACTAATCAGGGCCAACCACGTGAAGGTGGAAGCTCATTTGCACCCCCTCGCCCTCGCCAAAACATCTAAATTCCCCAATAACATCTAAAATTCATTCATTGTATTAATAAAATGTAACATTCATGAATTATCACATGATAACATTCATTAACACATAAGTTTCATTAAAAAATTCACATTAACATTAAAACATAAGATTGACATGAACATTCAATAGAACATAAATAAAACATATAGCCATAAACATCAATCATTGTCAAAGAAGTTACATAAGTTCACATGAATCATTTATTTTTTCTTTTTTTGTCCTTCCCTATATTATTGCAGAGGCATATTCGTGTCATCATCGATATTTCTTCTCACCCATGGATGTGCACTCTCTATCCTTTCCAAAGAAAGGTCCTCTGCAATAACAAATAAAAGGGTTAAATTAAAAAAGTTGAGACTTTAAAGATTTTAAAGAACATTGTAGCACTCTTTACCTTGTCCAACCACATCATCTTGTTTGTTTAGCTTGGACCTCAACATGTTCATCAGAAACAACCTTTGCATCCCGTATAGTTGCAGTACAAGATGTTTTCTTAATCCCAATACATATTATAGTTAAATTTGTATTACTACACCAAATTCAATTTAAAATTTTTACTTGTATTAATAATTCAGAAATAAAAAATCAAATAGAAAATATATACTTTGAGTACTAGGATCCACATTTGAATCAATGCCTCTAAGGTGCTCGACTGATGTCTTAGGAATGATAGGCTCCAATCCAATGTAAATAATTAGTGTATTTATCAACAATATATACATATAAATACAAGACAAATAATAAGGAATCTTAATCATTCATTTTAATACATATAAATATGTTCACTTTAAAGCTTTAAACAAATTTATAATCATTGTTTCCTTAAAACAAATATAACGACTTATATTTTTGGAACTTAATATCAAATACAATAATTGCTAAAGTATTAAATTTGAAATTAGACTCAATTGACTTATTTATCTCATTCATAGATCCAACAAAAGAACCTTGCACACTCATTTCTTTGAGTCATTCAACCATGACCATATAGTCTTTTGTGTAGGCTAACTTGTTGTCCTCTTCAAATGTTTTTTTTAAAACTCCGTGGCCTACATTTTTGCTTGGTATCATGAATTTTTTTTATAATCAATTTCATCAAGATCAATTTTTTTATAATTATAAATATTTATATATATATATATTTATTTACTTATACTTACAATTCATACAAAAAGTTTCAAATATCCACCCAAGCAAAGCTTGTGCTACTTGTGCTTTTATTTTCTTGCTTCGGTTGCCTTTGATGTGTCAGGCAACCTATGTGAAGTTTGAAATATGCTAGATCACATAAGTATTAAGAGTAATTATTACATAATTTCATTATTAATATTATGACATACCTTTTTTTCTTGGGTGGTACCATTTCTCCATCATCTCTTGCTTTTATCTCAGTGGCATCATTTTTAAGATTCCCCCACTCAATAATAGGAATATAGGGGGGCCACTCATAACAAGGGTTTTTTTTTTCATTTGGATCCTATAGTTGTACCAAGTATACTTCAAAGCTTGGCCTACTTTCTCAAGGAGCCTAAGTCTTTGAAAGATGTTTTGTCCAAAAAAATTGTCATGACATCAATGACTTGGTCCTTTAACTCTTTTACTTGCAAATTCCACCTTTTAAGAAAAGAAAAGAATTGTTAGATTCATTAATAAACTGAAGCTACCTTTTAATTTACTTGAAGAAATTGATCAAATTAAGGAAACATGATTTTGCAATGAAATCAAAATATGATACCCTGTGCGTATGGTCACCCAAATATACACAAACATTCATCATTAAGTTCTTCATAAAATATATTATTCTCTACAAACTAATAATGGGATTAGTAGTTATTGCAAGGGATTATATGGTAGGTTAGTGAATTTGATTATGAGTATAAGATTGTATAGTAAAAGAAATGATCAATCCTTAAAGTACCTGGAAGTTGGGGTGCTTTCAGGGGAAGACCATCTTCATTGCTAATGAGAAATTGATCACAATTCTTTATTGTTCTCGTACATCTAACATGGGAACACCTAGGAAGCTCCTTATTGCCTCCTACATAAAATAAATACAATATTACAAAATTCTCCCTAAGAAATAATAGTTCAAGTGAAATAAATACATGAAAAATGAGAGAGAGAAAGAGGATTGTACTCACCAATAGCAACTGCCACCGCATTTAGCGTTGAGCTATGTGTTGCTAAATTTGTAGTCAATAGTACCTCTTTGCTTCTTTTCCTTGTAGAAGGTGGCATAGTGAATAGAGGATTGATGGTATGAGCTAAAAAATGAGATTATTTGAGCACAATAAACAAGATTGTGAGAACTATTAAAAAAATATCATTTGAGAAAAACACAAGTGTATGATAGAACATGTGATGTACTTGAACCACCAGAAGTATCATCCTTTGTGGGATCGTTCTTGAATGTCCTCAACATCCTTTGAAAAAATAACACATATTCATTTTATTTAATGACATAAATAAAAGAGTATACTATAAAAACTATTATTGAATTTTTATTATAATTAAAAACTACATTAATACCTACTATATATATGCAAACTAGGTTCATCAACCTATCCTCCATCTTTTGTAATGTAGGAGTCTAAGGTTGATTTGATGATAATTGTGCTATCCTTCTTCCTATATCACAAATCACCTTTTGCAATGTAGCCTTAGGATCAATGGTTGACTCAAAATCAATAATAAAATTATTGAGCTCATCGTGTTGCTCCTCATCCTTGTAGACTACTTTTTCCTTTCCCTTTTCCTAATCAACACTTGTTTGCGAGAGAAATATTATTAGCTCTATATTTAAAATCAATCCAAAATAGTAGTAAAGAATAAAACATAATAAAAAATATGCATTAATATATTTCAAGTCTCTAATTTGTACAACAACAATGAGTTTTACCTATCAGGATGAAGAACCATCGCCATCATGCATATCCTATGGTTGTTGATCCATAATGTTGCCTTGCATTTAAAAAAAAATCATTGAGACATGTTAAAACACATGTGTTATTATTAAAAGTTAGCAAAAAAAATATAAAAATATAATTTATGTTGGATTCATTGATTGGAGTTGATTTTAAATGTGCTTAATCGATACCACCTCGCCCATGATAGTGGATTTGTTTATATCTATGCGAATCAAATTGCAATCAATAAGAAGCTCTTTGCCTCCACATATTAATTTTATCGCACATACAAATACATGATTTCCCTTGCATGCCTCAAATATATAATTTGGTCGCTTCTTAGTTGACATAGGTCATCTACTATTTATAAAACCTACAATATTCCTTGATGGTTTTGGCCTTCCGTCAATGTATATAGCTACTATTTTACTTTGTTCACTAACTTTTTGTTGTATATAATTTTCCGTGAGTGCATACCTACACATACTTTTTTAATATCTAACAATCTACATCCAACATACTTTAATCATAGCAAGGTTTGACATGCTCCATCAAATCAGAAACCTTGTTGTAAGAGACCTTTATTGATGCAGAGCCAAGGAGGTAAGAACAAAACTTCAATGATAAATTCACAAAGTTGAATAGGTTCTCAAAGGCACTTAATGGCTTCAAATGCACAAGTTTGGAATATACTTTCAACTATCTATTCCAACCCCACAAAGTGTTTTAACAGGATCAAAATGACATGTTTAAACATGTTTTACAACCCCAAAACCCAAGTTCATACACAAACCAAGTTACCCTCATTGACTAGGCTATTCTCTTCATTAGGTCAGCAAACCCTGTTTTCTTGATTTTTCTTATAAACTTTCCAAAAAATCAAGAAAATTAATATGATTTTTAGATACCCTTTTCAGATTTTTATAACATATCCAAAAATCAGATATCACTCCTTTGGAATGGTTGTACAGAATAGGGTAGTTTGTCTCAAAATTAGGCTTAATTAGGCCACTTTTACAAAGTAAGTACCCTTTAAACTTATCTCCTGACTCTCAAACTTTCTAAAGTATGGTATTTTGATTCCAAACTAAGTATTCCACAATCCTCTTACCAAGTTGACACTTCTAAGTATGCTTTCGAAAAAACCCTCTCATTAAATGGCACAAAACAAGGGTTTTATGGTTCTCCCACTGCCAATCACTTATAGGATCCATTAAAAGACTAAAAACTATATTTAGGACATTTACTAACTCTTAAAAACATTTAAAAAAACCCTCATTAAGGTAGATCTTCTACTGCTGTACTTGTAGCAGCATTTTCCCTTCTTTTTCCACTTGTTAGTCACGACGATCACCCCTTAAATGTTTCTTGCTGCACTTAAACCTATTAGTAGCATTTGGAATATGTTACAAGGGATCCATTCATTAAGAAAAAACAATAAAATACCCAAGGAATGGATCAAATCATCATGAAACCCTCTCAAAATAGTTAGTTCTTTAAACTGTTACAACATTGTTTGAATGAATAGCAAAACAAAGAAATTTTAGTACTTCAAGGCCACGTTAAAAAATTGTAAAATGACTATTTAATAGTACTAATTCATCCCACAAGAGTTGAATTCTGTAGTTAATGGAAATACAATGAAATCATTCAAAGAAATAGTGCAAATAACAAGAAAATTGTATTTTATTTACTCCCAATCTGTGTTTTTTCGTACAGTGCTCCTTTTGTCTTCTTATTGTCCAGATCCCAGGCCTCTCTAGAATTTTATAAACTATAGTTATAACTTATTCCATTTGGTTGGAATGATTACAACTAATAAAACATTAAAATGATCCTAAAAAGCACTAAAACCTTAACTAGCCATTAGGCTTATTTCAAATTTGAACTTTTAACAAAAAGATTCCAGCTGACTCCTAATGAATACTAACCCCTTTCTATTGACCTTATTAAACTTATTGCCAAGCCTTTCTAGACTCCTAAGGAATTATTAGCCCATTAACATTGCATTTTAGAACTAAAGGCTCTATTAGGACCTTTAAGACAATTATCCATTACATTGCATTTTTCATTACAAAAGGCCACAACAGGCTTCAAGATGTTCCAATTTATTGGCTTTTTTATCAAGATCTCCTCCTTAGTCCTTGGTGTCTTCAATGATTCATTTGTCCTCCTAGGTGCTCTTGCACCATTTATGCCATCCATGGAAAATAGGCCCAAACCATGTAGTGAGGATGGTGCTCTGTGATATATCCTCTCTCCAACACAAAAAATAGTGTTTATTGGAGGTAGTTCATTGGGGACCCATTGTTTCTATAGATGTTTATACCTAAAGGGCACATCAGAGTCACCTTCACTCTCATCATTAGAAGAACATGACCCCCCTTGATCAAGGAAAAAATTCATGCACTTATTGAATTTCTTTTTTATATTTTGACCTTGAGTTGATCTTCTTGATTTAGATATACTAAATTTCTCGCTTTCTTCTTCCATTCTACATTTTCCTCACTTGAGGAAGACAAATTTGACAAATACCTATTCACTAGTACCTACACTCTATAAAATAAGAGAGATAGGTGGTAATGAGAGAGATATTTTAGAAATGGTAAAAGACATTAACCTCTATGGGGTGTACTAACTTATACCTAATGATCCATGGGACTGTGCAGGATGCTTGTGAAATGGCTTGGAATTTTGCAATAGTAAATAAATTGTCTTAAGTTAGCTAAAAAATTCATGATACATATACTCAAAATTACATCAAATATTAGCATCACATATGAATTATAAATAGTAAAAGGTACATGACAATTTAATCAAATTAATCATTGATATATCAAGAATTGAATATTGAATAGCATAGACATTGATCACATAACTGTACATTTCATTCTTCTCATTGATAATCAAACCCTCCTCCAATGTTAGCTAATCAAACACCCCCATCATTGATATTATTCTTCATCCATCTTATCATCAGGATCATCATCATCATTGACATTGTCACCACCATTATTCTAGTCATCATCATTATCATCATCATCATCTTCATCATCATTATCATCATCATCATCATCATCATTGTTACCCCACTTTTTACACAATATTCAATGTTGTCATCCAAGAGTCCTTTTCAAAACTTGAATTTGAACTTAAAATTTTAACCTAATTCAACTTCAAGTTGGGGTCCACTAGCTTTTCATCACCTGAAAAAGTCTATACCCATTGGCTCGAGTCAAACTCACAAAATTGAAGTTGAAGACGAAGTTGATTCAAAGAAACTTCAAATTCAACCTCAACTTTGTGATTTTGAAATGATTTTTTGTTTTCTTGCAAATGATGTACTAAAAATGATGAATACGATTCCCAAAATGGAAAATGGGTCCCACTCGATGGTGATCTTGAAGACACGAAAAGCAATAAATGTGATAGGTAAGAAAATTCATGCCTAAGTATAGTTGGTTTTATGGTAGAAGGTGGAGTCAATTTTTTTGACATCATGAGGTGTAGATCTGCTTGCAGATTTGATTGCTATTAACTAAAAATGGCCTTGCGAGTCTTGTTAGGTAGAAGTGACACACTTTTTATTAATACTTTCACCCACTCATATATGTCCTAAGATTTCCTAGAAATCATTCCTTAAAATTACCTTTCTAGCTAGTATAATTGCTTACTTGATTATTTTGATCTCTCAGCATCAACTGGCAAGAAAAAGAGGTGGAAGCTTAAGCTCTGTTAAGAAGTATAAGTGCATTACACTATTTTGCTCAGTAATTTTTATTGTGCCTAGTTTTGGTTTATCTTTGTAAATCCTTCTTTTTCAAGCCAAACCATGATGCTCTTCTATCCTAAAATGCCTAAACTAGAAAAGCCATGTCTCTTAAGCTCCCTCCTAGAAATCCAAGATACTTTTCTAGTAAATAAAAACCTAGCCAATATAGTAGAGTGGGCAAAAAATGCTTAGTCTAGACCCATATACTAGAAATTGGCTAGTACTGGGTTGCTTGAAGCCACCACCTTTCCATCAGCCATTGGGTGTCCAGAATTAGTTGTTGAATGTGAAAATTATTATGACCCCAACACCAAGTGTATTAAGAAGATTTTTGGAGAATTGTTGGTTAGGATAAATAGGGCTAGTATCAGTTCGGCTCTTAGAATTCCTTACAAAGAACCTTATGAGCCCTAGAATTTTGAGGAAGTAGAACATCTATATGGTGATAAAAAGAAAGACTATGATTTTGTTATAGCTCAAGCCTAGCTTTTAAAACTAGCTAAAGGAGGCTCTAGATTGCCCAAACCCTTGACTATTGAGCATTTTATTAGAGAAATTGCAGACATTGTGCTACTCCTAAATAGAGTTAAGGGTAATGATCACACCATTCACTAGGAGAGCTAGATGTATTTCTTTATCTAGAAGATTGTTGAAGGTGAAAAATTCATTGATTGGGCTGATTTGATCATTGAAAATGTACATAAGGGTTTGATAGCTACGAGTAGTTTCAACTCATTCTTTCTGTCTTCTTTTTTAATTTACATTTTAGCAACATCTAAGGAGTGGGAAGGTCTTCCACACTTGCCTTGGAGTGATGAAATGGCTATTTATTAGTACTACAAAGATCTCCAGGCAATTGAATTTTGCAAATAATTTAGGAGGGTGAATGATGTATTCCTCATAAGGTTGGTGTTTGAACTCCAAGGGCATGAAAATCACAGGTTATTTGAAGAATCAAAGCAAGCCATCAAGATTTATGGTTATTTCTACATCCAATTTCCCAAATTCATGTATCTTAGAGTTCGAGGTTTTTCTAGTGAACATCTCCAATTATTGCATTATTGTCTAGACAAAATTATCTTATCTGAGATATGCAAGTAGTTTGTTTCTATGATAGAATCTCTTGAAAATGCCAAAAAGGTCATCCTCTTTCATATTTCCCATAGAAATTAGCCATTACAGATGCTCAAATTTCAAGCAAGCCATATTAAAAAAAACAATATTGTCACACTTATGCCTCAAACCCCACTCTCGTAGAGAAGATTTTGATTACATAGGTTTTGCTAGAGATAATTCCAAACATGCAGTTTCACTAGTCCATGTTCCACATTTGGAAGATTACTGGGCTAATTATTCTAATGAATTTGAAGTTAGAAAAAGTTTGTGGTCAAGGTTGACAGTTAGACAAATTAATATGTTTGAAGTTAACCTTAGCACCAATGGGATGAAAGAAGATGAAGTGAAGAAGTGATTGACCCATTTTATGTTAATCAAATTGAATGTATGCTGATTCTTGAAATTAATTAGAGTAGAAGGGAACAAGACAATTTGCTTTCCCCTCAGAAGTGTTGAGAAGAATTGAAAATTGGTTAAAATCAAAGACTATTAAATCAACTACCCCTAGTACCCTAGAGAAATACTTAAGAGCCAAACATAAAAAGGCACGCCCAAAGAAAATGTCATCACTAACCCTAGTATCAATGATCCTATTGCAGGTTCACTTGAAGTTGAAGCTGAAGTAACTTTGCAGCCACTTCAACTTCAAGTTCATAAAGAGGTGCTAAAAGTCAAAAGGATAACCTGCTCAAGTAGTAGGAAAGCAACACCAAGCAAAGGAAAAGATATAGTAACTGTTGATCTAGATCCTGTGGAAGGAAAAGTCAAATTTAGAGAAACCCCCTTAGTTCTCCCATGGCAGATAATGTATCAGATCCTCAAAACTTTCTTGAAAGTATTGATACCCAATTAGGTACCCTTGCTTTAACCAAGGTTTCTCCCATGAATGACCAAGACCTTGTCACACCTAAATGGCTAGAGACTTCCATTAAGAAGAAAATAAGTATGGTGTCCCTATCTATACCTATTGATGACTTGGTTAGCAAATGTCTAGGAAAATATTTGAAAACCAAAAAGGCCAAAACTGAATCCAAAATAAATTTTGATAAAAGTTCAGGGCATTGATCAATCAAGATTGCCAAGCCACTAGAAGGTAGCTCACATGAGGATCTCACTCCTCAAGATTATCAAGTGTCAAGGATTAACCTTGGGAAGTGAAGCTATGCAGTAAATATGAAGATATTTGAAGTTTCAAACAAAAAAATTATAGAAAGAGCCTAGAAAGATGCTCAAGATAAACAAGATATGAAAGAAGCAATGAGGAGCATGGCACAATATATCGACACTATCCTACATTTGCAACCTAAACCTTTGAATGAGATGTATGCAATTGTGGATGTAACATCTTTAGCCAATCGGAAGTTTCTTGATAATTTGTAGAAATGTAAAGCTATTGCAAGGAAGTCTGAAGAATGGTTGTAGTATGTCTTGGGTGAAGCTATAAAATAGAAAAAGTCTTTTAGAAAAAGATTCAAAGGAAAATGCTGCCATCATCAAAAAAGTGGAGTCAAATAATGAAGTCTACGAGAAAGAAAGGAACAATTGGGTAAAAGTGGTGCTCTAGATAGAAGAAATTCAAGGATTTGAGTTGTAGAGGTTCCAAGTTGAATGCCCTATGGCTGGCCTTGATGATAAGACTCTGTATGTGATTAAAGATTGTATCAAATGGTGAAATGAGGCATTGATTTAAGGGGTAACCAAGATCAAATAAATTCTAGATAGTCTCAAGCTTGTGGATGAGATAATTCAAGGGGATCTAAAGTGGTTCAATGAGCATTACGTGGGTAAGGAAAATGACTCCATGGCCCAGGTGGAGGAAATAAGAAATGAAGTATAGAAGAAGTTTTAGGAGATCTAGTAGAAGAAAATGCCATCCAGATAGGATTTTTCAAATGTCACTTATATGGAGGCTATGTTGATAATAAAATTGAAGCATTTGAAAATGCATGAAGAAAAAGTAATAGAGATGAAGAAGGAAAAGGAAGTCTAGAAATAGAGAATTACCTACATTGGTTTACCCCATCATGCAGTTATTTCTACATTTACCACTACTTACAAGACATGGAAGGCTGCAAGAATTGTGACTAGTGTGGATAGTTCTTCCTGATATGGCACATGGTCATTCGACAGTTGCATTTTGTTTTCTCTTGTTTATTTCCTTTTATGCATTTCAGTTAACACGATTGTGTTAACTAAAGGACAATTTACTCCTGGTAGGGTAATTTTGGATATTTATCCAGCTCTATGCTATATAAATATGTAATAGATAATACCTAATAGGATTCATCTCTCTGTCAACACTAAGATAGAAATACTTTTGTTTTTAAGTTCTACATTTTTTATTTAGAAGACAATCTTTTCTGAATTATTAGTAAACTTAAATAAAATTTTATAGTTTTATGTGTTGAAGCTTTTCTAAAGTAGATACTATTATCTACTTATAGTAGTTTGTGTTGTTGAGGATGTTAGTTATGTGTGAAAGTTAAGTTATATTTTTTGTGTAATCTAAAATTATTTATTTTGAAGTTTTAAGGTTGTGGGAGGTGAAATTCATACTATTCATTTTCTTATCCATTTTAACATTCAATCATGTGGATGATATTGATTGTTAAAATTAAATAGTTTTTTAGTATTCACATTCACCTTATATTCATGAGATAACTTAAGCTTTTCAATATTTTTAGTAAAATGCTCATTGGGAAGATTTTCCCTCAATAGAGGACTTAATGATTAATGATTATATTTTCATAAAAGGTTAGCTGCGCCTTATATAGCAGAAAGAAAATTTCAAGTAGAGAATTCCTTATCTATAATTAGGAATTCAACCTATTAGTGTACAAACATTTCCCTAATCAAAAGTGTTAAAATATTTGGGAAATTTTTTTTACTAGCTATCATCATCATCATCATCATCACCATTCCTCATTAGTTCATATTTCACTATAATTATTTTTTCCTTCAACTTAACCATCTATTGGTTTATCCATGTGTGAGTGAATGGTATTAAACACAAGTCATTATTGTGTCAAAACTTCATCTTTGTTCAACCAATCTATAGTAGGAATTACATTATTTCTTGTTCTACCATGATCGCCCTAGAAATAGCATTTACATTTTCTTAAACTAGCATATCCTAATATCTTAAATTCAATAAATTGGAGGGTATAGTAACTCAACTATACGAGTTGCTTCTATAGTTAACCGCTACTTTCATTCATACTAATTGTCAACATACTCTCTTGAAATTTTTGAGCTAATATTTGTTCTCTACTTATTTGCAATCAAACAATGCTCTTTCCTGGATTTGGCTTGGGCTTGATCATGCAGGGACAATCTGTGTCTATGATTGTAAGCCTTTTTTTTCATTTTATATAAATTTAAACCATGATTTCTCTATAACTTTCTCATCTAAATGACATAAATATTGGTATTGGTATTTTATTATATAATAACTGAGGTTTTAGCTCAATAGGTTAATAATGATCATTTAGAGGAGGGTCTCATCTATCCACTATTTCAAAATATTAGAAAAATATCAGAGCACATAGCTACATAAGTTGCCACAATGTCCTATCATCTACAACTTTTTAAAGAAAATAGGACTATATAGAAAGATGTGTGACAGGAGAAAAATGTATGTGTAAGCTTGGTCTCAAGTCTATAGTTTGATTTTTCCATATTATTCTATTGTAATATGCCCTACCTTCCCTTAACCAGCTTGTTGTAGTTCCAAAATGCACTCCCTATTTCTAATCAAAATGGGGACCACCTACTTAATTTTTGTGGGCTTTTTAGAGTCCTAGCCTAAGGTTCGATTCATTTTTAGGTCCTACCTAGTCTGCTAGTCTGCATCCCAAACCTGATTGAAGAACCTAGTTGATGGAAAGATAGAAGATGAATGGAGCCTTTTTTACAAATAAAAGATGCACTGATGCACCTCAATAGGTGCACCTGGTGTGCCAAAACCTTTTTAAATTCTAAGGGCACCTCCTTTGTATAATTGCATGGCTCCAAGAAGTCAAGGGTATATATATACCCCTCATCTTCCTTTCTACCTCACTTTGTTTTTCATTCTAATCTTGACGAACCGCACTAGTGCACCGAAGTAGGTGTGCCCTCCTTCAACAAAAAATGCAAAAATCAAAGAAAACACTAAGTTAACCCATAGAATGAAGTGCATCAACACACCTCCCCAAGTGTTCCTTATGCATACCATTCTCACTATCGAGAACTTTAAAAACAACAAAAAATATGTATTAAAGCACACAAACAATTAGGTGCGCATTAGCGCACTATCTAGGTGCACTAATACACACCTAATTTTGAAAGCATAGAAGCTAAAAAAAAGGAAATCTTCAAAAAAAAATTGAAAGGAAACCTAGTTTTAGGTGCACATCAATGCACTTAACCAGGTGCACTGATGCACACTTTAAACTTGTCAAAAGACTTAAGTACCCTAAAATGTTGTGCATCAAATGCACCTTCCTAGTATCCTTGGTGCACTATATTTTTTTAAATTTTTCTTGCTTTTTAAAGGTTAAATTTGGTCTTTTCAGTGATTTTCAAAACAAACTCAATTTTAGGTTTTGTGTGAATTAGTTTTAGGACATTGTTAATTAGTTATTCTTCAATTCCAGACTAATGGATGTACTTTTTGTGCAAATAAAATGGCATCTTCCTCATCTTCCCTTGGAAAGAAAATGGCACTAAAACTTGTAATGTTTAAGTTCTAGGGCATTCCAACAAAATGACACTTTCAAGATGACAACTTTGAAATCTGACATACTGATTTGGGACATACAGATTTGAAAGAATTAATTAAGATATGCGAAAAACCCACTAAGAGGTCCCAAATGGTCTCCACACTCATCTAATTAGGACTTGTCAATGTAGCTTCACACCTGGTGTTAGTGTAATCTTTAGAACTTATTATGACACTTGCAAAAAACTTTGTTCCTAAGGAGAGGGTTGTAAAGAGCATAAGAAGAGAGATCATTGTTGATCTCTGACCTAAGAACATTGAGAAAGTGTTCCATCTCTTGAGGGCAGATCAGTTCATTAGGTTAACCTATGAGAAATTATAAAAATGGTATTGGGAACACATTGAAGAGGCTTTTGAGATCATCTAATCTTCATACCTTATCAAGAAGACTCGTTTGGGAAATAAAATTGGTAAAGTGGACATGACTAGAGGATACATGAAAGATGATACTGGATACTTAATCATACTTTTGAGTAGATTTATGGGTTTACTAGCAGCTGGACACTTGAACATCTTCATAGTGCACTTTATTAAGATAATAAAGAAAGTGAAGATCCCTCTAGACTAGGCTTCTACTCTTAGTCAAAATTTGTGTGAATAGTTGGTGGTAGCGAAGAACCAAAGGAAATTCTACATGACATCATACTTGGTGTACTTGTTGGCCACAAGGGTGATAGATTATCTTGGGCTATACAAGAAGGGAAGCATGTAGGATGCTAATGCATGGCCATATATTGTCTATCCTTAGCTAGTAAAGAAAAGACTCTTAGAGTAGAGAAAGGAATACAAAATTATTAATGATGCCTTCATATTTGCCATAATCAGATTCATAGAAGGATATTATGCAAAGAGATTATCAGATGATGCAATGGCACAAATATTACTTATTAGGGCTTATTATATCCAATTTAGGACATTTACATATTTAAGGGTGGCAAGTACAATCATTAACCCCAAGAAGCTCCCAAGGAATCCCAGTGACAGACTTGTTCTCCTAGAGATTTCTTGACAACTTGTCTAACTATGATAGAGTTAGAAAGCAACATAAAATATGTTGGACCTAGCCTATGACCATAGGACCTTTTTAGGTAGATTAGAGGAAAGGTATCCCCTCTTTTGAGTATGAATGGGATCAATATCCCTTGGAAAAGTACAATTCTCCACGGCCTTGTTTTGATAATATTGGGAGAGTACAATATTTGGTAGATAAAACATTTCAACATGAAGAAGCCATCAAAGATCATTGGATGAATGTGATAAATGATGACAATATCCAAATAAGGGATTATTGTAGGATGACTTTATATCTAGCATAAAAGGCCTTGAAAATAAAGATTGCATTGAACATGCTATAGCAAGACTCAGAGGAGTTACTTGATCCTTTATTCAATGGGGATAAAATTGTGAAACGATCCATTATGAATGCTGAGGTTGATAGAGAAGAGAATTCCAAAATATACCATAGGGTGAGGCACATCATTAAAATGATGCAAGATTGGATGAAGAAACTTTTCAAACTTGATCCAATTCCTGAAATAGTAATCTTTCATGCACAAGCTTGTCTAGAAAAAGGTAGAGGGAAAAAGGTCATGATCCCTACCTTTATACCTCAATCACTGATAAGGCTAGAAATAGTGCACCAACTTGATAGGCCAATTGGTTATTATAGAACTCAAAAGGGTAAAGGCAAGGGGAAAAGGAAGAGGATTTCTCCTCAAAGAGCTAAACCTAAAGAAGGAGAAATCCCAACACTTCCATAGCAAGGGGAAGAAAACATACAAGGGTCAGAGAATACTGAAGCCACACAAGCCCAGGGTGATCCTCAGGTGCCACCAATTGCACCAAGAAAAATAGAGGAAAAAATTGAAGTTCAAGAGATCTACCCACCTTGGCAAACATATCAAGCCTCCCCCTTATCACCAAAAAGAAGAAATATTAAGACTCTGGTGAAGAGGAGACAAAAGGTAATCAAGAAGGTGATCCCTTTTCCATCCATCCTTGAACCCATTCCAGAAGAAGCTAAAGAAGATGGTGATGAGGATGAGGAGGATGATCTACCCTTGAGTCAAAGGACTCAACTAGCCAAGGCTAAAGAAAAAAGAATGAAGAAGAAGCTCTACAATTATGCCACCATCTATCCCAGATGAACCTTTACAAACCACCACATCAGAAGATGAGATGCAACAATAGATAGATGAATAGTATGTAGAGGGCACTGATGTCTTTAAGATGTCAAATTTTGACTTTATGCCTATGGGTACTAAGTTGGTTGGCAATAAGATTAGAGACATGCCAACCAATCAACCTCAATAGAAGGATTGGACTTATATGCCCCCTAAATCATAAGGACCTAAGATAGTTTTGGAATCCCAGTTATAGGTCACATTATGTGTTGACAAGGGATCAATGAACCCTCTTCCTCTTAATAAAGAAATTGAATAGGTCTAGGTAGAACTTGAAGAAGGGTCACAACAAGTATCCACTGATGAAGTGTTAGAAGAGGGGAAAATAGGTGAACAACCTCAAAAAACTTTCTAGGACATAGAGGTGAGAACTGTGGGCTCCACAGATACAACAACTACAAATGAAGAGCCTTCATAAAGGGAGAAGACCATAGAGAGGAACAATAAGGGCAAGGGTATAACTAAACAAACTCCTTCATCCTCTAAAGGAAAGTCCCTAGTACAACATGTTCCAAGGTGGCTTTGAAAAGAAGTGATAAGAAACAAGAAGCAACAGTTCACCACTAAAGAGGAGGATAGAATGGAACCAATAGAAGTATTAAGGAAACCTGATTCACCTCCTAAGGATGTGTGACCATTAGCCTTCATTATGGGTGATTCAAATTAGGACCCTTTTTCTCATGTGGCTATCTCTCCTCTAGAATCAAATGTTGAAGAACTAACTCCTATGGATTACTAGATCTAGGAATTTTTTCTTAGAAAGCCAACCTTAGAAATTGCAAAGCTGATGGTTACTACTAGGATGAAGGAAGTTTATAGAAGCTTGGAATAGTATGGGGTAGAGTTGATAACACTTTGGTGATAGAATAAAATCTTGAAAGGAAATTTGAGTGAAGTTGTTGGCCCTTTGGATCTGATTAACCCTAAGGAAACTCTAAATGCAACAATTCAGAGAAGGGATAGGGGAGCGGTTTAGTTGGACTCATTTTTGAATGCCTGTTAGCAATGGCAAGAAAGTTTTAGAGAAAATGGAATTTTGATCATCTAAGGGAATTTAAAGTTATTACATTTCATGAACAATAATGTAGATAAGTTAGGAGCAATTTTTTGAATCAAGATTTTGGCTTAATGGATGAGGTGCATAGTTGGGGAAAGAATCTATAGGCATTACAGGCAATCAAAGGCCAGTGGTATCAAATGTTAATGGATGTATATATAGTTAAAGAGTTGGATAAATTAGATGATTGGATTAAGAAGATAGTAGATAATAATAAATTAATGGAATCATTACACGTGGAGATCCTTAGGCTCAAGGAAAAATCCCAAGAGAAAATTTTGGAAGCTGAGAAACATTATAGTGATGCATATTTAGACATTTTTTTAGGATGATGCATAAGAAAAACTAATTATAGTAGAGGTAGTAGTTGAGAGATTCTAGAAATTTTTTGATGAAGTTTCCAATGATGAGGACATCTAGCAGGCTTTTAGAATAGGGGAAGCTTTGTTATAGCTTCATAGAAAACTTGACGATTTTGCAAAAGCCCGTATAGAAGTAGACAACTACAGGCAAAAAAGTGAAGGATAAATATAATGCCTTAGATTTACTATATGTGGTGTAGGTCACCAAGATAATAGAGAAATTCAAGGGAAAATATCCAAACATAGCTTTGGGATAAAGGGGAACGAAACCCAGATGCTAGAGTTTCAATTTTGACACTTGGTAAATTTTTGCATTTTTTGATCTCCATGGTGCACTGCTGCACCATGTGTGCCAAGAGTGCTGGTACAATTTTTGAAAAGTGTTTTGAAATATTCTTTGAAGAATTTAGAGGTGCACTACTATGCTAGGTGCACTTCTTCTGAGGTACACTTTTCTAGAGGTACACTGATAGTTAATTGCTAGTTTCAAAATTAGAGCTTTCCATGTATTGGAAACACATTCTTATAGCAGTTTAACTCTTACAGATGCCCAGTGAAGGTTGAGCTTCTATTTTCAGCACTTCCAAACACTTCTACAACAAATGAAGGCTCTCTTCTTCTTATCTTCTCATATTTTGTTTGTTTTATGACATGTAAAGGATCATGCATCTAATTAATGATATAAAAATGGATGGAGTCCTATTAGGCACTACTTAGGGAGTTAGTTTGTACATAATTAGTTTGTTTTATTAATTTAGAAGCATATGATTGCATGAATATATCTCTCACTCTCAACACAAATTGAGGAGATGATTTCTTATAAATACGAGATTGTAATATGTAATTAGGGCCACCATTATTTTGTTATAATATATGCTTTTGGTGCTCGCATTTGGAGTGTAGTGATTCTTTCCTAAGTGTGTTATGTTTTGTGAATGTATGTTCATGGAATGTAATTGAGCCAAAAGTTTATTGCATTATTTCTGGTTGTGCAATGTTTTAATTTTGGTGTTTTGTACAATTCTACAAATTCTATTGACATATCTAGTTTGAGAAGAGATCATCCATTTTGTTCCTACATAAATTTTTGTCTCACATGAGAACACTTTTTATGGCCTTATGATTTGATGAAAAGTGAAACATCTCACTATTGCTAAAATTCCCATCGATGATTGCATTAGTGGAATTAAGGAAGCACTACTCCTATTTTCATTGGTTACCTACCAATTTCTTCGAAGGCTTAACTTGCAGATGCGTTGTTTCCATAGCTTATGTCCATTAGGATTTTATGTTCATGTTATTTTCTTAAACCTCTTGTCACCCTATATTTGTTATTTTCTTTACTAACCCCTTGATTAAACTAGGAATTCATATAGTTGCATTGTTAGATTGCATCCATCATAAAAATAGAAAATACAAAAACATAGTTTCCTTTTGTGTGTTTTATTCTTTTGAAGAGGCAATTTTTTTTTACATTTATCTGAAGTTATCAGAACCAACAAAGGCCTTCTTGTGAAAATTCACATTTATCTTCAACTAAGCGGATTCTAGTAGGTCACAAGATCACCTAGAACCTTGGAGTTGATCCCTAGATTAGCTTTTCAAGAGAGGAGTTTGAAAGGATTCCTACCATTAAGCATCGTGCAAAATAATAGCTCAACATAACTCATGAAGTTTTCCTCTAGTCAGAGAGAGATATGGTTAGATTTTTTTGTTTGAAATATTTTTCTAGTTTCTCCTTGAAAAGTTTGTGTGCATGTGATCTTTAAAAAAAAAACACTTCTCACAATATTCTTACCCTCCAATTTATTGCATTTAAGATATTAGGATTTTTCATAATCACATTGGAAATAGCATTTGATCACCTTCAAATTTGTTGTGTATTGCATCTACATTTTCTTTGCCATTGCTTATAAGAATGTTTCAAGGTTGGGAGACACTTCAACATCCTTTACATGGTTTAGAGGTAATATCATTTTGAAAGAGGCTTCTGCAAGGGAATGAGCCTCATGATTATGGCATTAACATAGAAGAAGAAGTTTCTTCTTCAACTCATTTCACTCAACTCTTCACTTAAGTTATTCTTCCAATAGTGAGAATAGATGCTAGAAATTCCTGGGAGCCAAGGGACCATGGACCTATACTAGATTTTCTCTAGACATTGGAGAAGTTACTAATAGATTTAGTACTTCATAACATTTTGGATCATATAGTGATGCCCAATTTAACAACAACAATAGATACTTGGGATCCTCATAGGGAGACTATGCCAATATATGCATGGCTACATCCTTGGCTTCCACTATTAGGCCAATGTATGGAGCCTTTATATCTAACCATTTTTTATAAGTGGAGGAATGCAGTTCATGCCTGGCATGCAAGTGATGCATTTGTATATGCAATTTTATCACCTTGAGAAACTATATTTGATCCTTCTAGTTGGGAACAATTGATTGTTCATCTTATTGTACCTAATCTGATGACAGTTCTATAGGAGTTTGTAGTCAACCTAGCTAATCAGCAACTAGACCAATTTAACCAAGTCATGGCTTGTTTCTTCCTAAAAATATCTGCTATGATATGTTTTTGTAAAAAAAATTGCAAACTCTGCCCATTATTTGTGGTCTGCATTATTTTTGTGCAAGATCTTGAGCTAAGTCAATTAGCATGAGTTGAGTGAATTTTATTATTTTATTTTTTGGATTCTAGAATATGTATGCAACTAGATCAATTTTTCTATTGTGCTAATATGTAATAAGAACCTTCAAAAGGATCTCTATGTATATAGAAGACTACAAGTTGTGCAATTTGTCATGTATTACATCTACATTTTCTTTGCCATTGCTTATAAGAGTATTTCAAGGTCAGCCACCACTTCAACATCTTGAAGCTATTGAAGCCCTACTTGCAAGAAAATATCCCAAAGGCAAAGGAAAGTCTAAATGTAAAATTTCTCTAATCTATTTTTCTTGTGAAGAAGTTGGTCACATTACTGCAAGGTGTCCAAATAGAGAAGGAAAATAAGAAAAGAAAAGAAAAAAGTACAAAGACAAGAAGGATTTAAAAAACTACAAAGACTACAAGGACAAAGGTAAGAATCTTGTTACATGGCTAAAGATTCAGATAGTAGTGATGATGATGAAATGGTTTATATTTGTATAAAAGATGAATTAGATAATGAAGATAATAAGATGGCACTTATTTCTCATATTAGTAAGAATGGCACATGGATCAGTAATAGTGGGTGTTCTCACCATATGACTAGTGATAAGACTAAGTTTGAACATATGGAACACTATGATGGTGGAAGTGTCAGTTTTGGTAATAATGAACCTTGTTGCATAAAAGGAAAAATTTGCATTACAATAACCAATGAACTTAGATGTGATAATTCTCACTAGGTTAAAGGATTAAAGCATAATCTACTTAGTGTGGCTTAGTCGAACAACACTGGATTCAAGGTAGAATTCATGAATGGGAAGGCATTTAGAATATATAGTCCACTAATATAACCGAGAGGTGGGGGGGAACCAATTATACAACTATCATAGAAATCATTAACTTTAAACAATCTTAACCATATGAGTAATGTTATCTGAAACCACAACAAGATACTCATACACAATTAACACTAGATATGTTAACTAAGGAAACCCTTGATTAGAGGGAAAACCTTACTAGGGATGGTACCCACAAGATGATGAACTAATATAAATATTCCTTGTTAGAGGATAGACCCTATTAGGAGTATGTTACAACATTCAATACATATGAGTCCCTATTAGGAGATTACAACCCTATTAGAAGTTGTGGAAGACAACTAGACCCAGTACCCAAACAACTTCAAGGTTAAGATCAAAGAACCCACTGTCTAAATGATCTTTGTATTATCCCTTGTAGAGTAATAGAAATAAAATGTATTTCCTTCCTCTGTCTCTTTCCAGTCAACTAGAATTTTTCTCCTTTAGATCTTGTAACCAAATCTCATGCTACGCATCTAATGATCCCTTGGATCACTTATACACATTGAGCAAGAATTCTACTTCTCACACTGCACACTAATACTTCGTATTCCACTTGATCCTTTAATTCAAGTTCACATCATAAGAAAGGAAAATAACCTTCCTTTATATTGTATCTTTATAATAATTCCTTGAGTTAGCCTTAAGGCTTTCCCAATTCATTAAAATAAGATAATTAATTGATTCTCAATTACAATAGCACTATCGACTTACAATCTATAAAAAAATTCACACATGTGAAAGCATGTCTTGCGCACATGTTGGCATCATCACATGACTATCCTCAATCACTATGCAACTCTACATCTCTTTATTACATCTTAGATAAATGATAGCGATAGATCATCAGAAATATGTTTTCTAATGTTACATTTTTGCACTACTTCCAGTAAATCAAGTGTAACCTCCATACACTATTAACTCAGACTTAATCCTCTTAACCATATCATCAGGACAACCTCAGGAACATGTCCTCCACTATGAATCATCTAAAACCTCCTCAACTTCTGTGCATGATAAGATTACTGACTACTACTTTTCTAGTCTTTATAGAATTATTGCTATGTTGACATCAATGACAAATAAAATCATGAATGCAACACATCAATACTCTTGAATGCTTAGGATACTCCCCTAATGTAGTATCATTAGTATTCATGATAAAAATCTCCCCCTTTGGCATTGATGACAAAATAGATGAAAAACATCTAAATTTCAAGAATACCAAACAATATTCTACTACTGCTATTGTCATCTTCTCAAATCCTCTTCATCAATCTAAAATCTTCTAGGTATTGGTCATGAGTTGTTCATGGTGACAAACTTACAACACTTTTCTGTCCACATATCTTCCTCATAGAGATATCCTTCTATGCACTAACATATTCTTCTATGCACTAAAAATATTCTTTTGCGTACTAACATATTCTTCTATGCACTTACATGAATCTTTCTAAATCTACCTAAAGTGATAACAATCCCCCATTGACAACTCAATAGGCTCTTCACTCACATTTTCTCTCCCTATTGCATAGGAGATGTTTTTCATCTACACATTCTCTCCACCATTGACATCAATGTCAAAGGTATCAATACAAGTACACAATTTGTAACTCTTTCAATCAACTAAAGTGTCCAAAGACACTATTTAATACAAAATACCAAAATACCAAGAGTCCTCAATGACTCAGTACATACCATATACTCCCCTATATAGGAAGCATCAAAATTCAGTCTAGTCTAACCATAGTAATCTTTACCACTAGACTAATGCACTTCTTGCATCATCTATTCTGAAGTAGGTAGGGGCATAACCCCTAGCATACCTCTTAGGTACTCAAAAGTATCTTTAAGAAAAAGTTTTGTAAACATATCTACAATCTAATATTTAGTACTTACATACTCAAACATTATTTATTTTTTAGCTGCCTTTTCTCTCAAGACATGATACTTAATGGATATGTGTTTTGTCTTAGAATGTAATACTAGATTCTTAGACATACTTACTATACTTGTGTTATCACGGTAAACGATAACAGGTTCTGTAAACTCAATCCCAATATCCTTCAACATTTGTTTCATCTACATAACTTGATTACAATTATTTTATGCTACAACATATTTTGCCTCAGCTATACTCTAAGATATACAATATTATTTCTTATTGAACCAAGAAACCAATCTTCCTCCAAGAAAGAATACTCCACCACTGGTTCTCTTTCTATCATCCATACTACCTGCTCAATTTGTATCAATATATGTGCACAAGGTGAAATAATTTGATCTATCATACCAAATTCCATAATCAAATGTACCCTTCAAATATCTAAATATCCTCTTTACTATTGCATAATGATACTCTTTAGGATGATCTTGAAATCTTGCTACAATCCCATTCTATTTAAGTGTTCTTGGTGAAGATAATTGTCTTTTGATTCCATTCTCTTCAGAGAACATGTTGAACTCTCTAGAGGTGAACTCTCTTCCTTTGTCTGATCTCAAACATTTAATCTTGACACCAGATTCATTTTCAACTCTATTTTTGAATATCTTTAATTTTTCAAAAGCTTCAAACTTCTCTTCAAGAAATACTACCCACATCATTCTAGTGAAATCATCAACAAAAATCATAGAGTACCTTTCACCATAGAATCCTTTGGTTCTTGTAGGACCACTTAGATCTGTGTGGACAATCTCCAATTTCTTTGTAGTAGAGTACTTCTTGCTAGGAACAAATACTTTTCTCTACTTAGCAAACAAACATTCCTTGTAGATGAAATTAGTAGGCTTAATAATCGTAGGTAGATCTCTCGTTGCAAATGTAATGCTAACCTTCATAATATTATCAAAGTTATAAAAATGATCATAGAAATCATTAACTTTAAACAATCTTAACTATATGAGTAGTGTTAGCTGAAACCACAACAAGATACTCATTCATAATTAACACCATCTATGTTAACTAGGGAAACCCTTGATTAGAGGGAAAACATCAGTGGGGATGGTACCCACAAGATGATGTGCTAGTATAAATATTCCTTGTTAGAGGATAGACCATGATAGGAGTTTGTTATAATATTCAATACATATGAGTCCCTGTTAGGAGAATTGAATCTCTATTAGGAGAATCCAACCTTGTTAGGAGTTGTGGATGACAGTTCGACCCACTACCCAAAAAAATTCAAGGTTAAGATCAAAGAACCCATTGTCCAAATAATCTCTATATTATCCCTTGTAGAATAATATAACTAAAATGTACTTCCTTCCTCTGTCCCTATCATGTCAACTAGAATTCTACTCCTTTAGATCTTGTAACCAAATCTCATACTATGCATCCAATGATCCCTCAGATTGCTTACACACATTCAGTAAGTATTATGCTTCTTCTTGAATTGTACACTAATACTTCACATTCCACATGATCCTCTAATTCAAGTTCACATCATAAGAAAGGAATACAAATTTCCTTTATATCATGTATCTTCATAATAATTCCTTGAGTCAGTCTTGAGACTCTCCCAATTCATTAAAATAAGATAATTAGTTAATTCTCAATTACAATAGCATTTTCAGCTCATAGTCTATACAAAACCTCACATGTGTGAAACCACATCTTGCGTACACACTAGCACCATCACATGACTATCCTTGATCACTTTGTAACTGTGCATCTCTTCATTACATCTCAAATAAAAGATAGTGATAGATCATCAGAACCCTATTTTCCAATGCTTTGTTTCTACACTGCTTCTAGTAAACTAAGTATAACTTTCATATAGTATTGACTCAGACTTAATCCTCTTAACCACACCATTAGGACAACCTCAAGAATATGTCCTCCACTACACATCATCTAAAACCTCCTCAGCTTCTGTGCATCATAATATTACTGGCTACTATTCTTCCAATCTTTACATAATTACTACTATGTTGACATTAGTGACAAATACAGTCATGAATGCAACATATCAATACTCTCTAATGCTTAGTGTTACCTAGGGTTTTAAAACCCTAAGTATCCCTCCTCTTAACTCAACAATGTGAGAAATTTAAAGAGAGAAAACTTCAAAAATCATTTTAAGATTATTTTTCAATTTATAATATTTAATTCTTTTAAAGAATTAAATATTGTCACATTTAAATGCAAGATAAATAAATATCAAATTAATTCAAAAAATTAATTTCTCACATAGTTTTTTTTTTTATCGGTAAACAGCCAAGGCCATAATAAATTTTATTAATATAATTAAATGATTACATCAACTTTTTCTCTATTCAAATGGGCATTGGTAGGAAAGAATGGAGAAGAAAACCTCCATTCTAGCTCGAGACAGAACGTCCTATATTATTACATCATAAAAGTGGTATACCCTAGTTAGATCACAATTAGTAATTAAAATGATTAATACAAATGATTACGGGGCATACCCCTATTGGTTTACAATTTCTTACAAAGAAAAAATTCAATACATTTGTCGACATCCTTCTTGGTCTTGAAAAATGCCTCACCAATGAGATGAAAAAGTACTTGCACTAGTTCTAATTTCTACCAGCTAAACTTAACATAAAAATAGGGTTAGAGATCCTAAATAAAACATTACATGAAGTCCACCATAGTCTACTAGAGGATCATGAATACTAACTAGATTAAAATTAGATCAATAAAACTACCTATGCATCAACAAAAAGCCTATAATAATAAAAGGAGAGATCACTTAAAAAAGTAATGAAATATGTCCAACAATAATAATCCTCATGAGATTGAAATCTAAGAAAACTAAATACATTTGATGTTACCATCCATTAATCCTAATACTAAGAGACATACAAACCTAAATTTAATATTATAAGAATTCAATATCAAGAAATCGATAAGAAAAGTCTACCTTTGACTAGCCCTACAACCTTGCATATCAGCATGCAAAGTATCCATAGGATAGTGATTATAAAAAAACCCACAATACAATATTTCATGAATCTCAAAATAAATCTACATAAGAATCAAACATAGGAACCTAAAACCAATAGAACCATCTTTAGTCCAAATCAACATAGCCCAGGGAGTTTGAACTAAAACTAGTACCTCCACGAGAAAATATTTTAGAGGACTTTGCAAGGTTGAAAGAGAAAAAACTCAACTTTGAATCCCTATTCAAGGACCTGTGGATCTATCATTGTTTGAATTACTCTGGGATAAGATGATAAAACCCACCATCCCTAAATATCTCGCGATCCATGAACAAGGCAAAGCCCCAAAATAGGGCATAAGGAAAAAGAGTTCTAGCCAAACTCATAAGAGTATATGAAGTGCTAATCACAACTATACCAACCCAATCTAGGCCATTCATCAGAATAAAGACATGAAAATCCTCACTCATTGCAAAGTCATTCATGATTTATGCCCTATTAAGCTTAGAATATACTACTGATAACAGAGTAGCATTCTACATTTATGAAGTTTAAAGATAGATAAATTAAGGGCTTAACTTTACAGATTGAAATAGGACTTCTTGATAATGAATTCACAAATTAAATGCATACACAAAAAAAAATGAGCAATCACCCGAAATGATTTTTTCATTTAGTCACCAAAGTATTTCAAGCAAAGCCTCATGCATCTCATCATTAAATTACTTCAAATTAATAAATTCTCGAACATCAGCAAATAAGATAATCTACCATTACCAAAGACAAATAATAGGGATGAAATTTGCATCTAGAAGTAAAATACATTTTAATACCTATCGAATTTCAAATAAAAAACATAGCAAAAAGGAGTAGAGCTATAAAAGGAAATCCTGCAAGTGTTCATGACCAAGACTAATCCAAAGTGTTATAATAGCTAATTCCATCATATATTTATATTAGTATCTGTACATTACTCTAAGGCAAGATCTAAATTATATCCCGATAAGTTCCAAAGCTATTCGACTCTCAACTAGAGAAAATGAGAGAGAATCCTAGCTATATATAAAAGCCCTAAGGGGTATAATAGTCTAGGGTTACAAAATTGCTTAATGGCTTATCAAATATTAACCCTGATAGGCAGAGAAGCTCCCCAAAACACCATCTAAAGAAAATTTTTTACTTCCAATACATTGTTATTACTTTAGGGATGTCATTCAACTATTCCACAACATAGTTTGGTGGAAATTTGAAATCCACTTTAGCCCTACTAGTTTTTTTAGCATTTGGGGTGCAAAAATTAAGGGCATTAAGGTTATCAAATACCACTCCTAGTTGTATATACGCATTGGATAGCTAAAGGTATTTGATTAGCCAATCTCTGCTATCTTCTACAATGATCTCTCTCCAACATAGCAAAAAATGTATACTCGGTTCCATTTTAGGTCATTCACAATAGAACGCGAGGCTTTCTTGAATTATCAGTGATGGGTGTAATTTATCACATAGTTAATTCTATAAAGAATTAATTATTATTATTATATGAGGGTGAAAGTAAAAGAGTTAATTGGGTAAGTTGACGGAGTAGATTATATTTGGAAAGTAATGTTAAAATAATTAATTTTTTTAAAGACTTGATTGTTATTATTGTAATTTTCATTGGTAGGGTAAATTGGAAAGATAATTTAAAATGATTAATTATTTAAGAGAATTAATTATTATTGTTATAAGAGGTATTTGTGGAAATTTTCTACAAGATTGGAAAATGGATTCTAATGAAAGGAAGTTAGGGTAGTTGAGAAACTACTCAGGTAGAATTTCTTTAAAAGTAGGAAATTCTATTGTAAAAGGGTTGACTCTCCATAGATATGAAAACTAGAACTATTTTTGATTAATTACCTATGCTCTCAAATTTGATGAAAATTTTGGTTATGACAAGTAATATAAAATTATGCAGTTTTATATTTTGAAGTTTTTTCTGGAATAGGTACTGCTGCCTATTTTGTAATGGTTTATTTTCTTGAGGAGATTGGTCATTTGTAAAAATCTTTGCATTGTCTAGTTACATTTTTAAATCTTGTTTTGAGGTTGAAAGAGTTTGAGGGAAGAAGAATAAATATTAAGTTGCTTTCATCTTTAATGATTAATCATATGGATGATTATTGTTGTTAGATGAGAATTATTTTTCAGCTTGCACATTCTCTTCATTTTTATGAATTGATTATTTAAATATTTTTAGTATTTTCTAGAAAAATCCTCATTGGGAAGATTTTCCCTCAAAAGAGGAATTAACAAATATCTTTTCAAAATGGTAGTTGCACCTAATCGTATTCCAAAGCAATACAATGTATAGAATTCCTTACACCTTTGTGGGAATTCAATCAATTAGTTTATTAAGAATTTCCCTCTTTAAGGTTTAAAGTAAAGGGAAAAAACTATTTACTAACACTAGGATACTCCCCCAATGTAGTATAAAGGCCAAGCTACTAGATGGAAAGGGAAATCTATTCTATCTAGATCTAAGTGAAAGTTCATGTTTCATAGCTCAAGTAGAGGAAATTTGGTTATGACATAAAAAGGTTGTGTCATGTGAATTTTGATAATGTGATCAAAATTAAGCAAGAATAAAAGAGTGAGAGGTATTCCTAGTCTGAGAAAACTTGATAAGGGTCTATGAAAAAATTGTCAAATTAGAAAGATGGGAAAGACAAATTTCAAAAGAAAGAACTATCATCCAACATAAGTCTTGGAGCTTGTTCATATGGACCTTTGTGGACCTATTGGCATAGAAAGATGCACTAGAGATAAGTATTTCATTTTTTTGTTAAAAATTATTCAAGAATGATGACAACAATGTATTTGAAAGATAAATCTAAAGCCTTTCAAAAATTCAAATGGTATCTAGCTAGAGTTGAGAAAGAAATAGGAAATAAATAAAATGTTTAAGGTTAGATAGAGGAGGTGAATTCATTTAAAATGAATTCAATGATTTCTGCACTGAAAGTAGAATCAAAAGACAAGTATCAGCCTTTGGTACACCTCAATAGAATGACATAGTAAAAAGAAGGAACAGATCCATCATGGATTGTGCATGAACCTTGATGATAGATAAGATTGTTGCAATCAAATACTAGAAAGAAGCAATTAGTACAATAGTTCATACCTTAAACAGACTATAGTTGAAGAAAGACACAAATCAGACACCTTATGAACTATGCTATGGTTATAAACCCAATGTAAGTTACTTCAATGTATTTGGTAGAAATGTTATATCTTGAAGGAGTCTCAAAAAGGTAAATTTGATGTCAAAAGTGATGAAGGCATATTCCTAAGATACTTCAGTAG
The DNA here is from genome assembly GCA_028749045.1 of Cupressus sempervirens. NCBI lineage: Eukaryota > Viridiplantae > Streptophyta > Pinopsida > Cupressales > Cupressaceae > Cupressus > Cupressus sempervirens. The sequence continues at coordinate 610,302,092 of CM053784.1, read as the reverse complement.
AAGCAAAGCATATAAATATTTGAATCTAACCACTTATAATATCATAAATAGTGCACATGTGAAGATTGATGAGTTTGTAGAAAAGAGTAAAGAAGAGAGTAGAAAAGAATTTGAAGACTACAGAAGTTTTGTGTATTATGAACCTGATACATTTCCTAATCCATCTAGAAGTTAGGAAGCTTCACCTCTCGAGTCCCCAAAATCTCTAGAAGCACCTGAGTTGTAGCCAGTGCAACTCAAGTCATAGTTTTAAGGACTTGAGTCACAATCAGAAGCAACCAAGCTACAGTCGGTATCTAAAGGACCCAAGTCATAGACAGTGGGACCCTAGCTTGATTTAGAAGATCATGTTGATGTGAGTGGAACAAGCTCTAAATCCAAAGTACTTGTACTTACAAGATATTTCAAAAGGTTCCATGCACCTAAGTAAATCATTAAAGATAAGTCTAAAGGTGCAATGGCAAGAAACAAATTGAAAGGTACATGTTTACTTACTGAATTTGAACCTAGAACTATTAAAGAGGCTTTAGATAATGAAAGTTGGATTGAAATAATGAATGCAGAGACAAAACATATAGAAAGGAATAACACTTGGACTCTTGTTCCTAGACCCAAGTATAAAGATGTAATTGGTACAAAATGGGTATTCAAAAATAAGTTGAATGAAGATGGAGAGGTTTTAAGAAACAAAAAATGGTTAGTATGCAAAGGTTATTCTTAAGAGGAAGATATTGATTATGGTGAAACTGTTTCTCTTGTTGCAAGATTAGAAGGTGTTAGGACTCTACTTTCTTATGATGAATATAAAGGATTTAAATTATATTATATGGATGTGAAATCTACATTCTTAAATAGAATGCTAGAAGAGGAAGCCTACATAGAGAAACTTGAAGGTTTTGTAGATCCTATAAAAAAGGCTATGGTCTATAAGCTACACAAAGCATTGTATGGTCTAAAACAAGCCCCCAGAGCATGGTATGAAAGATTGTATAACTACTTAATAAAGATTAGTTTTCAAAGGAATAATGATAATAGTAGTCTATACATCAAAGAAGGTCCAAACAAGAAGATTGTATTGGCAAAAATATTTTTAGATGATACATTATTTACTAGAAATGATGATTGGTGCAAATATTTTTTAGAAGAAATGAGCAATGAATTTGAGATGTCTATGTTTGGAGAGATTAAATTCTTTTTTGGCCTACAAATTCAACAGAAGAAAGATGATATCTAAATTACTCAATCAAACTATATCAAGGAGATACTGAAGAAGTTTGGAATGGAAGATTAAAGACCTGTTGGACACCTATGTCTACAGGACACAAGCTTTCCAACAATGATGATTCCAAAGAGGTAGATCAGAATACATATAGATCCATGATTAGAATACTATAGTATGTAGTGCATACTAGGCCTAATATTGCTCTTGAAGTTGGTATGGTGGCAAGATTTTCAGCTAAGCCTAAAGAAAACCATATGATGGAAATGAAGAGAATTATGAGGTATCTTAAAGGTACTAAAGATTATGGATTATGGTACAAGAAAGGAGGCAATTTTGATTTGAAAGCCTTCACTAATGTTGATTGGGTAGGAAGCATTGATGACAGGAAAACCACCAGTGGTGAGGCATTCCTTCTTGGAAAGATACTAGTGTCTTGGACATGTAAGAAGTAGAGTTGCATCTCTCAGTCCACAAAAAAAGTAGAATATGTTGCTACAATAGTTAATTTATTCAATATTTTTTGGTTCAAACAACTATTGGCATGCATGAAGATAGAAATCAAAGATCTAGTTGTTCACTTCTGTGATAACACATGTGTAATCAACATATCAAAGGATATAGTGATGCATACCAAGACCAAGCATATTGCAATAAAATATCATTTTTTGAGAGAGTTGGTGCAAGACAAAGAGGTGAGATTGGAATATGTAAATACTAAAGAATAAATTGTAGACATATTTACCAAGCCTTTACCTAAGGATGCACTCTTATATCTAAGAGGTAAATTAGGGTTCATTCCCCTATTTGAAGCTCACTAAATAGAGTTTAGTGATGCATCAACCAAATATGTTGAAGATCAATCAAGTTGATATAGCAATATAAAGGTCAGATTGCATATGAATCTATACATTAGGTGCATGGAAACTACATTGACTATTGTCTTTGGCATGAGATGTTAAAGAGGGAGAGTGTTGTCATATGTCATATCAATATCATAGAAATTTTGTGAGGGAAAGTTTATATGTCATTTATCAGAGAAATTTTCTTGAATATTTGAAGTATCAAAGAAGGAAGAGTTGATATCAAAGAGGGAGAGTTTTCTATTAGAAGAAAAATTTATAGAGATTGATGACAAAGGAACTTCACACTGATAGAGGGAGTTTTCATGGATGAGAATCAAAATGAAACTAAGGATATTATCCTTACTTCTATATTTGGGCTAAAATTTCATTGTATTATGACATGTGTTTTCATCAATGCCAAAGAGGGATATTTTTGGATACAATTATTCAATTTTATGTTGTCTTTGATGTTACACAAATGTCAAGTGTATAATGAACAAAATTGTGTATACCAAGCTCACTCAGGAGTCAAAGGATGCTTCAGTGTAAACCAAATTCAAAGCTAGTGTCTATCGAGTTCACATGGGAGACAAAAGAAAGATGGCAAGTAACAAGGGTTAACCATGCTCACTTAGTTACCAAAGAGATTTTGTAGAAATATAGTGTCTACCGAGTTCACAGACAGTGTCTACCAAGTTCACTCGAGAGACAAAGTGAAGTTAGCATGGACCCACTATTAACCAAGCTCACTTGATTGCCAAAGGAAAATAGTTTAGGATGCAGCATTGACCAAGCTCACTTGATTAAAATAGGAAAAAAAATTATGTGTTAGTGTCTATTGAGTAGGGTCAGCTAATGAAGGATTTTCTTATTTCTTTATATTGAGCTTGTTGAATTAATTTGTTAATTCTAGCTGACTGAGTGGATGAATATTAATAGTTTTAAGTTTTACTCAAGTTGACTTGACTATGTAAAAGATATAAGTATAAGGCCAAGTTAAGGATTGAAGTGTGTGAATGTGTGGAAGATAAGAATATTATTAAGGGAAGTGAATTTGAAGGATAAGTGGAATATCCATGATGAGTTGAAAAGATTTATCTGATCAAGAAGAATTGAGTATTAAAGCTAGAATTGAGATTTGAAATTAGCAAATATGGTTGCATCAGCAATTAGATCAAGTCATTGCTACTCTCTAACCATTGTATAAGTGAATCAAATCTCTTAATAGAGTTGGCTTAAGAGCTATTTGTAAATTCTCTAACAAGGTGGCATTTCTAGACTAAAGTGTCTAAATATGTCTAACAAGACCACTCCTAATAGGGTGATTAAATTCTCTAACAAGGTCACACCTAGAAGTGTGTTTTGTAACCTTTAAAAAGGTTGGCTTTTAACAAGGCTCACTTTAGAAGAGTGAAAAACAATAACTAGTTGCAATTGGTGATTTCCTTGGAAATTGGGTTTCCTAGTTAAATCTTGATATCTCTTGTGTTCATGCTATTTTACTTATGTATATGAAACTAAGTTAATTAAGGTTAATCACACTTTAAATATTAATAAATGCATGTTCAATATTTACCAAGTAATAGTTTATATTTTAGTTCTTGTTGAGTGACATTAATTGTTAGTGTTAACCAAGTGCTTCTCAGTTAATCAAGTTACAACAGTAAACTTTTTTCAACATAGTTTTGGCTTTGATTTGTATTGACATCTAAGGGATCTAGAAATTATTTTTGTGATAAATAATTCACCTCTCCCATCTTAACTACTCTTATATTTCCAACAATATCTATAGCAAGTATATCTTACTTCTATTTCAAAACCAACACACAACACTACATAGTTGTGATCAAAAAAATTCTATGCATGGAGAAATCATTGCTCAACAAGACATTAAAATAATGATCTTTGGCTAAATCATCTTTGTACTAAAATAGAGTACAAAAGAAAATATTTCAAACTATAGGCACAATCTATTGTTGTCATGTTTTGATATCCTCTTTTCCAAGCTTTGTCTCAAATGTGTATGCTTGCACCTTCTATCTCTACTTTTTTTTTAACTAGAAATTTTTTCCTTCCTAATTATAAATTAGGAAAAACTAATTGCTAATTAAGTATTGACCTTCTTTGAAACTTCACCACTAAGTCATTGGTAGGAAACTAAGATTAGATTTTTGAAAATAATAAAGATTGGCCTACTGAAAAGCTCGAGAAGCATAAGCACCTCAAGCTACTAGAAGCTATTGAATAGTAAACTTATTGCTCAAGAAAGAGTCTGATAGATCTGGGCAACATATTATTGACAAAATCGGTAAATTCCAACACATCCCCTTTTTCCTAAATTGCTAAAATAAACAAAAAACTAGATCATGCTTGATCCAAACACCTAAATCCTTTCTTTATCACTAAAAATTTCCAATGCTTAAAGGCTTAGTGAAGATGTCAGCTAGTTGTTTCTTAGACCTGCAAAACTCCATATGTATTCACAATTATCAACCTATTTATGTATAAAATGATATCTAATTTCTATGCATTTACTTCTATCATGAAACAAAGGATTTTTTGTTAAAGAAATGGAAGAAATATTATCTCAAAATATGGTGGTTGATTCCACTTGTTCTTCCTTCAAATCAGCTAATATTCTTCTTAGCCAAACCACTTGACATGATGTTGCATTTTCTGCTATATACTCAGCCTCAACTATAAATTGGGCAACTATAGGTTGCTTCTTAGAAGACTAATAAATTACTCTAGAATACATGTGAAAAACATAACTGGAATTAATTTTTCTATTATCTAGACTTCCAACCCAATCACTATCTATATAGCCAACTAGTCTAGAATCACTTTCAGTGGTATATAAAATACCATATCCTTTCGTGCCTTTCACATACCTAAGGATTATTTTTCTTTCTTTCCAACGAGTGTCCTTTGGAGTTTCCATAAACCTAGAAATGAAATTTACTACATGCATAATGCTAGGCCTAGCTGTTGTTAAGCACATCAAACTTCCAACAAAACTTTTAAACATAGTTGGATTCACACTATTGCTATAATCTTCCTTACTCAACTTAAGACGTATGCTTGTTGGTGTAGGGGTTTCCTTGTTGGTTAACACTAAAATTTTCTAAAACTTGATGTGCATACTTCTCTTGAGAAATAAAAATATCATCATTTGTTTAATGTCTATGCTTATGTAGTATCCCGATATTCCTAAATATGTATTTCAAACTCATATTTCATAGCTTGTTTGAAATTAGTAATAAGGAAATCATCATCCACAATAAAAATAGATCATCAAAATATAAGACAATAATTAAAATCCTACCATCTATTTCCTTAATGCAAAGCATAGGCTCGCCATTACTTTTTCTGAAATTGTTGCTCGAAAAGTATGAGTCAATCTAGTTGTACATACCATGCTCTTGGAACTTTCTTCAACCTATAAAGATCTCTCTTCAGCATATATAATTTACCTTTTTCACTCAAAAATTCATAACCAGGTTGTTGATCCACATAAACTTATTCTTTTGACACACCATTAAGGAAGGCATATTTCACATCCATTTGAAATACCTTCCACTTGCGTTGGGTTGTGATTTATATGACAAAAGACACAATTTTCATGCTTGCAACAAGTGCATATGTTTCATCATAGTCTCAACCAAACTATTGTTTTCTCCTTTGACTAACAAACATGTTTTATGCTTATATATTTTTCCTTCAGCATAGCACTTGGTCTTATATACCCATTTCACACCAATGACTTTCTTATTGGGAGAAGAATTAGTTAGCTCTCCCAAGTTAAATTTCTTTCTATTGCATCTATCTCCTCATCCATGGCCTCACACCATTTTTCTTCCTTCAAAGCTTCTTCAAAGTAAATTGGATCACTATGAAAAAATAAAAAAAATTACTAGTTTCATCAAAATCATTATACCTTTCATCTTGGTATATCTCCCTTATAATTTTAGTCTTTCTTGATAGAAGGGAGGTGAGAGTAGGATTTGAACTCTTAGTAAAACTATTGTGTCGTGTAGGCTGAATCCAGAGTTGTCTAGAACTAGTAGAAAATATCTGTATGTTCTATTGAAGTTGTATGGACCTATCTAGAGCTCTCTCTCTCTCTCTCTCTCTCTCTCTCTCTCTCTCTCTCTCTATTTCTATTAGGAGAAATCCAAATCTATCGAAAGCCTTCTATTTTTATTGCTGCTTTATCTTGATGATCATCCTGTTAGGATAAACCACGAACAAAAATAAAAACTACGTGCAAATATAACCAATTACAGAAAAAATAGATCACACAAAAATGAACACAAGACACCAAGATTTAACGTGGTTCACCCAATCCCTGGGCTACGTCCACCAAACAAAAAGTCCAATATTATTACAATCCAGTGATTACAACTTGATTACAATCCATAATCCCTTACAACTCAATACCACCGCAAGAAGCAATTTTGCATCACAACATAATGAAAATACCCAACCCTAAACCCTTTTATACAAGTATTAAACTGCTTTAGGGTTATAACATGTTGGCCATAAATTAGCCATAACTTTAGTGGCAAATCTACAAATGGCAAATTATGAAGTATGTACAGTACTTTCCTGATCAGTCACCACAATCTAACAATCTCCCACTTGGGGACTGATTAGGCTCCACACTAAACAACAATCTCCCACTTGGAGACTAATCCTATAGCAATACTACTACCACATGGGGCTCCCACTGGATCAAACCAACTTGGACTCTGCTGTTCTTTTATTCATGTTCAGTCTAAAAGACCAATCGAAGCTGAAGAGGAGTTCAACTTCTCCCTTGTTACAACCTTTGTCAACATATCTATTAGATTGTCATTGGTATGTATCTTCTCCAACTTTAACTTTCCATCCTCCAAAACTGACTGAATGCATTGGTACCACAATTGTATGTGTTTGGTCTTAGAATGCAGAGCTGAATTCTTTGCAAGATGAATGACACTCTAACTATCTGTGAACAAATAATTATCCTTCTGAGGATGTCCCAATTCTTCCAAGAAGAACTGAAGCCATATATTCTCCTTGGTTGCCTCTATAGCAATAACATACTCTACCTCTATAGTGGATAGAGCATTAATCTTCTGTAACCTAAAAACCCAGCTCATGGTTGCCCCACCAACAGTAAAGACATAACCTGTAGTACTCTAGTTGGTATCAATATTCCCTGCCAAATCTTAATCAACATAGCCCTGTAAATCAGTAGTAGAGCCCCCAAAGTGTAAACACTTATTGGATTTTCCTCTCAAATATCTAAGAATCCACTTGACAGCATTCAAATGCTCAAATCCTGGATGACTCATATACCTGCTAATGACTCCCACTGCATGGGCAATATCTGGCCTAGTGCATACCATAGCATACATCAAGCTTCCTATAGCTAAAGCATAGGGTACCTTGGACATCTTATCCTCCTCTTCCTATGTCTTAGGACACATCTCCTTAGTCAATTTCAAATGACCAGGTAAAGGTGTGATGACAGCTTTAGCATTCTCCATAGAGAAACGTTGCAACACCTTCTCAACATAATCAGCTTGAGATAGTGTCAATGTTCTATTCTTCCTATCTTTGTAAATCTCCATACCATAGATTTGTTTTGCTGCCCCAAAATCCTTCATAGAAAATGCATGTGCTAACTAGCGTTTCAATCCCTTAATATGATCCATGTTAGACCTAGCTACAAGCATATCATCAACATATAAACATAAAATAATGTAGCTATCATCATCCAAACTCTTAAAATAAACACAATAATCCGAATGACACCTATTATAGCCATGCTCATGCATAAACCTGTCAAATTTTAGATACCAGTGCCGAGGTGCTTGCTTCAAGCCATATAAACTTTTCTTTAGTTTGCACACTAAGTTCTCCTTACCTTTGACCTCAAATCCCTGTGGCTGAGCCATATATATTTCTTCATCCAAATAACCATGAAGAAAGGCTATTTTAACATCCAACTACTCTAAATGCAAATCTTCAGTAGCCACAAGACTTAAAATAGTACGAATAGAAGTCATTTTAACAATAGGAGAAAATATCTAATCAAAATCAATTCCTTTTTTCTGTGCAAATCCTTTTACAACTAACTTGGACTTAAATCTTTTCTTACCTCCTTCCTCTTCTTTCAACCTATAAACCCACTTATTCTATAAAGCCTTTTTACCTGTAGGCAACTTGCATAGATCCCATGTCTTATTCTTCAGCAAATAGTCCATTTCATCTTTCATGGCAGACTCCCACTGAATCTTAGTATCCACCTGCACAGCTTCATCATAACTTTTAGGTTCACCAGCATCAGTAAGTAAAATAGAATACAAAGAGGGAGAAAATCTTTGTGGAGGTCTAATTTGCCTTGTCGACCGTCTAACATTCACTGGTGTGTGTAGTATTTGTTGTTGTGGTTGTTGCACATCATGAGGAATGGCTGGAACATCGGCTTTTGGAGTATCATCCAACACTACATAATCATCTTCTTTCTTCTCATGTTGCTGCAACAGATTTTTGTACAACACTTTCTCATTGAATATGACATCCTGACTTCTAAAAATTTTATGATTTTCAAAATCCCAAAGCCTATAACCAAATTCATTAATGCCATATCCAACAAAGACACATTTCTTTGATTTAGCTTGTAGCTTGGTTCTATGTTCAGAGTCTATATAAGAAAAAGCTTCACAACCAAAGGTCCTGAGAAAAGAATAACTCACCTTCTTACCAGTCCATGCCTCCTCTTGAATACCACAGCCCAAAGGAGTAGAGGGACCTATATTAATCAAATATACTGTAGTATTGATAGCCTCCACCCACATGTGTAAGGGCAACCCAACATGTAACCTCATGCTCCTTGCATGCTCCATTATAGTCCTGTTCATGCATTTAGCCACTCCATTTTCCTGTGGAGTCCTTGGAATAGTTTTTTATCTACGAATACCATTAGTGGAGAAATAATCTTCAAATTTATAACTACAATACTCACCACCATTATCAGATCTGAGACATTTTAATTTCTTACCAATCTCATTTTCAACCAAGCATTTCCATTTCTTAAAAGTTTGAAATACATCAGATTTGTATCTAAGGAAGTAAACCCATACTTTTCTAGTTGCATCATCAATAAATGTAACATAATAATGAGAGCCACCAAGGGAAGATACTTGAGCTGGTCCCCATACATCTGTATGCACAAGCTCTAATTTCTCCTTTTTGTTTTCCTTCCCAGTCTTTACAAAACTCACTTTCTTTTGTTTTTCATACACACAACTTTCATAGAAATCCATATTAACACATTTCAAACCTGGTAAAACTTTCTTTGAATGAAGTACTTTCATACCTTTCTCACTCATGTGCCCAAGTCTCTTGTGCCACAATGTTGTATCAGAATCTACAGTAGCTATTTGTTCTCCCTGCTCAACTGCAGCAATTATTTCTGAACATTCATTTTTCTCTGAAACAATCAAAGTAGAAGGAACAATATGACCTGTACAAAGATATAAGGTGCCTACTTTCACAACTTTTTCTACTACAAGGGAACCTTTTGAAACCTTCCAATTTTTATCATTAAAAGTAACTACACAACCCTCATCACCGAGTTGCCCCGCTGAAATTAAATTCCTACTCAGCTTTGGAACATGTCTTACCTCATGTAGTAGCCAATGATTCCCATTCTACAACTTAATCTTAATTTTTCCCTCTCCAACAATTTGACAGGGTTCATTATCCCCCAAATAAACAAGCCCAAAATCCCCTTGGACATAATCAATGAAATAACCTCTATAAGGTGTAGCATGAAATGAAGCACCAGAATATAAAACCCATGAATCATCAACACTTTCTAAAGATAGAAGAAAAGCATCCTCTTCGAATTTGCTACTTACCACATTTGCCTCCTTGTCTCCATCTAATTTAGCTCCTTCATTTTTCTTTCAATTCCAACAATCTTTCTTTTTGTGCCCTAGTTTCCCACAGTACCAGAAATCATTTGGTCCTCTCGATTGAGACCTCTTCCCCTTTGACTTTCCTCTTGATTTCCCATGATTTCTAGAGTTACTTCTTCTCTCAGTCATTTTGCCCCTGCTTTGTGCATTCAAAGAACTTCTTGATGTAGATCCACTTGAGGATTTCCTATGAGTTTCCTAACTCAAAATAACACCGATCACATCATCATATTTTAGGGTACTAGATCCAGGAACAAAGTTACTCACCGCCATTACCAAGCCATTCCAGATTTCAGGCAAAGAACACAAAATCACGAGAGACCTAATTTCTTCATCAAAATTGATACCCACAGAAGATAACTGACTAGTAATAGCATTAAACTCATTTAAATGATCTGCAACAAATCCACCTTCTGCCATTTTCATATTAAATAAATACTTCATGAGAAATACCTTGTTTGAAGCAGAGGGCTTTTCATATAGTGTCGCTAAGGTTTTAATCAAATCTTTTGTCGTCTTTGCTTTTGTAATATTAAATGCCACCGATGGTGCCAAGCATAATCGAATGCTTTTGAGTGCCTTTCTATCCAAAAGATTCCATTTAGCATCTGACATAGTTCCCTGATTCTTGGCTTTGCCTTCCAACGACTTCCATAAATCCTTCTGATATACATAGTCTTCCATTTGCATCTTCCATAATTGGAAGTTCTGCCCATTAAACCTGTCAACCCTCAGCCTACCCTCATCTGCCATCGCTCCCACTCAACCATGAGACTCCCACTTAACCATGACACTTTCCTACAGAGGATAATTGAAAGACAACCTCTCTCTAATACCACTTGTTAGGATAAACCACAGACAGAAATAAAAACTACATGCAAGTATAACCAATTACAAAAAATAATAGATCACACAGAAATGAACACAAGGCACCAAGATTTAATGTGGTTCACCCAATCCCTGGGCTACTTCCACCAAATATCAAGTCCAATATTATTACAATCCACTGATTACAACTTGATTACAATCTGTAATCCCTTACAGCTCAATACCGCCCCAAGAAGCAATTTTGCATCACAACATAATGAAAATACCCAACCCTAAACCCTTTTATACAAGTATTAAACCACTTTAGGGTTATAACATGTCGGCCATAAATTAGCCATAACTTTAGTGGCGAATCTACGAATGGCGAATCTACAAATAGTACCAATTTTTTTTTTTTTTTGGGGTGATGCCCCGAACCCCACTAATTATGAAGTATGTATAGCACTTTCCTAATTAGTCACCACAATCTAACACATCCAACTTATCATCTTTATATATAATAGACACTTTACTTGAAGTGTTAGATGATGCATCCACCTATCCATCCCATGACTCATTGTTTAAAACATCAACATCTCTTGAAATGATGATCTTCTTGGTAGGAGGGTTATACAATCTATATGCTTTATATTTTGAACTATAACCCATGAAAATACATTTCTCACATTTATCATCAAACTTTTATCTTTGTTCCTTTGGTACATGTGCATATGTTACACACCCAAACACTCTCTAGTGTTCAATTTCCCATCTATGCCTTGCCAATGCCTCAAGAGGTATCTTATTATAGACTATTTTTGTAGGAATTTTATTTATTAAGTAGACTATTGTTGCTACAACCTCTCCCCAATATTTAGTCAAAAGTCCTTTTTCTTTAAATACACTTCTTGTTATCTCAATGATAGTTCTATTTTTTCTTTCAACTACTCCATTTTTTTGTGGAGTGTAAATGGTTGTTAGCTCCTTCCTTATACCATTTTTCTTGCAAATTTTCAAAAAAATATTAGAGGTACACTCTCCTCCTCTATTATACCTTAGGACTTTAATGCAATGTCCACTTTATTTTTTAGCCTGGGTTTTAAACTCTAAAAACTTATTAAAAGCTTCAGAATTATTTTTTAGAAAATACACCCATGTTCTATGACTAAAATCATCAATAAAGGTCATAAAATAAGTACTTCCTCCTATAGAAGTAGCTTGAATAGGGCCTACCAAATCAATATGCACCAACTATAATGGTTCTCTAGCCCTTGTGGAATTACTAGAATTAAAGGGTAGCCTACGTTGCTTACCCAAAATGCAAGCCTCACACTTGCTACTAGACTCTCCAACACTTGGCTAACCATCCACCATTCTTTTCTTGGATAATAAATTAAAATCAGTATAACCAATATGGCCATAACTTAGAAGGGTCTTCAATCACACTTTTAAAAGCTGATTTCTTTTGTACTACTGTACATACTTTCTTGGGAGGTGCATCCACAAATTGAGAGATGAAATTTGTCTCAATTTTTAATGGAAACATCTGATTCTTTGTCATTTGGACTGCTACAAAAAATTTCTTGCTCCCGTATTTCTCATGGATGACACACTTGTCATTTTCTAATATCACTTTGTATCCAATCTGAATGAATTGTCCAACACTCATCAGATTGTACTAAGTACCAAGGGAAAAATAAACATTTTGAATTTCTTTCTTCTCTCCTTGCTTGGTATGGATCATAAAAGATCCCTTTCCCACTATAGGAGCAACTCCATTGTTACTGATCTCAATTTCAGATTTATAGTTCTTATTAATGAAAGAAAACAAATTTTCATTACCACTCATGTGTTTACTATAGCTGCTATGCAAATACCAAACTTTGGGGCTGCCTTCTTCACCAATATTGTACATAATGAAGGCTATATTGTTATTTCTTTCTCCAACATTTACATCAGCAACATTAACATGTTGTTGTGGTTGATCACTTTGTTTCTTCAAGAATTCATTTGCATAGTGCCCAAACTAAATAATAGCATTCAAAATTTCTCTTATTAGAGTTGCTATTTCTTCTTGCTCCTCAAGGGTATTTTGAGAGCTACTTGCTAAAATTTCTCCTCTAGAATTTCTTTTTCCAGAGCTACTAGGTCCTCTTCCTTTAGAACCACATCCAGAGTTGTTTCTTCCTCCCCCCTAACTCTTGTATTGGCTTGAGCTCTGGAAGAGTTATCTTGAGAAGAATTTGACTATCTATTAATATGGTGCTAATGAGTATGGAAATATCACATCAACTCATCAATAGTCAACTTGGAAATGTCTTTTGGATCTTTAATAGCAATCAAAAGCATATCAAAATTTTGAGGTTAACTCCTCAAGATATTCTCCACAACTCTTTGTTCTTCAATCTCTTCTCCATTAGCTTTCAGTTGGTTTATGAAAGTGGAGAGTCTAGTGTTGAACTCTAAAATAATTCATTCTCTTTCATAAGAAGAGATTCAAACTTTCTTCAAAGTATATGAAACTTCACAACATAGACTTGATCAATCCCTTTGAATGCGGTTTAGAGAATATCCCAAGCTTCTTTGTAATAACTAACTTCTTTTATTCTCAAAAGTAAAGCCTATGTCAAGGCTGCTACAATTAGGCCCATGGCCTTAGCATCTTTCCTTCTTGTCTCTCTCAATCAAGTCTTCTGATTATTTGTGAGGGTAGTGAACTAGGTAGGGTCTATGGTATCTATGAAATAACTTTTCACAAGAGCCCACAAATCATTAGCTATCATGACAATCTTCATTTTTCTTGCCCAATCATGATAGTTTTGTCCATTAAAGGACAATGATTACTGTCACACCTTTCTCTCATCTCCAACCATGTCTCTCGCATAATAACTTCAACCACCCAACAAACACAAATGTCCAAACTCACTTGGATTAAGGGGTCTACAACTTGGATACCAACTTTAGAAGAGAAAACACAAGCAAAACAACAACTATTATGCTCACAAAATCTATAGATATTTTTTACCCAAACTAGGCAGAGTGGTCAATTCATAAAGATGGTTGCTCTATATCCAACCATGCAGTGAAATGAACCAAATAACTATGGAGAAAATGGAAGTGTTGGTGCATATACTAGATTATATTGCTTTCTTTTGAAATCAAAAACTAACACACACAAAGTGGTAAACATCTACAACTAGTATATCTTATTGTTGTTACAAAATAAAAAATAAATACAGAACTATAGAGCTACAATCAAAAAATTTATATGCCTAGAGAAACCACTACTCTACAGTGCATTACATTAGCAAACTTCTGATAAATTCTTTATGTGCTAAAATAGAGTAAAAAATAAATAATTTCAAACTATAGGCACAATCTGGTGTTGTCCTATTTCAGTAGGCTCTATTTTGAGCTTTTTCTTGGATGCATATGCTTGCATCTTCTATCTTTGTTTTTTTAATTGAAAATAGTCCTTTCTATTTATAAATTAGGAAAACTTGATTGCTAAGTAAATCTTGATCTACTTGGAAAATTCACAACAAAGTTATTGGAAGGAAAGTAAAATTAGACTTCTGAATAATAATAAAGATTGATCTGATGACAAGCTTAAGCAACATAAGCACCTCAAGCTACTAGAAGTTGTTGAATAGTAAATGTCTTTCTTTAGAAATAGTCTGACAAATCTCAAAAAAAAAATGATTGACAAAATCAGTAAATTCTAACACATTTAATGTTACTATAAAAAAAGTAACAATAATATTAGTGGGACAACAAAAGAAAATGCAAAAAAGAAGAAAATGTTAATCTCTATGCCTAAGTTTCCTATTAGTGTCCAAACACTTAGTCATTTACTAGGAAAGGATGAAACATTATCACTATGACTGAGTCATCTAGTAAAGGCCAATCACATACAAACTGGTTCATTTTTTATTACATGTTGAGCAAGTCAAAGATTGTTGAGCACCCTAGTTGAGACCGAGCACATTTCTAAGTTGACCATACACAACTAAGATCAAATAAATTGGAAGATAGTTTTTACTGAGTAAACAAAAAAGATCAAGCATGTAGAAACAAAGTGCCAGCATGAATGTTATCAATGATTAAGTGTCAAAAAATTTAGATGTTGAGAAAACCAAATTTTTAATATAATTTTATAATTGTACAAACACCTATGCAAACCATTTTTGGCTGACTTCTATATGTACATTTAATTATTGTAGAGATAGTGAAGATGGTGTTTGTGTGTCTTTACATAATGTAATGATCTAGAGGAAAGAAAATCAAACAATAAGAAAATAAGATAGGAAATGACAAAAGAGATTAATTATGAACCATTGATTATGACCTAGATATTGTCTATTTGAAGAGGGTTCTAACCCTAGGATCAATATAGTATGAAATGGTATGGAATGGAAGAGTGAATACACAAGTGAAGGAGTGAACAAGGACAATATAGAGCAAGAAAGGTTGAGTTTAAAAGGAGATTAGATAGAGAAATCCAAGAAGTGAAGGACACAATAGAGATATCATATTAAGAAATTAGATTAAGATATTGAACATAGGAGATCCAAAATTAGTTTATAGAGAAAATCAAGTGTTGGGTACTAAATCAATTTGAATAGGCTGAGTAAGGGAAAATATCTTAACCAAGTGATGCTAACAGGTCCATGTAAATCTCCTAATAGAGTCCTTACTTGATTGTAAGTGTAAAATCCTTTAATAGGGTAAGACCTAGCAGTCTTAATAGCTTTTAATAGGGAACACCTCTTATAGGGTAGATCATATGTTATGATCAAGCATTGTAACCCTAACAAGCTAACTCTATTGTTGCAACAATGAAGATTCATGGGTTTCATCCCCACACCAGTTTTACCTTCACATTGAAGTATTTCTAGGTAACCAAATCATTTGTGTTTTGTGTTGAATCTTTTCATGGATGTGATGTTTTCATTTACAATTTAGTATTACAGTTTTGATGTTAGATCTAAGATATGAGATGTATTAGGTGTGAATTCAATAATTTTGTTTTGTAAGAAAAATTTATGATCCTCATCTCCCCCCTCCTCTTAGTATCTTGTTTCCCATTAAATCCTTCCAACAAAAAAGGCATACACTTCTTGATCTTGTGAATGTTATCATCTCTATGAATGAAAATTTTAATGAAGTTGTAATGGAGAAAATTAGTAAAATGGTTACCTCTAATTTGTTTAAAAATAGACCTTCATCTTCTCATGAAGTTGGTGAATAGGAAAACACTAATCTAGAGGGGGTGGAGCCAAAAAAAATCCTTCATGATCTCATCCACATATTATTAGATCTCTTTGAATTTGAGGACCTTAGAGAGAGAATATGGACCAATCATTTTCTTGCATTCTATTCATAGACATGGAGAGGAAAATCTCCCAAAATTTTATCAGATGCAACAAGAAGGTTTAAAACTACATCATGTCACCTTCACTATTATTTTATCTACATGTAGTCATGTACAAAAAATTGATCAAGGGTGGAAAAATGTCAATTGCATGGTTAAATATTATTGGATCACAACCAATATGGATCAGTATACTTGTATGGTGCACTTTCTTGGTGAGGTAGGCCATCTACAAGAGGCCTATGATTTTATCAAAAACATGCCACTAAAGCCAAATTCTTGTGTATTGGGAGATTTTCTTACTGCCTATAGAACCTATCATAATAAAGATCTAGGAGAATATGTGATAGATCAATTTTTTGAGATGGAACCTACAGATACTAGAAATTTTGTTATGATATCAAACATTTACATTACAATAGGCATATGGGATGGAGTACAAAAGATAAGAAAGCTTATGAAAGAAAAATAATTGAACACATTACTAGCATATATCTTGATTGTGGTAAAAAATAATGTATATCCATTTCTTGTAGATGACATAGGATGACCATAAATAGAAGTGTACAATACTCTCGACAAGTATGGTGAAGAAAAAGAAGAAGGTTATTCCTCTATTATGCATAGAGATGTACAATATTAGATAAATTATTTCATATTTTAGAGATTAACAAGAGAAAATTCATTTAGACCATTTCATTTTTTTATCCATTGATTTTTCAGCTATGAGAAAATGGCCTATATCTCTCATGGTGATCAAGGCCCTAAACATTACTACTTGAAACCCATTTTTATGTTATCATCAATTCTTATGGAATAGAATGTCAATTTAGAAAATTATGTAATTAAAGATGTATCTATGGCATAAAAGCCAAATTATATTTGTATTGAACTCGGACAAGCATCGTGAAGTCACCATCTTAAGATCTATTTCTTAATCTTTAGAGGCCAATAAGAAACATGTGGGTGCATTTGACAATATCAAAACTGCAACTATATGAGGATTTTTGTACCATCAGGGAAATAATGTGCACTACAAGTTGTAGTCTATATATTTTCTAATTCATATGGTATATTTAATAAATCACAAAAAAACTAGAGAAAATAAATGGTAGGAAGATTAGAAAAACAATTACAAAGTGCTAATATGAGTCTTAATGTCCTGTAGAGCCTTCAACATCCCATAAGAAAGCTCTTGGTGCACTCAAATGCATTCCAAATGCTACATCCATAAATAGTAATGTGAAATCATGGTCATGAATGTGCACTCTATATGGAGGTCTTCACTTGCATGAAAAAGGTTGTCCAAACAAGTAAACTGATTACACTAAGAGACATTCTACAGTCACTTACTAATGCAAATATCTATAAGAATAAATAGATGACCAATTTAATTTGATGTGATTGTGATTGTTGAATGAATGTAAGTATTAAAATCCTATTGCACATTATGACAAGATTGAAGACAAACACATTTAAATAATACTACTTAATGTTGAGGTGCCTCCATTTGGGTTCACAATGGAATGTTTTTTGGGTTTTAGGGGTCTTCTTTTAGCATGAGTTCCTTGTAGCCTAGTTTGAATCAAGTTTCATGCTAAACTTTTTATACCCCAAAAAAGACCCTAACACCTCTTCTAGGGTGATAAAAAATAACATAACAAAAGTAGGATGCACCATAAAGATAGAAAATCAAATTATGATTTTTTCCAAGATAGATATGTCACTCATTATTTATGTTCCTTTTTTAATGATTGATAAGTTTTTGGAAGATATTGTGTGATGAGTGATAAGAAGAAGACCTACCCATGGATGGTCCCTTTTCCATGATGAGTAGTTAAGGTTTTGTGTCTAAGGTGTTGGAGGCTTATGGTTCTACCCTAACTTTATTGCTAAAGTTTTTGGGAATAATATAATTGAATATGGGAATCTTTCATGAGAATTATAAATTTGTAGGGAGTCAACTATTCACAAGTCAACTTAACACTTGAAAATAATCTTATTTTTCCTACTATTCTACTAAGTTGAGAATCTAAGATTTAATGTACAATATGTAGGTTAATTTTTTAGGCATGATGAGATAAAGAGCACAAGAAAAAGGTATTTATATGAATCTAATATTCAAGAATAATGCAGTTGTCACTTTACTAGGGAATTAGACTATAGAATACATTACTCGAGTAAGGAAGTGGTCTTGGTCTGAGTAAAAGTCTCAAGAGACAATTTTTGGTTGATGGTATTGTTTTTATATATATTATATAGATTTTTTACTTGGCATTGGCTATAGGTACCTAAAACTCATCTTTAGTGTGTCTTAAGGGAAAGATCAAGGGATAGGTTTTGGTTGATGGTATTATTTTAATATACATTATATAGATTTATTTACTTGGAATTAGTTGTAGGTACCTAAAAGTCATCTTGTGCATGTCTTTGGGGAAAGCTTGAGTTCATCTTTTCACAATAGTAATCAACAAAAGAGAAAACACCAATCTTGGAAGCCTTTTCATATCTTTAATAATAAAAGAGAGGAACATTTTTTGTATTTTATATGTGCTATATTTTATTTTATTTGACTTCAAGACCTAGATTGAGTAGAGATTAACAAGAAACAAAAAGGGTTTAATAGGAAAAGGTGATGCTTAGGCCTAAATCATAAGTAGGATTTGAATAGTTTTAATTCTTAATCATTGATATAGTGTGGCTCGGGTGAGTACATGCAAGGATGTATATTTTGATAAAGACATTAGGAGTTGAATTTTGGGTTATATTAAACTCAATTTAATCTTATCTTACTCTAGGGCATTGATGGAGTATAGATTAGAGAGAGACGACGAGGGTTTAAAAAGAAAAGTTGATGCTTAGGCCTAACTCAGATGTAGGATTTGAATAGTTTTAACTCTTAGTCAATGATAATGGATAGGGTGAGCACAAGGAAGGAGGTATATTTTGCTAAAGCCATATAGAGCTATAATGTAATCTTATTTGACTCTGGGCCCTTGACCAATAAATGTAGTCGATGGGTGTAAAGGAGAACTGTGACTCTTACTAGTCTTCTCCTAACTTGTGCTAATTGTAGGCAGCTCTATGACAAGGTAGAGAGGTTCATAAAGACATAATTAGGAGTGGTTTTACGTTTGATATCTTTGTAGAGAATTCCCTCATAGACATGTATGCTAAATGTGGGAGAATAAAGGATGTGTCTAAGATGTTTTATAAAATGACTAAACATGATGTTGTGTCATGGATTTTGATGATTGTACATTGTGTCATGCATGGTTCAACCCATAATATTCTTCAAATCTTTGAAAATATACAAAATTCAAGCACAAAGCATAATTATATTACCTTTTTTGGGGTTTTGTGTGCTTATTGTCATACAGGGTTGGTCAATGATGCTTGTCATTTCTTTCACTGCATGAGTAAGGACTACCACATTAGACATTTAGTGGAGCATTACACTTGCATAGTTGATCTTCTTGATGATGTTGGAAATCTCAATGAGGCTTGGGATGTAATTCAAATGACACTGATGAAAGTGGATGCTATTGTATGGGGAGCATTACTTGGTGCTTGTCAAATCAATTGCAATGGTGACCTAGGAGAAATTGTAGCACAATGCCTTTTTGAAATGGAGCTTGAAAATCCTACACACTATGTACTATTTTTAAACATTTGTGCATCTGTTGGAAGGTGATATGCTTTCAAAAGAGTCTAGAAAATGATGATAGATAGCAGGTAAAGAAAACACCAGGGTTCAACTAGATTGGAGTAAAAAATGAGGTAAATACTTTTATTGTAGGAAACATGTTATATCCATACATGTAAAAAAAGGGAACATCTTTTAAAAAAATATGGTTTGAATCATGAAAGATAAAGGGAATAAATTGGCATTTGAAGAGCCTCTAGGTGGCTAAAGAAACTAGAGTAAATACAAAAGAAAAACCATTACCTATAAGCTTTGTTCCGAGCAATGCAAATGAGTTTTCATACAAAAATACATGTGTCTAAAAACTAAACTCATGGTAATCTTGTCAGATTCTAGGCACTTGATGGAGTAGAGATTGGAGAGAGAAAATGAGGGTTTGATAGGGAAAGGTGGTGCTCAGACATAAATTAGATGTAGGATTTGAATAGTTTTAAATCTTAGTCAACGATATAGTAGGGCTAGGGTGAGCACAATATGCAAGGAGGTATAGTTTTCTAAAGCAGTCTGGAGTTGAATTTTGGTTATTATTTATTGTACTCAAATCTTATAATCTTCAACCCTTACATAGTGTTGAGATTTTGATCTAGATTTAAGGGTTTGAGTTAGCACAGAACTAAGGAAAAATATATAACCTCTTACATTTTTCCTCCTATAATAATTAGATAACCCTTTTCATTAAAAAAACAACAAGAAGATAAACTACCCCTACTTATCTTCAGGCCACCAGATCAAATGGGAAATCATAAACTCATACAAAAAAATGCCACATAATTGTACATGGATAGCCATTAATTCAAAAACCCTATCTAATATTATAATATATTTATGAGGTATTTTATGAATAGCATACTTACATAATGCACAATTTCGTTTCAACCTCTAAAGCCCTAATGATGTAACCTCCTCTATTTCCTAAACTTTATTATTTTTCTTCTTTAATATCACTATTTGTTCTTAGATGGACTCCATGGAAAAAGATTGAATATTATTGATGAAGAAACCAATCATAAAAATATGAGAGGGCAAATGAAAACCCTAAAAACAAATGTAAATTACATAATATTTTTTGTGCAAGCACTCGGTATGATACCTGATGTGAAGAGTGTGTATGTAAAGAAATAAAATGTATGGTGGCACAAAACTAGATCCCTAGGTGTGGAGATGAAAAAATACAAAGCACAGTGGCAAGACACAAGATCCCTGCTAGTACATTTAAATTGATCAAAATACCTAATATGGTTTTTGCATTTAAATTGATCAAAATAAATTGGTCTATCAGTATGACTTTTTGTGTGATCATTTGAAACATAATTTTTAATATACAATTCAGACCAAAATGAAAAATCAGTACCAAATAATGATTTGACATTATATTTCATGACACAAAACAAGAAAAGAATCAAAATTTACAAGCTAAACATAAACAACTAATTCCTCATGCATGTCATTGACAAAGGGAACTCAAAGATTATTAGAGCCAAATCATTCCTTGTGCCCCAAATAAAAATTCAAACCAATTCAAAATAGTACACATCGTAAACACACATCTTTGGCTGGACTTTGAAAGAAACCATAAACCTGCAAATTTCTATTTCCAAATTTAGATTAGAGGTGTTGAGATAAATAAAAGATACATAAAATAAAGTAAAATTGAAAACTAAAACTAAATCAAAAGGATGTAAGATTGGACACAAACTTTATAGTCATCCATCTAGCTAATCTAGGAATTTCTCTTATTTAGTTAAATTACAAGTTACAATGAATAATAGCATCAATAATAAAGACTGCCTCGGCAAAACCAATGTCATGTCAGAAATCTCCATAAAATGTGGAAAAATCAACATGAGTCTAAGTCTTAGGAATATTGACCAGTCAAAGTAGTTGATTAACTATCATTAGCTTTAACATAAATGATACATATACATAAATGCTCAAATCTAAAAGAATCTATTATTTCATTACCAGAATACCATGATGTACCAATTATGTCAACCATTTCAATAGAAGCTCCAAAACTTGTCTAAGAAAAAAAGGGCAAGAATATTATAGGAGTGCTTTACCACCCTACCACAAACCTATTAAGCTTCCATAAAATCTTTCCTAAAATGAAAGATACCTAGCCTGGCGTTGAGGGAGACTAAATAGGTAAAACCAAAAAAGTAATGAAATTGTGCAACACATTGTCTATAATTCAACTAGACAAATAACACATCTTTGCAAGACAAGTGATAATTATTTTTGTAGCCCAATGCAAGATGATACATTTCGATCAATTACATAGGTAATGTAATTAAGCACAATAGGTTTCTTCTCATATATCCATTAGGAAGGCCTATCACACGTTAAGGAAAAATCTTTCCAAAAATTAGGACTTCACCTCATAATAGTAAGGTAGTACAATCACTCTCTTAATGACTCAGTTTATTTCAATTAAATCATGTCATAATAAATCTAAATATTGACCAATATCAATACTTAGTTATCTCTATGTGCAATATTTCTAGATATCTAATCCAATGTAGGTAATCCTCTTAATCTAATTATTTATTCCACATGAAACATGTCAACTACCTATTATAATTGTGCATCCATAACACTGAAGGTACATCCATTATATAATATTTTCAATCACATAATATCACATTTGTCCTACATGTCTTCCTCTAAATCAAAGGTTTACTCTTTAGCCAAAATCATGTTACAAGAAAATGAATTATTGATGATTAGTCATTATGATGATTTAAACATAATAATAATTACATCAAAGAACTTCTTCCATAGTAATGAAATAAACAAGAATTTAGGTCAACTCATGTATTGTATTTGCCATCTAGGTGGACTTTTGACCATGCATATAAAATAGATATGTAATAACAACTTAGCCCAAAGTAGCTTAATAACCACATTATTGGCAGCTAATGAAATACATCAATCGACATGTTATTCCATCCTAACTTCTCCTACAATAATATCATAGTTGATCATACATCATCAAGGATAACTATTGCAAGATAATAAAAACTTCCACATATTACATTGTCATGGAAAGCGTATCATGACACAATCACATCATATTAAGTAGATAGTACAAAGATATTCTTCTTACATATACTAAGATAATTTTAATATTCTTTAAGTTTACCAACACTATTTAACTAGTGTAAGGAAATACTCAACTATCTCATTGAAATGTGTCTAATTTAACAAAATTTCCTTTTGACTACTTGGAAGACAAAAGAGCACACTTTTCAAAGTTACAATCAATCACTTCAAAAACTAGATTACATCTACAAACCTCATAGCTCTTTGCTAACTCCTTGTAGTTCAATGTTGTTTCAATTTAAAGTCTAACATCTCTAAAAGTTTACACTCAAGACACTAACTATGAACATTTCCATCTTTGTCCCAACTTTAACAACCAAATATGACTAGCATAGTTTAAACTTGTTCAATTTTATACCTGTTGGTTTAAAAGGAAAATGTCATCAATGCACATTCTTCTAGCATAAGCTATTTGTTTTCTATGCAAAAAAAAATCTAACCAATGTACAAAATCTTAGGGGCATCAGTAGTCAAGGAAGAACTGTAGGTTAGCAAGAGTTACAAAGTTGTTCTATACTACATGCAGACATATTCAATCCACTTCCCTGTGCACTATAGCACAAACATTCATTCATCACATACACTCATTCATACATCAAAAATTATATAAGTAAGAGAAAGGATAAAGAAATAGGTACAACTATTATTAACCCAATTCCTTACCAAAATCGAAGCTCAATCTTCTTCCTCTAGACTCAGGCATCCAAGTTTTCTTTTGAGAAATCTCTATAGGGGAAGCCATTGGTAAGCTTTCTTGACATCCTTTTCACCATCATAAAGGTTCAATCTAAGCATCCCTCAACTAACAAACACCATTTCCCTTGCATTTCTTTTGGGCGACAATTTTCTCCCTTCCCCATCTTTCCTTCTAAACATGGCATTCTAATTTCCATTAACACCCACAAAATTTGTAGTCGTGCTAGCCATAACCAATTCCAAACCCAATTATCAAAATGAAAAGACAAATATCTCAAATTTTATACCCTGATTATCATAGATAATCTCCAATGTAGTCCTCAAAATGCACAAAATTCCTCTAAAATGTGACTCCCTTGTTGGTCTCAGATTGGTTTTAACAATTGAGTGTCAACACACTTAACCAATTCTAAAGATGATGTTGATTATAATATAGATTCCAAGCTATAGTATGTGTTGAGCATAGTTCAAGTGTTGAGTGATAAGTGATTCTGAGTTACTATAGGTGCTGAGCAAAGTATAGATGCCAAGTGAGATAGAATTTATATATGTGCCAAGCATCAACAATTATTAAGTGTCAAGTAACATAGAATTAGCATATAAGTTTGTGCCTTCACAAACTTAGATGTAAACCATTTTTTGAGCCAAATTAGGATGAATCTCAAAGAAACTTAAAGATAAGATCGAATCTTTTGTGTTACCTATGTAATTAGCATGCAACCAATAAGAAAAATGGAGAAGGCATGCAACCAATAAGAAAACTAAAAGAATTGAATGGGAAATGAAGAATTAATATTGATCATAGATTCATACCTCACCCTAAGTCTTCAAAGCCTTTAAAAGGAGGATGAAACTCCATCTTGTGCATGTATGAGTAAGAGTTTATGGGAGAATGCTAGCAAAGTGCAGAGGGTGTAAAGACTTAGAAAAAGTAGAACAGCATTGCAAAATTCAGTTGATCAAGAATAGAGTATCACAATTTCAAGGAAAGACAAATCAGATCAAGGAAGGATCATAACAGACAAAGTAGAACAAGGATCTAGAATCAACAATTGAAGATTTCAAGTCATCAGGTCAAGACTCTAATAATCTCTAGCCATTGTATTAGGAATGAAAATCCTATGATGATAGGTTGGTCTAATAGCCATGTTGTAAGCCTTTAAACAAGGTGCTAAATTCTTTAATAGGGTAACATTCCAAGTGAGTGTTTGTAAATCCTTTAACCAGGTCACTTTTAATAGGGTGTGAAGTCTTTAACAGGACAAGCCTTTCATAGGGTAGACCATTGGAAGTGGTCAAACTTTATAACCTTAAATAGTTAGATATTGTTGCAGTGATACTTTGTGGGTGTCATCCCCACCCCAGTTTTACCTTCTCATTTTTGGAGAGTTTTTGGTTTACCAAAATCTTGTGTTATTTGTCTTCATGCATGTCTTTAATTTTTTAATTATTAGATGAACTAGATGCATGTGAATGATTTCAGTTAAAAGGTTCTGAAAAGGTTAAAGTTTATTACTTTTGATTTACCCCCCATCTCAGAAGTAAATATTTCCACTTGCAAATTCCAACAATTGATATCAAAGCCAAGTTCTCACAAGAAGGAGCCTTACAACTTGGAGAAAAGATCTGAAAATGGATGTCTACAAACTTGGGTAGATTATAGAGAATCA
Source organism: Cupressus sempervirens (assembly GCA_028749045.1). Lineage (NCBI taxonomy): Eukaryota > Viridiplantae > Streptophyta > Pinopsida > Cupressales > Cupressaceae > Cupressus > Cupressus sempervirens. Next base: position 610,276,700 of record CM053784.1, on the reverse strand, counting down.
AGCAATTGATGTACAACTTGCTCTACACACTTTGGAAGAAGCAAGAGAAGAACTGAGAAAATCCTTAAATAGAAGAAGAGAGATTGCCATAGTTCAGAATGATACACAACACAAGGAGATTTACACCTCAAACTATTTACAAATGGAGATTCCAAAGAGTTTGATTTAGAAATAGCAGAGTTGATGGAGATGAATATAGCCCAAGTAGAAGAAATCAAAACACTCAAGATTGAACAAGAATCACAAGCCATAATGCTCTGTGAGGTGACTAAATAGAAGAAAAGAGCCATTGAAGATAAGGCTATGCTAGAAGATGACAAGAGAAATCTTGCCAATAGATTGGAAGAAAAGTCAATTGAACTTGAAAGAATTTCAAACATGCAACTAGACACCCTAAGCCAAATGATGAATGCACATCATGAACTGAATTTCAAGGATATTGAGATCTCCACATTGAAAATGAAAAATGAACAACATTAAAATGACTTGAAAAGAGAGAAGGAGATTTCAAAAAGCTTTCAACAAACCAAACAAGGCCATTAAGTTCTTTGAGCATCTACTAAAATCACCAAGGGCTAGCAATGATACTTCAGGACTAGGATACACTAGTACTAAACTAGGACTATCAAAACACCAAGATTTGAAGGTCACTACTATAATTTCAAGAAGTATAGACATAGAGCTTTTGAGTGTAGATCAAAGCCTATGTGGACACCTAATTAGCCAGCAAGGGAAAATAACCATGGACATCACTACAATTGGGACTACAACACTGGGTATAGTTGTCATTACTATCAAGAATATGGACACATCACTAAAAATTTCATAAGAACACATTTCAGTGGAAACTACAGCAGATGGCTTAGCCAAGTTGTTTGAAGACTGGTCATATCAGCAAAAATTTCCCAACAAGGTCAAAGGCACCCAACTTAGATATCAACAAAGGAAAAGGAAAAGTAGATGTCGAACACATTAGAGGAGAAATGAATAAGACATGGAAGAAGAAAGATGGGAGTAGCACATCAAATGAAGGGATCACTTCACCTAAAAGGTCAAGTGATCACACTTCATCAAACTAATGCACAAGAAGGCATATGAAATTGATACATAAAGCTTTATCATAAATTAGTTCATAAATAAGAAAGTACTGAAAATAAGAGATCAACATGAATAGAGATGCAAAGTTAAAATTTTAGGATTTCATAAGTGTTGCTGAGTTGCCCTTAGATGTTGAGTAAAATCCTAGTACATGCCAAGTTGATTGCCAAAATTAGTAGAAGCCAAATGATTGGTTGTAGCCGAGTTGGTAGAGGAAGCCAAGTGAGGGATACTTCTATAGATGTCGAGTGGTGGAAAGATAATGGAAGTTGAGTAATGCAGAAATGCTTAAGAAGCCGAGTGGATAGTTGTAAATGCACTAAAAATTAAATGCTATGGAAATAGGGTATATTATTGCATTTTGAATCATTTTTCTTCATCACGAATGAAGAGAAAAGACAAAGAAGAGTGCAGAATGACTTCAAAGAAAAGAATCCAATATTCAAGTAGATTTCAATAGTGATTCAACACAATTTCATCAAATTTGAAGTATTTACATTGTGTCGAGTTATGCAGTTTAACATTTTCTTTGTGTTCAAAGCCTAGATTGCACAAATGGCTTCTAACTCTAGGAAAACATAGGATAAAGAGTTGTTTGAGGTTCAATTAGTGTCAAACAAAGTAAAGCAACTAGATTTCTAGCCACTCCCTGAAGTGGCATATAAAAATGACCCAACTGGAGCCCTATCTATTATACCTCCTAAGGTAGTTATGGTTCAAGATGTTAGAAGATGTTACAACTACAAAATTGGAGCCATAGGAGATATGGAGATGAGGGAAGCCTATGAGATATTGTGTGAAATGGAGTTTTGAAAGAAGAGTATCAAATCATTGAAAAGAAGGGTTTGATGCATGCCCTAGAATTCCCTATAGTTTTCAGAACTGAATGGATCAGGATAGTGCTTAGCAAGATACATAATGGAAGTTTAACATTGGAGGATGGTCCAATAAAAATAACAAAGATAATTGTACATAGAGTGATGGGGTACCCAACCCTAGATCAGCCAAAGACCCTTAGGAGTGATTCTAAGGAAGTAATTGAAAAGAATACTGGTGCCAAGTGGAACAAGAGAGGAACGACAATAGACACCATCCAAGACCCTCTTGTTGACCTTTTTGTTAGGGTTATTGCACACAAATTTTACCAATCTAGTAGAATTAATAGGCTACCATGCATTTCTATGGATGTGGGTTACAAATTAGTGAAAAAGGATCATACTTATGATCTTGCAAAACTGCAACTACAACAAATCAATGAAAATTTAGCTACAATAAGGAGAACTAAGGGAGCCCAATGCAAGTTTGATGCTATTTTGATTTGCATATTCTTCTATGTACAAAATGAATTTCCTTCTTTTGGTAAAATTTTCTTTATAGCAAATAGGTCTATCATAGCTCAAGTTAATGAATACATAGAACAAATGGGAGCTAATTTTGAGACCCTAATGACTAGTTATTTTGAAGACTTCAAGAAGACCACGAAGTAGAGGCTAAGAATACTAGTTTCATTGGTAGAAAAACATGTAAATGATGTATGCTTTCTTGTAGATATTGATTATACATACATACAAGCTTCCATACCAAGAGTTAGATGATTAAGACCTCTTGGCTATGAGATAAACATAGATGAAGCAACTACAACGATAATTGCATTATTAGTAGAGGAAGTGAACAAGAGTGCACCACATTTTGGTACTTATGTTGTGGTAAGGTCAAAGGTGGATATGGAGTTGAAGACTACCTCCAAACTAAAGAAGAAGGACAAAATTTTAAAGAAACTTAAAGCCAAATTTGGTGAGGGCACTACAGAAGAAGACAAAGATGAAGAAGCTGAAGATGATGAAGAAGAACAAGGACATGAGACACTTGCTTTGACCCAAGGCATGGGTGAAGATTTAGAAGAAGAATAAGGTGCCGAGCATAAAGCACCCAAGGCTAAACCAAAGAAGAGAAAGGCACAAAAACAACTAGTTGCACATTGCAAGGGGAAGAAGAAAGCAACAAAGCCAAGCCTAGCCAAGCCAACTACAAGGGTAGACATGAGGGAAACAACACAAGTGGCAAAGGAATAGGGGAAGTAAAAAGCCACAGAGCAAGGAGGGCCTACACAACAAAAGAAAAGAACAAAATATGTTGCACCCCTAGAGTTAGATGAAGAAAAGACAGAATCTAAAAATGATCAATTTAGATTGGTGAGGCATTCCATCAAATTTAATTTGGAAAATATTTGTGATAACATTAGAGACAATGCAGATTTAACTAGATTAAAAGGAATTGATTTTAATAAATTGTCAAGAGAAGAAAAAAACATAGTGGAAGAGTCTATCGACACTATGATGGCCAAGTTCAAGACCACCCCAATTGAACTAGACAATTCTATGCCTAAGGAGCTAAGCTCCATTGTAGAAAATAAATGGCATCACTACCTTAATATGGAAAAGGAAATAAGGGAGTCAACATTAGCTTGTGTGATGCCAAACCTTACTAAAGGTCAAATAAGCAAGGCCAGTAAGAAACATGGGAGAAAATTTGCACTCAAATATAGAGCCTTTAGTATATTATAGAATAAAATAAAGGATTTTGTAAAGAAATCCACACAAATGTGGAAATTGATTTATGGATTGACTACTATCAAGGAAGGGCAGGAAGATCCCTTTGAGGGAAGAAATGATGAGGAAGAAGAGGAGAATGAAAAGGATGAAGAGGGAGAGAAAGAGAAAGAAGAGGTTAGAGAAGAAACAACAAGGTGAAGAGGCAACAACTAAGGAACAACAGCCAAAACAGAGTGTCCAAGACACCCAATTGCCACCACCAAGTCCTCCACATATAGCACCTATAGAAACTATAATTGTAAAGGATGTTCTTGACACCTCAGGTTAGAACATCAATCCATTGACTATAGAGGATCTCAAAAAGATCCTTCACCAAACAACATTGCAATCACAATTGTGCAGAAATCTTGTTTTGGTGAGTGTAAAAGAGTTGCAAAAAGCTATAGAAGAAATTACTAAGGAGAAGGTGAACACATAAGAACCACCTTCACAACCTCACACAATTACAGATGATCAACCAAAAGAGAAAGTAGCACAAGACACAACTGCTAAGGTTGATCCCACAGTAATAGCAACAACAACTACTGAGGAGCCAACAAAGGAGCAGATAGGACAAGATGTTCCTACAACACAAAGCCAAGGTGCACCTCCTCAAATCATTGTCATTGATCAAAGTAGTAGAGAAGAAGAGAAGGAAGAGGAGAAAACCCCCAAGGAAAGAGAACAAGAGGAAATACAGACACTAGTAAACTTTCCTACCTCAAGGATTCCTACCAAGAAACCGAGCATTGATGTAGTACCACTGTAAATGTTAGCACCAGGCTTGAGCTCCACCAAGGTAGAAAGGGTACTTAACTATGGAGACTCTACACTTGATGATGAAATAGTCATACCAAGTTATGACTACAAAACAATGAACTTGGCACAGATAAATGAAGTGCAAGAGGCACTAGAGAGAAAGAAGAAGTAGGAGCTACTCAGAAATGAGTATAGATAAAACCAAGCATTAGTAGAAATCAAAGATATATTCCTTGATGCATTCAACTTGCTTGTACCTAATGAAACAAAGCCCATTATGGAGAAATTATCCAACATAGTGGACTAGGTAAAAAATGAAGACCTTGATACTAATGTCAAATTATTAGAATGGTCTGAAAAGAAATTTCAAATGAAAGTTAATGAGAAGATATCTAGTGAGATAGCACTATCACAGGTTGAATTGGCTAAAAAGGTTGAGAAATTTAAAATAGTACTTGAGAATATATTCTCATTGTACTCCAAATTATGTGATTCATCATTTTTCACACAAGGAACTAGCCAGAGAATACTGAGCTTGGAATGGAATCTTAAGATATCTAGCACATAGCTACCTAAAGATCCAACTCAAAGTGAGAAGCATTTTGCCACAATGCTTCACACTCAAAAGGAATTAGCTGTATTGATAGTAGAAGAGGCAAATGTCAAGGCCAAATTGATAAAAATACAATCTATTATTACCCCACATCTAGAAGTACTACATAAGGAAGTGGCCTATGTAGAAAATGTTTTAAAGAAAGACCCTATTATTTCTACCTTAGAAGGTCTAGTACATATTGTAGTAGAGACAACCATCTAGCTCAAAGCACTAGAAATACCATTGGACAACTGGGATGCTTCTTTGAAGATGATAATGGAGGTAAATAAAACATTTTTGGCTAAATATTCTATTCATTCTTAGGACCCTTTTGACATAAGTGTCAAAAATGGGGGAGATAATACATTACGCATATAATAAGAATGGGGGAGATAATGCATTATGTATATAAAAGGGGGAGATATAATAAAGATAGGAGACAATAAGAATGGATGTGTAAATAAAGGGAGTAATACTCAAAGGGGGAGAAATTCAAATTTCTAATCTTGAGGAGAAATAAGAGAGTAAATCCAAAAGGACAGTAAAAATTGCAAAAAGATGTGAAAGGGGGAGCAAACATAGAGCATAAACAAATGGGGAGTACAAAAAAAATAGATACAGAGAAAATAAGGTAAAGAGTATCAAACACATCAACATGAGACAAATCCAGCTTAAGGGAATTGTGGTTACAGAAATGGCACATCAACTCAGGGGGAGTTACAAGATTTTGAGGTATATAGTCTTCTAAAAAGTTTTGAACAAAGTTTTTACATATGTTGAACAAAATGTGCAGTATACTCATATAGATTAGATTCATAATGCTTAGTTAAGTGTTTTTGCCACTCATGTCAAAGGGGGAGATTGTTGGTCTTAGATTGGTTTTGACAATTGAGTGTCAACACACTTAACCAATTCTCAAGATGATGCTGAGTATAATACATATGCTAAGCTATAGTATGTGCCAAGCTAGAGAATCAATAGGTTCTTAGTGAACTTCAAGTATCGAGCATAGTTCAAGTGCTGAGTGATAAGTGATGCTTAGTCACTATAGGTTTCAAGAAAAGTATAGATGTCGAGTGAGATAAAATTTCTATATGTGCTAAGCATCAGAAATTAGTAAGTGGTGAGTAACACAAAATTAGCATATGATTTTGTGCCTTCACAAAATCAGATGTAAACCATTTTTTGAGTTGACTTAGGATGAATCTTGAAGGATCTTAAAGATAAGATCGAATCTTTTGCATTACCTATGTAATCAACATGCAACCAATAAGAAAAATGGAGAAGGCATGCAACCAATAGGAAAAGTGAAAGAATTGAGCTGGAAATGAAGAATGAATATTGATCGTAGATTCATACCTAACCCTAAGTCTTTGAAGCCTTTAAAAGGAGGACAAAACCCCATTGTGTGCATGTATGAGTAAGAGTTTATCGGAGAATGCTAGCAAAGTGTAGAGCGGTGTAAAGACTTAGAAAAAGTATAACAACATTGCCAAATTCAGTTGATCAAGAATATAGTATCAAAATTTTGAGGAAAGACAAATCAAATCAAGGAAGGATTAGAATAGATAGAGAAGAACAAGGATCTAGAATCAACAATTAAAGATTGTAAGTCATCAAGTCAAGACTTTCTAATACTCTCTAGCCATTGTATTAGGAATTAAAATCCTATTATGATAGGTTGGTCTAACAACCATGTTGTAAGCCTTTAGAAGAGGTGCTAAATCCTTTAATACATTCCAAGTGAGTGTTTGTAAATCTTTTAACTACGTCACTTATAATAGGGTGTAAAGTTTTTAACAGGACAAGCCTTTCATAGGGTAGACCATTGGAAGTGGTCAAACTTTGTAACCTTAAACAGTTACATATTGCTATAGTGATACTTTGTGGGTGTCATCCCCACCCTAGTTTTACCTTCTCATTTTTGGAGGGTTTATGGGTTACCAAAATCTTGTGTTATCTATCTTCATGCATGTCTTTACTTTTATGTTTATTAAATAAATTAGATACATGTGAATGATTTCAGCTAAAAGGTTCTGAAAAGGTTACAGTTTGTTACTTCTGATTCACACCCCGCCACCCCACTCTCAGAAGTAAATCTTCCCACTTGTAAATTCCAACATCCCTCGAGGGCTTTCTTGATGTTAGAGCTCATATTTAGTAAAGTGAAAGAGCATAGGGAAGCACTAAGGATGAAGAATCTTTGTCTACTACTTTACTCAAACTAGAACTTTCTAGGATGTTCTCCACAATATTTGATGCACCAAGTCTCTAGCATATCCTCCAACTTAAACACTTTTATGTTTGTAATTTAATATGATCAAATTTGGCGTGTATTGACAGAAATGAGGTGCTGGCAAGAGCAGTGTTGGAGATCATGACACTCATTACAAGATGATAAGGTGACATTACAACCTTGCCCAATATAGTAGAGAAAAAATGTGCATCCTTGATCAGCAAGTTAGTTCCATTCTAGCATTCCAAATACTGTTTTAAAATAATTCCTTGAATTTCTAACTAACACAACCAATTGTTTTACAAAAAGGTAAAACATATTTAGTTAAAGTCCACATGGCATTCCACTACTAAATAATTCGGTAGTGGATGGAGTGGGTTGTGACATCCTCCTCTGCTCAGAAAATTCACGATCCTCGATGTTGATATGTTAAATCTTACAATCATATCCATAGAATTTCAAAACTTTCATATTTGCAATGATCAATAATTTAATTCTAGCAACAATATTGACTTTCATCTACTCAAATAAAGTCAAAATTTTGTTTCCTTAAATGAAACCTACATTTCATTAACACATTAACAAATTAACTCATGAAACTATCTTTTTGTGACAATATTAACATATATTTGAAGTAACAAGTTAGGGAAAATAATAGACATTTAATAGAAGAACATGTATAAGTAATCATTTTAGGAACTTTTTCTATGCGTGAGTGTGTGAATTCCATTACATCTCTACAATTTTACAAGGTTAGAATTCCTCTCTCTGATAATATTCCCCCTTTCTTATGATGTGTCGCTCCCTTTGTTGCATTATAAGAAAAACACCAAAATATTAGTCCATATAATATATCATAAATCAATCAAATACCCAAGGAATATCAAATTAATTACTTTCTTATCTCAAGAAGTCTCAAAATTAAGTAACATATTACCTTAAAATCACATGATACCAACCACATACTTGTGCTTACTTATCATACCTTGACATCAATTGGATTTAACCTTGCCATTAGGTACTTCATAACCACTTCCTACCATACTTATACATGTACACTTACAATACCTTTAGCTCATTCATGTATCAATAGCTCAAAAACATAAGTATTCAATATAAATATTAGGAGTCAATATTTTCCTTTAAACCCATCTTTAATCACACCTTGATCATGAGTGAAAAAATTAATCAACCATACGAACCATCTGCATGTGTTTCTTTCTAAGGGAGTAAGTGGCCACATCAATAAAATCCATGAAACACAATCATGTAGTGTAATCATATTTCATCATCATTTGATTCATCATGAAATATCATCAATGTACTCATTAACATTTAATCATCATTATGCATCTAAATGTTTGCAAAAGTTTACATCCAAATGTATTAGTATTATAGTGCATCATTAAGCTCAAAATTAATGACATATATCTAGCCAATATGATAAGTAAAAGAATGGTACCAAGACCACATAGTCCAATATATCAAGCAATATTGATCCAAGTCTTTTTCGAACAACATATCGACTAGGAATCCAAATTAAACAACTCAAGATGACCAAGTAATCTATTGTCATTCATTGACTAAGTAGACTAAATAAAATGACTCGACAACTTTTATAAAGTAGAAGTCACATGCATGGTGGATCATCACATATAGATAATACCAATACAAAAGATTTCCAAAATATAAATAAAAGAAAGATCTATACATACCCTTTTGCATTCTCATAGGAAGACCACATTTTCATACACTTACCACATAGGAAAAAAAGTCAAATCTAGTAGTCAAAAGTTGACTACACATAGTTGAATCAACAAGTAGGTAAAATATCTTCCTATTAATTATGCAACTTCATTCTAGTTTTCAACTTACATGTCAAAATGAGAGGTACAATAATAATTACATTTCATAAACCAATTATCAACCAAATTGTCAAGCACAACATATCATCACATGAATATTCCATACATGAATATACTGAAGAAGTTGACCTACATGTCAAACTTTATTTCATCATATGTAAGAACCATGCCCTACTAAACAATTTCCACATTATCAATTGCAAGAAACACAAAAATAATAAAGCAAAACCCTAGTTTGAATAGTCAACAACTATTTCATTACCATAATTGAGGATTAAAAAATAATTATCCATTTAATAATGTAACACATGACATTATCCAAGGATGCTAACCTACACATCATCCATCCATCATAATGCATGATTTAATAAATGCATGAAGTATAATTTAAAGCATCATACCTCAATGGGTATCATAGAAAATGTCAACCTACACATCAGACATGGAACAATAAGCACATCATACAAGTGCAATTCCATCTACCATATGATCAGCTACATTATGTAAATCATCTAGGTATTCTTATCAATCACATGTAAAGACTAATAAATCCATTTTTTTATCAATCAATGACCTTAGGCCCTCAAGCCCACCTCGTCACCATAGTGTGCTTAACCAACATATAAGCACAAGTTGTGATTCATTTATGACCTTCACACCATTCAATTATCACATAAAATATGGTTGAGGTGCTTTCTTGCCCAACCATGAAGCCTTACACCTCCTTGGGATCCTACCTAACTCATAGAATAACCAACCTTGTAGTGCCCAAATATTACCAATAAGCATTTCCTTGGGATTCTATCTAACTCATAGAATTTCCCAACCCGAAAATGCCCTAGTAATACAAAAGGTACTTTCTTGGAATCCTACCTAAAACATAGAATTCCCAACTATGGAATGCCCATATAGTACCAAAGACAGGAGGTATATGGTGCAGCCATGAAACATACTACCTCACACATATGTCTAACCCCACATATGCCCATATAGCCATAATCATAGATGTGGCAGGGAGATGAAACAAGGGCAACATAGCTTTGGCCAAAGCATTTTGTAGTGTCAGTATTACACTGGTAGGTAGAGTAAAAAATGAAAGCATCAATTCTACCCTCCTTGATAGTCGAAATTTGACACCCACACTGGAAGGTAAGCTTTCTAAAAAAAATAAAAATAAATAAATAAATAAATAAATGAAAAAAGGAAGAATGGCATATTCTTCACAATCTACTCCTTTCAACATCCTATCAATGTTCCACACTAAACATGATAGATGACATCACTTTCAAATCACAAGACTAGCATCATAAAAAAAAAAAACACACACCATGGCCACCTAAAGATCAAAGAAATCTTAAAAACAAAATTCATAATTCTCAAGTCAAATTCTAGAAAGGAGGTACAAAACCAAAAAAAGAAAAAAACTAAACAAGAGTTATAGTAAATAGGTCACATAAGAAATTGGTGGCTCGGTGGTTATAGAGAACATAAAATTTCAAGCTAGTCCTTCATCACATCCAATTTCATGAAACTAAACATAATAAAATGAAAACCCAATCCACTCAAAGAACAATGACTCTCACTAGTCACCAAGAGGGAGTAGATGTTTAACAACACCTTGCATCCAATGGTTGTTAAAAACATAACCAAACTTCACATGCATCACATGTAATTTATCTTGATAATCACACATTTATAAATGCATAATTAAACATGCAATACTTTTGCAAATGAAATCCATGTTCTTCCTACTTATCATACTAGGTTACTCAATGAGCCTCATGAATCCGACATAAAATAAAAATAAATTCTTGCACCACATGTGCATCACATGTCATTTACATAATAAAAAGACATATTAATTGCTATCAAAAACCAAATCTTGAATTAATGGGCACTCATAACCTAGTGCAAAAGTTGACCATCATTTAACTATCTCAATAGTTAATAGAAATTAATGCCCTTCTTACATCACATATGCAAAGAAATAAATTATAATTAGTATACTACAACAATAGGCATATCATACCATCACATAATTTAAATCAAAATGTAATTATAACTATATGAGGTACACAATTTACCAATCATTCTATAAACTTTCCATTGTGACAATCTTTAAATGAATGAGATTTCAACTCAAAATCATGACATCATAAGGAGAATCATATCCGTTTATGTCAAAAGTAATCATACCGAGAGACACAACATGCAACCCACATCATTAACTCATACAACATAAATTAAACTAGTTGACTTACAGTTGTGTGTCTAGCATAGTGAACTCAAGGCCCAAGTGTGGAACCAAGAGCTCTAATACCATATGTAAAGACTGCCCCTATAAAATAAATGCCATGTTAGCAATCTCCATAAAATGTGGAAAAATCAATGCGAGTCAAGGTTTCAGGAATATTGACCAATCAACAATAGTTGGTTAACTATCATTAACATAAATTATACATATATATATATGCTCAAATCTAAAAGAAACTATAATTTTGTTACCAGAATACCATGATGTACTAATTATGTTGATCATTTTGACAAAAGCCCCAGAACCTATCTAAGAACATAAGGGTGAGAATATTGTAGGAGTGCTTTACCACCATACCACAAAGTTATTAAGCTTCCCCAAAATCTTTCTTGAAATGAAAGATACCTATCCTAGCATCAAGGGAGACTAAACAAGTAAGACCAAGAAAGTAATGAAATTGTGCAACCCATTATCTACAATTCAACTAGACAAGTAACACATCTTTGTAAGACAAGTAACATAAACTTTTGTAGCCAAATGCAAGATGGTACATTTCAATCAATTACATAGGAAAAGTAATTAATCTTAATATTTTTCTTCTCATATATCCATTAGGATGGCATATCACACATTAAGGAAAAATCTTTCCAAAAATTAGGACTTCACCTTGTAATAGTAAGGTAGTACAATCACTCTCTTAATGGCTCATACTTCATTTCAATAAAATCATGTCAGAATAAATCTAAATATTGACCACTTTCAATACTTAGTTATCTCTATGTGCAATATTTCTAGATACCTATTCCAATGTAGGAAATCCTCTTAATCCAATTATTTATTCCACATGAAACAAGTCAACTACCTAATATGATTGTGCATCCATAATGCTGAAGGTGCATCCATTATATAATATTTTCAATCACATAAGATCACATTTGTCCTGCATGTTTTCCTCTAAATAAAAGGTGTACTCTTTAGCCAAAAGCATGTTATAAGAAAAGGAATTATTGATGATTATTCATGATGATGATTTAAACATAATAATAATTACATCAAAGAACTTCTTCCATGTTAATCAAATAAACAAGAATTTAGGTCAACTCATGTACCATACTTGCCATCTAGGTGGACTTTTGACCATGCAAAGAAAATAGATATGCAATATTAACTTAGCCCAAAGAAGCTTAATGACCACATTACTAGTAGGTAAAAAAATACATTAGCCAACATGTTATTCCATCCTAACTTTTCCTATAATAATATCATCGTTGATCAAACATTGTCAACGATAACTATTGCAAGATAATAAAAGCTTCCACATATTACATTGTCATGGAAAGCATATCATGACACAATCACATAATATTAAGTAGATAGTACAAAAAAATTCTTCTTACACATACTAAGATAATTTTAATAATCCTTTAAGTTTACCAACACCATTTCACTAGTGTAAGAAAATACTCGACTATCTCACTAAAATATGCCTAATTTAACAAAATTTCCTTTCAACTCCTTGGAAGATAGAAGACCACAATTTTTAAGTTACAATCAATCACTTCAACAACTAGATACATCTACAACCCTCATAGCTCTTTATGAACTCCTTATAGTTCAGTGTTGTTTCAATTTAAAGTCTAATGTCTCTAAAAGTTTACACTCAAGACACTAACTGTGAACATTTCGATCTTTGTCCCAACTTTAACAACCAAATATTACTAGCATACTTTAAACTTTTTGTTCAATTTTATACCTCTTGCTTTAAAAAGAAAATGTCATCATTGTGCATTCTTCTAGCATAAGCTATGTGTTTTCTATCCAAAACAAAATCTAACCAATGTACAAAATCTAAGGGGCATCAATAGTCAAGGAAGAACTATAGGTTAGCAAGAGTTACAAATCCATTCTATACTACATGCAAGCATATTCAATCCACTTCCCTATACACTATAGTACAAACATTCATTCATCACATACATTCTCGTACATTTCAAAAAGATACTGCAGGGTGTTAGATTAGTTTTGATAGAAGATCATACAACTAATGCCACATCTGAGAAGCTAGGTTTCCTAGCTAAGGAAGAGGCTTAATGCTACTCATATCAACTCTTGATGGCTCTCGAAATGAAATTTTTTGTTAGCCCAGCTCAGATTACACAACCTCCTTCCTAATTGCATTAACAATCATGAACCCATTTGATAGGAAGAGTGTTATTTTAAGGTAGTTGTCTTGGATAGTTATTGGTCAATAAATGGTTTTCCTACATAAATTTGTGTTACAACTAGATACAACATAACTTTCATAGTATGCACATCTTAACATCTTACACTTAGTGCAATTTTACTTAAGTATAAGGTAAAATTAGTTGATGGATGTATCTAAGAATAATAAGCTCACTCTAATTCCAGTCACCCAATCTTTATTTCCATTTCTTTAAGTTTTAGTGAAAACATAGCATTCAAAAATTATATAAGTAAGAAAAAGGATGAAGAACCTGGTATGACTATTGTTAACCAAATTCCTTGCCAAAATCACAACTCAATCTTCTTCCTCTAGCCTCAAGCATCCAAGTTTCCTTCCTAGAAAGCTCTATATATAGGGAAAGTCATCGGTAAGCTTTTTTGACATCCTTTTCACCGGCATTGGGTTTCAATCTAAGCTTCCCTTAAATAACAAATGCCATTTCCCAAATATTTTTTTTGGGCAACAATTTTCTCTCTTCCCCATTTTTCCTTCCAAACATGGCATTCAAATTTCCATTAACACCCACAAAGTTTCCAATTGCAATAGCCATAATTGATTCCAAACCCAGTTATCAAAATAAAAAGCCAAATCTCTCAAATTTTATACCCTGATTATCATAGATAATCTCCAATGTAGTCCTCAAAATGCATGAAATTCCTTTGAAGTGTGACTCCCTCGAGGGCTTTCTTGATGTTAGAGCTCGTATTTAGTAAAGTGAAAGAGCACAAGGAAGCATTGAGAATGAAGAATCTTTGTCTACTACTTCAATCAAACTAGATCTTTCTGGGATGTTCTCCACATTATTTAATGCACTAAGTCTTTGGTATATCCTCCTACTCAAACACTTTATTGTCCACAGTTGGCTATGATTGAATTTGGTGTGTATTGACAGAAATAAGGTGCTGGAGATCACAACAACCATTACAAGATGATAAGGTGGCATTGTAGCCTTGCCCAATATAGTAGCAAAAAATTTGCATCCTTGATCAATGAGTTAGTTTTGTTCTAACATTCCAAATACCATTTTAAAATAATTCCTCAAATGTCTAACTAACACAACCATTTTTTTTACAAAAAGGTAAAACATATTTAGTTAAAGTCCAGGTGGCATTCCACTACTGAATCATTCCATAGTGGATGGAGTGGGTTGTGACATCAACTATCTTTTCTATTCTATATCAATAAAATTCAATAGAAGATGAAAGGGAAGAGAAGAGGAAGAGTTGGCAATAATTCGACTGAACAATCAGAGCCACTACATATTCCCCTATCAAATCTATTACAATCTCCCACTTAAAGTCTAATCAGTGCTATACAAAGATATTCCCTACTTGGAATTCTTATGGCTATATTGTGACAATGTTGAGAGAAGCTCTACAAAATTCAAACTTCTCTTGAGGTAAAAATTTTGCAAACACATTAGTCAGATTAACCTTTGTATCAATCTTCTCTAAGTGTAGCCTTCCCTCTTCAAGAGCATGACAGATGAAGTGAAATTTGGTTTCTATATGCTTCATGTTATTGTGGAAAGCTGAATTTTTAGCCAAACAAATGACACTCCTATTGTCAGAAAATAGAGTAAAGTTGGATTACTTAAATCTTAGCTCTCCAAACAATCATTGTAACCATATCATCTCTTTAGCCCTCTTCATAAGAGCAATATATTCATCCTTAGTAAAGGAAAGAGCAATAACTTGTTTCTTAGAAGAAGTCGAGCTAATCGTTTCCTTAGCAAAAGTAAACACATAGCCTATTGTAGACCTCATTTTATCTAAATCTCTAGCCATATCAGAATCGACATATCCACAAATATAAGTGTTCTTACTATTCAAACATAAAACATGAGAGGAAGTTCCTATCAAATACCAAAAAATCTATTGAACTGCTTGCCAATGAGTTTTATATAGTTACTCATAAAAACACTTACAACTCCCACTGCATGAGCAAGATCCAAATGCATGCTAATCATTGCATGCATTAAACTCCCAACTGTTGAAGACTAAGGAACACCATCCATCTCATATTTTTCTTCCAGCTTGGAAGGACACGTATTTGAAGATAACCAAAAATTATTAGCCAATGGAGTGGCAATAGATTTAGCATTTGACATATTAAACTTTTCTAGAACTTTAAGAATATATTTTTCTTGAGATAATATAATTTCTCTTTTATGTCTATCACATATTATATCCATCCCAAGAATCCTCTTTGTTGCCCCTAAATCTTTCATGGAAAAATGAAGAGTCAAATGCATCTTTAGCTCTTGAATAACTAGATCATAATATTTCTAGTAGTCAACATAACATCAACATGCTATAGTAAAATCACAAACTCACTGGTAGGAAGCCTTTATTACTCAACACATGGGTCTAATTCATAATGTGTAAAACCTTGCTGAATCATGAATTTATCAAATTTTAAGTACCATTGGTGCAAAGCTTGCTTCAACTCATATAAACTCCTCCTTAACCTAAAATACAAATGCTCTTGCCCATGTTTAACAAATCCCTTTGGCTGCTCCATATACAATTCCTCCTCAATATCCCCATATAGAAACATTGTTTTGACATCGAGTTGCTCAAGCTCAAGATCCCAAGCTATTGTTATGCCAGGGACTAAATGAATGGTTTGCATCTTCACCCCTAGACATAAAATCTCATTAAAATCCATACCCTTTTATTGAGAAAATCCCTTTATTACAAATTTGGCCTAGTACCTTTTACATCCTCTATCTTTCCCCTTTATCCGATAGACCCATTTATTTTCCAATGCCTTATGACTTGGAAAAAGATGAACCTAATCCCATGCCTAATTTGTATTTAAAGACTCCATTTCATCTTTCATGGCATCAATCTAGAATGTTGAATTAACGTCACTACATGCTTGTTTATATATTTGAGGCTCTATCTGATCAATCATATAAAGAATAGAAGTTCATAATTATCAAATTTTCTTGGATATTTTCTTTCCCTAGTAGATTTCCTTAGCTTCAATACTTAATTTATACATTCTATATTGTCAATAGAAGAACCTCTATGTGTAGTGCACTATTGATTTGCTTGAGTTTCTAAGGTAGTTGGAACCTTTTTAGTCCCCTGTTTGGTATTTTGGCATGTCCCTATTGGTCTAGAGCCATCCAAATCTAAGGGCTATTGAATCCCAATGTGTGACATAGAGGAAATCACAAAATGGGATTGGATGGAATCCACATGGGGATGGATTTGGTGATGTGGTCTACTCAACATATAATTTGAGGTCTGATGGTCATCAGCCAGATGTGGAGGATAAGAGCTAGGATGTTGCATGGTATCATGGAGAGTGTGTTTTCTAGTAAGTGGACCATATTGAGTGTGGGGTTTAGTGGAAGCTTCTTTCGACCAATCAAAGAGAGAAGATGGGGTATTTTGGCAATGGGACACACAAGTCCATTTTGGCCCAGTAGAGAGAGGGAAGATTTAATTCACTTTGTATAGACTTAAATGGAGTGTGGGATGTAGAGAATAAAGATTGTGTAGAAGCCATGGGTTGCATTAGAGTGTCATGTTGACCAATGCTTGGAGGTATGACAATTAGTGTATTGATAAGAGATGGTTGTTTAGATATTATACAAGGCACAAGTTGATTATGTGTGGGAATAACAATAGTTTGTGAAGGCATTATTTCAACAATGGGATGAAACAAAACCTAAAACTTGTGAGTATGTTCACCATTGTCATAATATTATCAAAGTGAAAAATTTGTTGTAATTTCAAACCTAAGAATAACTTCTTATTGAAGACTACATCTTGACTCTAAACAATTTTCTGAACTACAAGATCCCACAAGAGAAAGCCATACTGATCTTCACCATATCCCAAAAATATGAACCTTTTGTATTTAAAATCCAATTTTTTTCTTTGCTCCTTAGGGATGTGAACACATCCATCACACCCAAAAAATTGCAAATGAGAAAATGAATTTCTTTACTAGTCCATCTCTCTTTCGAAATATCAAAATCAAGATGTGATGAAGGGGCCCGATTAGTTAAATAAATTGTTGTATTGCATGCCTCTAAACAAAATTCTTTTCCTAAACTAACATTTGATAACATACACTAAGACCTTTCCAAGATAGTTTGATTCAGCCTCTCAGCTGCACCATTTTATTAAGGTGTATATGGCATTGTTTTAATCATTAGAATACCATGATCTACACAAAAGCTATCAAACTCCAAAGAGAAAAACTCACCACCATTGTCTGTTAGTAGATATTTAATCTTTTTCCTGATATTATTTTCCACCATAGCCTTAAAATATTTAAACTTTGAAAATACTTTAGATTTTTTATTCAACATATAAATACAAACTTTTCAAGTGCAATCATCAAGAAATGTGAAAAAATAGTTAACACCATAGAGAGAAGTTGCCTCTGTAGGACCAATAACATCAAAATGCACAAGCTCTAATGGAGAAGATTTCTTCTCATGATCCATCCTTAAAAAGATAGTGTGATTTTTCTTACCATATCTCAGTTTGAGTATATTACAAAGGGGTTGCAATGCTTCTATATGGAGAATGCTAAAGTTGTCAGCACACCTTTACCTGGTCATTTGAAGTTGACTAAGGAAATGTCTCCAAAAACATAATAAGAGGAGGATAAGATGTCCAAGGTACCTTATGCTTCAGCTATAGTAAGCTTGATGTATGCTATGGTATGTACAAGGCTAGATATTGCACATGTAGTGGGAGTCATTAGCAGGTATTGAGTTATCTAGGAATTGAGCATTAGAATGCAGTAAAATGGATTCTCAAATATTTGAGAGGAACATCTAGTAAGTGTTTACATTTTGGGGGTTGTACTATTTATTTATAGGGCTATGTTGACTAAGATTTTGTAGAGGGTATTGATGCCAAGTGGAGTACTAAAAGTTATGTATTTACTATTGGTGGGGCAACAGTGAGTTGGGTTTCTAGGTTATAGAAGGTTAATGCTTTATCCATTACAAAGGTAGAGTATGTTGCTACTATAGAGGCAACGAAGGAGATGATATGGCTTCAACTCTTCTTGGAAGAATTGGGATAGCCACAGAGGGATAATTATTTGTTTAGCGATAGTTAGAGTTTCATTCATCTTGTAAATTTTTTTTGCTCTGCATTCAAAGGAAAAACACATTCAGTTGTGGTACCATTTCATTTGGTTAGTTTTAGATTATGGATAATTAAAGTTGGACAAGATATGTATAGATGACAATCTAGTGCATATGTTGACAAAGGTACTGCCAAGGGAGAAGCTAAACTCCTCTTCAACTTTGGTTGATCTTCTATACTAAATAGAATAAAAGAATAGTAGAGTCCAGGGTGGTTTGATCTAGTGGGAGCCCCATGTTGTAGCAGTATTGCTATAGGATTAGTCTCCAAGTGGGAGATTGTTGTCTAGTTGGGAGCCTAATCAATCCCCAAGTGGGAGATGGTTAGTTTGTGGTGATTGATTAAGGAAGTATTGTTTGGGCCATGGCTGACATATGGCCGACATGTAGTAACCCTAAAGTGTTAAAAATACTTTTATAAAAGGGCTTAGGGTTAGCGACCATTTTCATAATGTGTGATGAAAAAATTTCATCTTGAGGTGGTATTGAGCTATAAGGGATTATGGATTGTAATCAAGTTGTAATAACTAGATCATAATAATATTGGATTTGTTGTTTGGTGGACATAGCCTATGGTTTGGGTAAACCACGTTAAATCTTAGTGTCTTGTGTTCTCCTCTGTATGATCAATTATTTTTTGACATTGTTTATATTTGCATGTAATTATTATTTATGTCTTAGGTTAATCCTAACAGTATATATGACACTATTTTAATGCTCTGAATACCATGATCTACACATAAATTATCAAACTAGGAAGAAAAAAATTTGCCACCATTGCTTGTTAGTAGAACTCTAATGTAATGAAATAACTTGCACAATAGAAGAAATAATATGAAATATTATATAAATACTTGATAATAACCAAGAGTAATAGGCCATTTTGAGGGGGCAACCTCCAAATATCTCCAACGAGAATGCACTTCACAATATGATGATGAAATAAGACTCACAACCTCCTATATATACCTAATTATGCTTAGGTTGAATAGACACAACCCTACATAACACCTAGGCTGATCTACCTACCTAAATAATACTATAATAATGATAACATGACTTAATTAAGGATTAAGATAGCCACAAGTTGACTATTCATAACCCTATATACACCAATATTAAGGGCATAGCATGCCCCTTCTCTTGAAAGAAGAATTATCCTCAATGCTAACCAAGTGTGGATTCTTTTGAATGAACTCCTAATCTTCCCATGTGGCCTCAATTAGTAAATTATTCCATTGGATGAGATACTAAGTTAGGGTTCTATTCCTCAGCATCTTCATGTGTGTTTGAAGAATGCACTCTAGTTCCAAAATTATTCTTCCTTCTTCACCAAGTTTTGGTAGTACTATTTGAGTAGGAATATTCTACCCAATTACCTTCTTCAAATAAGAAACATAAAAAAGTAGATGTATCTTGGTTGTTGGTGGCAACACAAGCTTGTAGGCAACACTACCAATATTTTACATGATTTTGTATGGTCCATAATATTTTGGAAACAACTTATTATTCTTTTTTTGTTGGCTCATTGAGATTTGTTTATAAGGATGCAACATCAAGAAGAGCCAGTCCCCAACTTCAAAATTTATTTCACTATGATGTTGGTATGCTTGTTGTTTCATTCAATTTTGTGCCATAGCTAAATTCTCCTTCAGTCCTAAAATTACCTATTGTTGATGAAGAAAGTGGTCCTCTACTGCCTGAACTCTTTGAAACACCTTTAATGATGATGTGATGGAAGGAGGATGATATCCATAAAGTGCCAAAAATGAGACATTTTTGATGAGCTATGAAAAGAAGTATTGTACCACCATTTTGCAAGAGGTAGCCAATCTACCCATTGAGATTATTTTTCTGAAGTGAAACACTATAGATATCCTTCCAAACATTTATTAACCACCTCAGTTTTCCCATCTGATTTAGGATGGTATGAAGAACTATGAGCCAATTGAGTACCCAAACATGAGAATAAATCTTTCCAAAAGTGACTAGTAAAGATAGGATCTTGATCACTAACAATAATCTTAGGTGTACCATGTATCTTTTGGATATTCTCCAATAAAAGTTTTTCCACTATACTTGTTTTAAAAGGATGTGATAATGCAATGAAATCTTCATATTTAGTGAGGTGATCAACTACTACCATGATGACATTATGACCTTTATGTTTGGGAAACCCTATGATGAAGTCTATGGATGCCTATTCCCACCATTAGCTAGGAATAGATAAAGGTTTCAAGAGACCTAGTGTCTTAATTGTTTCCCCCTTATTTCTTTGACAAAACTAAACATTTAGCCATAAAATTTTGAACATCACCTTTTAGCCCTTCCTAAAAAAAATCTTGCTTGACTCAATGACATGTCTTCAAAATCTTGAATGACTACCAATTGGGGACTCATTTAGTTCTTTGAGAATCTTGTGTTTAAGAGTGGAATTCTTTTAGAGATATGAGTGCTCTTTATACCAAAGAATATCCCCCTTTAAACAAAACTTATCTGAACTACTAGGATCACTTTTGATTTGTTGGATGAGATTACTTGTTGTGACATAATTTGGCACTCTTCTTTGGCTTCTACCATCCAAATTTCTTGTAATATTGAAAGGGCACACAATAAGGCTTCATCTTTATCATTCTTCCTGGAAAGTGCATCAACAAAAATATTTTCCTTCCCTTTCTTGTATACAATTTCAAACTCATATCCCAACATCTTAGTGACCCATTTTCGTTTCTCTTTTGATGGTAGTCTTTTTTCCAAAAAATATTTTAGGCTATCATGATCTATCTTAACCTTGAAGTGTCAACCCATTAAATAAGGCCTCCATTTTTTAACTACATGAAGGATTGCTAATATTTCCTTCTCATAAATAGGTTTGAGTTGATTTTTACCTTTTAATTGGTGACTCTCAAAAGAAATTGGTCAACCTTCTTGCATGAGAACCACTCCTATCCCATTTCCAAAAGCATCGCATTCCACAATGAATTCCTTGGTGAAGTTTGGAGTGGAAAGCACTGGAGTTGTACACATAGCCTTCTTCAATTTCTCAAATGATATATTACCAGATGGATTCTAATGAAAATAATCCTTCTTCAATAGAGTTGTAAGGGGTGCTTCTATATGACCATAATTCTTCACAAATCTTCTATAGTATCCTGTCAATCCCAAGAAACCCCTCATCTTCTTAATAGTTTTTGGAATAGGCCATTCCATGATATCCTTAATTTTGTTAGGGTCCACCTTTACTCCTTCATGTGAAACTATGTGTCTCAAATAATCCACCTCCTTAAGACCAAAAGCACACTTGGATGGCTTAGCATAGAGTTGATTATCTTCAAGTAATTGTAATTCTTGATCTACATACTGAAAATTTTCTTCCCAAGTCTTGCTATAAATTAATGTATCATCAATAAACACTAACATGAACTATCTCAAGAACTTCCTAAAAATGGAATTCATCAAACTTTGGAATGTAGATGGTGCATTGGTAAGACCAAATTGTATCACCAAAAATTCATAACAACCCTCATGAGTTTGAAATGTTGTCTTAAAAATATTTTCCTCCTTAATTCAAATTTGTTGATAACTTGATCTAAGATCTAACTTGGTAAAATACATAGCTCCATTTATTTCATCTAGAAGATCATCGATGACTGGAATAGGAAACTTATTTTTAATGTTGTACTTGGTGAGCACTCTATAATTTGGACACATGTGCCAAGTTTTATCCTTCTTATGCACTAGCACAATAGGTGAGGAGTAAGCACTTTGGCTATGCTTGATAATTCCTGCCTCTAGCATTTTGTCAACAATTTTCTCTCTCACTTTTTTGTATGTTTAGGTACCTATAAGGCCTAATGTTTGGTGGTTGGCTCCCTTGAACTAGTTGTATGCCATGTTCATGATCCCTCTTAAGAGGAAGTCCTTTAGGCATATCTCCAAGAATCACTAAGTGACGATCAATTATTGCTTGTAAATTTGGATGAGTAAGAGCATTAGATTGAGAGACTTCAAATGAATATATTTGGGCCACAAATCCATCCACACCTTTCTTAAGAAGCTTTTGCATTTGATGAGAGCTTACCATCTGTGGAGATTTTTCCTTCAATCCCCTTCACTCCATACCTTTCCTTTTGATTGAAATCACATGAATAGTTCTTGGAAGTTCATCTCAGTTGTTCCCAATGTAGTAAGGCATTGTACTCCCAAAACAATATCCGCTACACCCATGGATATCACATACATTGGACTATAAAGTTGATAATCTCCCATGGATAATTTGATGCTATGACACTTCCCTAAACAACTAACTATGCCCCCATGCACAATCAAAACCTAAAACTCTAGGGTTGGATACATAAAACAATTTAGAAGAGTTGCCAACTTTTTGTTGATGAAATTATGAGTACTACCTGAGTCGATGAACACTGTTACTTTCTACTTCTTTAAGAAACCCACTACCTTGAGAGTTTGTGGTGTATTGAATCCTGAAAGTGCATGACAATAAATGATTAGTTGAGAATCATGTGATTCATCACCTGACTCCTTATCCTCCTCTGATATGGGCTCATCCTCTTCTTCCTCACTTGGACCTTCAATATAGAACAATTTATTTTCACTACATTTATGTCCTTAGCTATATTTTCTATCACAATCAAAATACAACCCTTTTTCTCTTTTCTCTTTAATTTTTTGTGGAGTCAACCTAGTAGGTTGAGGAAGAGAAGGTGTTGAATATCCTTTTTCTCTTGTTACATTAGCCCCTTTCTTTCTAGGAATCAAGAAATTCTCCTCTATGCTACGCACTAATATAAAAGACTCATTTACTGAGCTAGGACAAAATATGCATACCTTATGTTGAATGTGATCCTTGAGACCACCCAAGAATAAATCATTCAAGTTCTCATCTATAATTATGTCCATTCTTAAGGATAGATTTTGGAATTTTTGAATATAATCCTCAATTGATCCTATTTTTTGAAGCTTAGCAAGTTGGATAAAGAAATTTTTGTCACACTATTGCTATATTGTGCTTGGAGTTCTTCTATAAAAATTGACCATGACACAGTGAGACCCTTTTTCCTCCAATGAGTACAAAGCCAATGATACCAAATGAATTGATCTGGTTCTAGATATAAGGAAGCCATCATAACCTTTTGTCCATATGGGATTTGATGTACTTTAAAAAAAATCTCCATTTGATTTATCCATGTTAGAGGATCCTTGCCATCAAATTTGTGCATATCCACCTTTGAAAAAAAAAATCCTAGATCCCGTAGGTTAATAATTTTTTTCATTATTAGTCGACTTGAAGGTTTCACCTTGATTTATTGAGAGCTCCTTTCTTGTTTCATTCATATAGGTTCTTAACATACTGTCTAATATATCTCCCAATAGGTCTTACATATCCCTCTTAACCTCTTCCTTGAACTTACTAAGTTCCTCATTGGGATTACTATCCTCTATTGCTTCCCAATCTTGATTAGAGGATTTCCTTGATGTGGTAGCATTCCTTTTGCCTCTTGTTGAAGGCCCCATCAAGATGGAAACAATTTTTTTTGAAATAAATCACACAAATAAAATGTAAATTTTCTAATTTTTTTCTTTTGTAACTTACTAGGGCCACGATACCCTTACTTGGAAAAAATCCCAAAAAAATTTAGCAAATTTTTTGCCTTGAGAGAGAATTTTCATAATTTTGCAATATCTTGCTTATTCTTGTTTTTAAATTTCTCCAACCTTTGAATTTAGGCTCCTCTACTATGTATTGAAAAACCCAATACAAGTTAGAGTCCAATTTGGCAGGATGTGAGAGATATGAAGATCTCAATAAATTGTGTAGACATAGTAATTCTGTAATAATTTTCTCAAATTTTCTCCAAATCCTCTAAATTTTAGACTATAGCTTCTTTAATATGGTCTTCAAAAACTCTTTAAAAATATTTTGAAAATTTTGCTAAAATCTGAAAGTTATGCTCTTCCCAAAATCGCGCCAATGTTGAGAAGAAATCTTACCTCTATGGTGCCAAGATCATTCTCTGATACCACTTGTAATGAAATAACTTGCACAATAGAAGAAATAATATGAAATATTATATAAATACTTGATAATAACTAAGAGTAATAGGCCACTTCAAGGGGGCAACCTCTAGATATCTCCAATGAGAACACACTTCACAATATGATGATGATGAAATAAGACTCACAACCTCTTATATATACCTAATTATGCTTAGGTTGAATAGACACAACCCTATATAACACCTAGGCTGACCTACCTATCTAAATAATAATATACTAATGATAACATGACTTAATTAAGGATTAAGATAGCCACAAGTTGACTATTCATAACCCTATATACACCAATTTTAAGGGCGTAGCATTTAATTTTTTTCCTAATATGATTTTCCACCATAGCCTTAAAAGATTTAAACTTTGAAAATATTTTAGATTTCTTATTCAACATATAAAAAAAAAACTTTTTGAGTTCAATCATCAAGAAATGTGACAAAATAGTTAGTACCACCGAGAGAAGATACCTTCATAGGACTAAAAATATCATAATGCACACGCTCTAATGGAGAAGATTTCTTCTCATGACCTGTGCTTATGAAGTTGGTGTGATTTTGTTTGCTGGAAAGAAAATGCTCACACAACTCCAAATCAAGAAACTTAAGATCTGGAAGATAGTCTCTTTGAAGAATTACTTTAAGACTCATTTTTCTCATGTGATTGAGCCTCTTATACCAAAGTTCAACATTACTTTCCGCAACCGCCATGGCTGCTCCCACTTCACTATTGCACTCTAAAACATATAAACTTCCATATTTCTCTACTTTAGCCAAAACTAACTAACCTTTGGACACTTTTCATGAATCAAGATCAAAGTTAACATTACAAAATTTTGTATACAACTGACTTACTGAAATAAGATTATGCTTTAAGTTAGGAACATACCTAACATCTTTTAAAAGCAATTGACTACCATTTTTCAGTGACAATAAAATATCTCCTTTATCAAAAATATCACATTCTTTGTTATCCCAAAGAAAAACTTTACCAAACATACCTTCATGGTAATTTATGAACCATATGGAGTAGCATGAAAAGATGCACATGATCAAAAACCCACAATTAGAGCTATTACATATTCCTTTGGATATTGGTTAATGTTTGAGAACAACTAGTGGTTGTAGTTTAGAAATAAGGAGGTTACGTGGTGGGATTGCGAGCATGAGTTGAGATCTTAGAGGATTCTACCAAAATGTGGTTCTAGACTAGCTACGTTTGGGTTTGACTTTGAATCTTGAGGGATCTTTTAGAATTGTTATTGTAATTGATATTTAATTTGGTTGTAACCTGAGAGGCCTTATAGCTGAGCACATTGCATCTAACAATTAGTTTATAAATAAAGAGTTGCATTTGGTATCAGATTGTATATCTTGCATTATGTTTCTATTGTGTGATTATTTTCTGGGGGAAAGGACATCTCCTTTGGGGATTCTCCTACCTTGCACTGCATCATAACAATAGTTTGTGAAAGTGTGACTGTAACAATGGGATGAAATGAAACCCAAGACTTGTGAGTATGCTCACCATTGTCAAATAAATCAAAGTTAATATAATTAGAATGATAAATTTGGTGTAATTTCAAACCTGAGAATAACTTCTCATTGTAGACTATATCTTAACTTGGAACAATTTTATGAATTATTGGATCCCACAAGCAAAAGCCATACTAATCTTCACCTTACCCCAAAAATACATACCTTGTGGATTTAAAATCCAATTTTGTTCTTTGATCCTTAGGGATGTGAACATATGCATCACACCCAAAAACTTGCAAATGAGAAAATGAAATTATTTTACCAGTCCATCTCTCTTCTAGAATATCAAAATGACGACATGATGAAGGGGCCTAATTAATTAAATAAACTGTTGTATTCCATGCCTCTGCCCAAAATTCTTTTCCTAAATTGACATTTGATAACATACACCAAGCCCTTTCCAAGATAGTCTGATTCAACCTCTCAGCTACACCATTATCTTGAGGTGTATATGCTATTATTTTAATCCTCCAAATACCATGATGTGCACAAGAACTATCAAAATTTGAAGAGAAAAACTCACCACCATTGTTTGTTAGTAGACATTTAATCTATTTCTAGATCTGAGTTTCCACCGTAGCCATAAAAGTTTTAAACTTTGAAAATACTTCAAATTTCTAACTCAACATATAAACATAAACTCTTTGAGTGTAATCATCAAGAAATGTGACAAAATAGTTAGTACCACCAAGAGAAGTTACCTTTGCAGGACCGAAAACATCATAATGCACTAGCTTTGATGGAGAAGATGTCTTCTCATGACCTATCCTTATGAACCTGGTGTGATTTTGGTTACTATAGAGATAATGCACACACAACTCCAAATCAAGAGATTTAAGACCCAAAATTTGGTTTCTTTGAAGCATTACTTTAAGAGTCATTTTCCTCATGTGATTGAGCCTCTTATGTGAAAGTTCAGCATTACTTTTTGCAACCGTCATGGCTGCTCCCACTTCACTATTGCACTCTAAAGCATATAAACTTCCATATTTCTTTCCTTTAGCCAAAAATGACTAACCTTTGGACACTTTTCATAAATCAAGATCAAATTTAACATTATAGGCTTCTATATACAACTAACTAACTGAATTTCAGATTACAATTTAGTGTAGGAACATGCCTAACATCTTTTAAAAGCCATTGATGCTAGAATTTATTATGAACTAACCAACTTTTACGATGCTTTATCCAGTGGAGTAACCACTTACTCTCAACTTGGAAATTTCTAAGTTATGGGAGTTGTAATATGATTTAATCTTTCTTTTTTATTAACTAAGCACATAACAAGGGAGACATAGGTTTCTCTTGTTTTGTTTTTCACCCTTTTAAAAATTGATGAGGCATGAGGAATAGAAAAGGAAAAAAATGATGTTTATGAATAAGGAAAGATGAAAATATCTAAGAGGATTTCAAATAGGGAGGATATTCAATCATAGGTATGAACAATTCATTTTGTATTTAGTAATTGTATAGGATGTGAAATACTTTAGATACCCAACATTGAAATGTCTACTATTCCTTTCTAATGTTTTAAGAATGGATTGAATAATGGATTCAATATAATATTTTTTATGCATCTTTTCATGGACATATGATGAAGACAGGGAAGAAATATTTGAATACATTCATTTTCATTCTAATGATTTTATGCATGAGCATCTGGGGGTCATAACTTTTGACTTAGATGTGGGTTTTGGCTGAAATTTTATAGGAAACTACGTGAGGAGGAGTTGTTTGGATTTTCAATGAGCTCAGCTCTATAGGTGCCTGTTTTGACATTTTTTTTTGGGAGCCTAAAATTTTATCTTGACCTTCAAATTTGGATTTTTGCATTTTTTTCTAGTTTTTTAGAAAGTTTTTTTAAAAATAAATTTGAAATCATGTTCTTGATTTCATAGATTAGTTGGCAATTCATCTTGCATTAGTTGGGGGCTTTTCTTGGGAAAAATTGGGATTCGTATGATGGGTTTTGAAAATTACCAAAATGGAAAAAAATATTTTCCCCAAAAATATGCCAAATATGGTAATGTTTGAGATTGTAATAAGTAGGCATTTTCTTTCATTGTAGAGGTAGGATAGAGTTTGAACAAATTAATGAATAATTTTGCATTCAATAATTTTTGTGTTGTGTGATTTTCTAAGTTATAGATAGGCTACATCATGATTAGGACCATATGTCAAGATATATTAAAATAGATATCTATCTTGGTATCACATGCTTATAAAGTGCAAACATTTGCATATGTGTAGTTAATTTGAAACATGTTAATCTAGTGCAACTTTAAAAGTATCCAATATAAATCTAGGTTTAAAGTGGTGCTAATTTTATTAATTGATTTTTCCAAGTAAAGTTAGTTGTGTGTGTGTGTGTGTGTGTGTGAGAGAGAGAGAGAGAGAGAGAGAGAGAGAGAGAGAGAGAGAGAGAGAGAGAGAGAGAGAGAGAGAGAGAGAGAGTTTCAAACACAAATGATGTTATTAAATATTTATTATTGTACACAAAGAGATGAAGATGTCAACAAAAGCATAAAAGAAAATTAAATGATGTTCCTCATATGTTTAGTGATATAATGATAAGCTATTATGTTGACTTATTTGAATTTGAATATATATCTTGAATTTACTTTAAATAAATTTTAGGGTCAAACTATTTCAATGTTTGGTACATTGTTAAAAGTTTGTTATGTACATTACCTCCAAAAAAATTATTGCATATGACATCTCCACAATCCTTGGAAATGGTATATCTTGTGTCTTGATAATTTTGTACATGTATGTACATTTTACCTTGGTATCTTATTTCTCATGTAGGTTCAGTTGAAGACGAAGGGACATATTTTAAATAATTTAAAATATTTCAAAATGAGATTCATTGTATTGAATATTAACCTAATAAAAAGATATATCATCATATCCATCTAATAATTCTTGCCACCCTAGCAATTAACTAGTGTTCTAGATTAATATAATTTACATCATTTTCACAACTTTAATAATAAAATTTATGCAGTTGATCTTGTATATACATATATATTTCCAAAGAGATTCATTTTATTTGATAGTTTTGGTTCTTATAATCTATTAACTATATAACTGAAATATGAATATGAATCATGCAATGAGTCCTTTTAAATAATTCAAGCTTTTAACATACAAGAAGCATTTCCAGTGTAAGTTAAAATGGATTATTTCCAATAGCATCTCTAAGGTATCTAATTAAAAATAAAGAGGTAGTTGAATCACCAAATTTCCTTTGATTTTGAGTTAGAATTGATTATTTCTAATATCATCTCTAAGGTATCTAATTGGGAGTAAAGAGCTAGTTTAGTTGTCAACACTCCTTTGAGTTTAGAGATACTTCTAGAAATAAATATATCCTTCTCAATAAGGTTCAACACTATGAAGGACTAGTTACCTAAAAGCCCTTTACATTTTGGTTAGACTAGGTAACAAGGATAAGATGATTAATAACTAAATACAATGTGGGTAGGTATCATATTTAAAATCTAGGTTCCTATACAGGAGTGGCTACAAAGAAGGACAAGGGATTCACTAGTACAATTATACAATGATAAAAGCTATAAGTTATGTATTGTATGTATTAAAGTGTGTTAGGATTAACCACAGATAGAAATAACAATTACATGCAAGTAGAACCAATATGAGAAAATAATAAATTGTACAAATGAGAACACAAGACACAAGTATTTAATGTGGTTCACCCAATCCCTAGGCTTGCTCCACCAACAATAAGTACAATATTATTATTATCGAGTGATTACAATCCACAATCCCTTAAAACTCAATACCCTTGCAAGAAGCTACAATCTCATCACACATTATGAAATTCCTAACCCTAAGCTATTTTATACAATATTTTCCCACTTACAAAATTAGCGCAAGAATAAGTCATCCAATAGAAAAATAGTAGCCAACACCTTTTGCAATACTGAGTCATTTTTGGCTTCGAGGGCATTTCCCCTCGACCGCACCCTATACTGAAATAGGAAATAAAGGACCCTGCAAGAGGCACTAACCTCAAACCCCCATAGCAATAATATAGGGGGAAACCACACCGAATAAACCTTTGATTCTGATTAGGCTCCACATCACAACAATGTGTATTGAGTATAACTAGATTAATTATATGTTGGAAAATTCAACCTACTAAACAATGGGTTAAATTTCTTAGTTCTAAAATTTAAACACATTCCAAAATAACTTCTCCTATAATTTGGGCACATGATGATAGAGCTCTAGTCCTTAATTTTATTTTAAAATCTTGTAGCTTAATTAATTCAAATTAAAAAATGACATCTATTAACCTCATGATTAAATTTATTAATGTCAACCAACAAATTCTATAAACTTGTTCACTTTCTATTTAAACCTACTCTAATAATTTGCCTAAGTAAAAGAATAAAAATTACCAAGAAATAGATGCTAAATTGAAATAAAAAATAAGAGAGACAAGATGATATAATTAACCAACTGATTCAATGTTTGATTAAAAATAACTTTACCTCGAGTGAAATTTATTGTATATAAAGTACTAAAATAAGGTGCAAAACTCTATGTATCTACATTACATGTAACATAAAAATGTATTATCTTAAGTAATCTTAAGTATAGTATAATAATAATTAAATAATTACACTACCCCCACCCCCCTTACATTTAACTTAGAAAAATGCACTTAGGCTCAGGATATTAGATTACAATGCTTGGTAGGTCCTAGCTAATAGGCCATGTATAATATGCAAGTATAAGAGACATGTAATGCGATCTCTCATAAAGTAATGAAAGATAAAAAAACTTCATGGAAAAAACCAAACATACCCTAAAAAGAGAGATTTAAAAAAAGATGGTAGAAGGATGAAGTAATCAAGACCCCTAAATTATGAGATACATCATCTACATATACAATAAATAGCCCCCATATAGGAGAGAAGAAGTGAATGAGAGACCAAGTATCCCCACACCCCCCCCCCCCCCCAATGTAGAATATAAACCAATAGTAAATACTTTAGGCTTGATATATAAACTACTTCATGAGTATTGAACAATATTCCTCTCCTTAGGAAGAAACAAAACCAAAGATGCATGTATGGAGCCTCCCTAAGCTATCAGAAGAAACCTCAAAATATATGGAATCTTTTAATAGAGCCACTCAAATATCTTCATGCCAACACTAAATGGTGTATCCTCCAAATCAAGTGTGCTAGGACACATTACTAGAAAGAACATGTTAGGATTGAATGAGGATCAATGTAGAACATGTAAAAAAGATGAAAGTGTCTCCTTTGAATATAGAGTGACCTCCTCAAAATGTTGCAAAATAAGTATCTAAAATCATTTAAATTTAAGAAGAATGAAAATAAGGGTCAATGTGCTCCACCACAATAATTGAAGAAATGTCATATTCATTAAAGAGAATATGAATGCCATCAATAATCTCTACCAAATTTGTAATGTAAGGCTCCTAAAAAAAAGATGCCATAAATTTCAAGTAGTTATCACATGGAATCAAGAAGCCATGGTTGTATAAATCCATCTATGATTGGGAGAAATGATATAAGTGACCTCAAGAGGAGGAGAATGGATGGATAGATTAAGAACGTGATCTCTCATGAAGATACACAAGTTCAACTAGCCAATGTTCTCCTCAAAGTCTAAATCAACACTAAAATGTGAACGTAATATGTTAGAGAATCACTACCATAATAAGGAATAAAATATCCAAAAGAGTTTAACTGAGATTTATGATCAACCAATTAGTAGTGTCTCTCTACTCTCCAATTTTATTACAATACCTGAATCTAGAGTGCCCTCCATAGTCCTTGTTTCCTGAATAGTGAGATTATGCATGGAAAGGAGATTATGGGTTAGATGAGGTACACACAACACATTTTTGAAAGTGGCTCCTTTCCCAATCAAATTGATCTAGGTATGATTTCCCATCAAAATTGGTTGCATATGATAAGTCTAAAATGAAGAAAATATAGACTGCAAATATGTCATAGGGTGATCCCAAAAATGTACATCCCACTTTTTTGGATGAATAATTTTGCATCACGGGATTTTTTTTGATTAAGTAATATTCTCAATAGGCTTAACCACTCTTGTGATAGGATGAAACCATCACTAGAGTGCTTAAACCTAGTGGCAATATTATTTTTTATCTTACCAAATAGGACAACCCAACACATAGTCAAGATTCTAAATTTTTTTAATACCCCCTATGCTCCCTCGATTCAATTACCATGTACATAAATATCTTTAAAGACTTCAATTCTATCTTGCTACATCTTAGTTTATTGACTCAACATAATACCAAGTATATAATCTCTAGCTTCATTATTTAAGATGTCTTGTTTATGGGCACTATTAAGTCCCCCAGTATTTCATGATAAAAATATAATTAGTTATCTAAAGACCCTAGAAACCCAATGACTATGATCCTTCTTTAAACTCAATTAAAAATTATTTATTCTCATTCCTTCTCCCTATGCCATCTATATGGTTTTCTTTCTCAACTAATAGAGACCCTACAGTCCCCTCTTTATCTATTTGTTGTTGAGATCTTAAAGGAGATCACTTTTTTATTTTTATTTTTACTTCTAAGTGTGATGTAGGAGAAACTTGGGTTTCTTTTTCATCTCCCTTGTCTTTTTTGTTTTATTGAGTTCCAATGTTGGTTAAGTTACAACTTTTACTAAGTTTGAGTTCAATATTGGCCGAGTTGTATTTTTAACTAAGTTTAAGTCCACTATTAGCCGAGTGCTATATTGGTTGAGCCTATTCGGTGGTCATTTGTTTAACACTCAATGATGTCTTAGTATTTCTTTGGCCAAGTTTCTATGCTTATTGGTTCTTTTGTGAGATGACTTGTTTATTTATTTTAAGTTGTAATTTTTGTGCATTTTTTAATGTAAGGACTATGCATTGGGATGTATGTAGACTATTATGTGGTCAACCTTCTCGAATGTGAGGATTTAGAATCTTCTGTAAGACATTTCAAAAAATATAAATAAAGATGTCTAGGCTTAGGTTAGGTAGTATTGAAGGAGTATTAAGGGGGTAGTTCAAAGGAAGTAGTCTATACAGTCAGATTAACAATGAGATCGAGGATCTTAATTTGTAACATGTGAATCCTTTTGTTGGTCACAACCCAAAAAGCCTCATATTCAGGCATGTTAGTAGATAATTTCATGAACTAAAAAAAAAATATTATCAATTCTCTCTCTTCTTTGTGATGTTCTCTATGTTTTGATTCTGTTATGTTTACTCAATAGGGTGGTTTGATGGTTAGGCATGCCTCTAGCCCTAATTACCTCACCTATCTTGCATTAGCTGGTATTAGAGTGAAGTTCATCCTTGTGGAGATTGGACCATATAGAACCCTAGTTGATTGTGGTTGTAGGATGGAAGATCTAAGTCTGACATATAACTTGTAGCAGGTTACAATCTTGCAAGATCCTATTCAAAATGGTTTGTGGTAGAGGAAATGCTAATAATGTTATTATGGACATGCTAAGACAAATTGCAACCATATTAAATGTTGTGGAGATATCTCAAATGAGAGGAACTTACATCTTGATGATTTTAATGGTGAAGAAGGAGCACCTAGAGCACCAAATTCTAATCCTAAACTAAGGTAGAATCTGATGAGGAAATATTAATGTGAGTCCTTTATAGGGTACATTCAAAGCTTGTAGTTTAGGTGACAAGTTATGATGTAATGTTGGGCACCAATGCTTTGCTAGATAGGATCACTAAGATGAAAACTTTCTTTGAATTTGAAGGCATTTATGATAATAGAAAGGTGAAGATAGTTGTTACTAAATTGAAAGTTCATGCCTCACTTTGGTGGAGGCATTTACAAATTGATAGAAGAAGGAAGGGAAAAGAAAATATATGAACTTGGCTAAAGATGGTGAATAAACTGAAGAAGTTTCTCCCTACTTACTATTAAGTGAATTTTTTAATGAAGATGGAGAATCTAAGATAAAAGGACATGAGTGTGAAGGAGTACACTAAGGAATTCTATAAATTGGACATTATATCTTGACATGTTGATGATGAAGTTGAGAAAGTTATAAGGTACCTAAATGGTTTGAGATATTCAATTCAAGATGAGATCAATTTTGTGAAACTGGATAGATTGGAAGGGAAATATCAATATGCCTTGAAAGATGAGGAGATCTTGATAGAGAAGCATGAACAAATACAATGAGGTAGAGGTGGTAGATTTCATAGAGGTAGAGGTAGATCTTAAGGAGAAGGTGGTAGATCTAAGAATTTTGTGCAAAAGGGAAAAACCAACTAGAAGAATAAAGACAAATGCAAGATCTAGTAGAAAGTTGGTAGTTCTTACTGAGGAAAACGTAGCTCTTACCAAGGAAGTTATGGAAGAGGAGGATTTAGTGGTACCTATTTTAAATATGGAAAAGGACATAGAGCCTTCAAATGTTAAAATTATGGAAGGAAGAATGAAGGTTAGAGATATTGTATATTCTAGGTTTAAGTTAATGACAAATCTATTTGACTAGTTTTCAAATATGATTCCATAAGCAATTTCTAAAGTTTTACTAGTATTCAGATTTGTAGATTGATTATTGGCCCTGTTCGAGATGTTGTACTTTAAATCTGTGATAGATGAGCCTAAATGAGTCATACAATTATGTTAAATACTAAAAATACTTCAATTGTGTTAGTTTTAAAATTTACATCGATCCGTTTGTATGTTTTTCAAAGTCCATTCCATATGCAAGAATCATTATTTTAATAAGTACCAAGTTCTACAAGTTTTCAAAGCTAACTTTGACAACTTGCCAAATGTGCCTAGTTATTTGTCATAAGCTATAAGTGTAGTTCATACTATCCATATAAAAGTATACCAATGCCCCATACTGTGAATTCTAAAGTGATAGTTTGACTTATTTTTTGAAGTCAAAATTGAAGGCAATTTTCTATTTTTTTGACATGTTTTTAGGATTAGAATGAAATGGGAAACTTTGATGATTAAAACCTTTTAACGAAAAGATTGTCATGAGCTGAAAATTTTCAAAATGAATCTATGTGGAATAAAGAACATGTGTGCTAAATGGAAAGATTTGATTAGGTGGTTTTCTTAGTCTTTAAAGTTGCTTTTGATGCCTCTCGGCACAAAATGGACAATTTTGAGGGAAGGTGAAAAATGAGTTTTCAATGATCAACTAGTGATCAAATTCAAATTCAGTCCATGTAAGGAGATCAATTAGAGAATTATTAGGAAGTAGGGTGTATTAATTCAAAAATATTTTAGCCAAACTCACTTTGGGGCCACACTGACTTCATTAGACTAGCAGAAAAGTATACAGTTTAAAGATGTTTAAGATAAGTTATGATTATTTTGATCATTATAATATGTTTGAAAGTGTACATATCAGTCTTTGATCAAATGAATGTGTTTTTAGACAATACTTTTTGAAATTTGAGGGAACAATACTCATAAGGTAGAAATGCAAAATAATTTGATCTGTAATGGGTACCATGTTTACTATGGAGTTGCTAGCTCAGAAAACACATATACTTGTTTTAGATTGCAAGCACAAATAAAAAGAGATGCATGTTGAACATGGATTTGGTTCCCAAAGAGGTCAAAATAATTAATCAGAGAGGAGTTTTAAAATGGTGACAAAGATTGCAGTGTAGTACCATTTCAATGGGACATTGATTCGGGGACTCTCCAAATAAGTTTGAAATTAGCAAGATATTTTGTCAGCGTGGAAATTCCCAAGGTGCCTAACTATTCTTTGCAAGGTTGAAGAAGTAATGGGAAGGTGAAATTTATGTCCAATGCAATTTCTCTTAAGATAGTATATTATGAGCTTCTTTATTAGTGGAATGGAATATTTTCTTATAGGAGGAAATATGCATCATTGTTGTTGTGATTGTAACTAAAGTAGGGTTCTCTTATTTTTTACCTTCCTCCTTATCTATGCACAAAAACACAAGAAAAAAAATGGATCATTCCAACTATGCTTCACAGCTTGCCCAATCTATTGATGTTTCCTTAGCCTATTAATGCTAAATCTATTATGTTGATTAATGTACAGCCACAAATCAAGAATTTCCAAATATTTCACGTTACCATTGTGAAATGGATTGTTTCAACTATTTACAAACAACCAAATAGGCCTACGATTTAAGTGGATGGGTTAAAAATTGCACACTAAGTTTCATTCCAACACTAAAAGTGTTAAATAGTCAAAATTGAGTTATTTTTTTCGAGCTTAATTTTCTCCCTAGTGTGTGATGTTTAAGGATGACCCGATTTAAGTGGGTATGTGGGATTGTGCACAATAAATTTAAAGGAGGAACCTTAGTAGAGGTTATAAATGGGTTCTTTCAACTTTATACACATATGCTAAAGGAG
Organism: Cupressus sempervirens; assembly: GCA_028749045.1. NCBI lineage: Eukaryota > Viridiplantae > Streptophyta > Pinopsida > Cupressales > Cupressaceae > Cupressus > Cupressus sempervirens. The sequence continues at coordinate 610,239,908 of CM053784.1, read as the reverse complement.
CTTCATCAAAGACAAATTAGAGTAAGAGGCATAAATGAACATGGAAAATAGTAAAAAATATTGCCAGTTTTAGTAGAGTACTCACAGCTTGGTTAGAGGATTTGAATGCACTAAGGAGTTTCAAGACATAGTTGTTGTGGTCCACATTAGTGATAGCCCTCTCATGCAAAGAAAGATCAAGGCCTTCAATGAACTTCAAACAATGGTATAGATATTGTAGTTTGGTGATGAGATGGCTTAGCAAAAGGTCACCATTGATATCAAAAAAATTACAAAGGATGATGTTATAACCTAAGTTTCTCTTTCCATATCTTCGTGCATCATGTCCCATTTTGTGACTTCTTTTCTTGTCTTTTCCTTTGTGGTGACCCTGTTGATTTTGACTAGGTCAAACCTTGATTTTGAACATGAAATAATTAATGGTTAAGATTATCTAATGCATTAAAATGTGTTAATTAGTGTGATTAAAAGACTAATTAATGTATAGGAAAGTTCCTTACATATTTTTAATGTTAATAATGATGAAGGGTGTGGTTGAGGTAGAGAGGGTTAGCCTCTTGGAAGGGGATGGATGGATATGTAAGGAAGCAAAGGTGCACGAAATCCCTTCCTACACTAATCTTTGAGAGGATGATTATGAAAATTCAACTAACTATTGTAGAGATCTCAACAAATGCATAATAACATAATTAAAATAACAATGAACACATAACATAGTGATTACCATGGGGAAACCCTTCCTGGAGAAAAACCCCACCCTCCAAAACCTACACAATGTATTATCAAACCAAGATGATTACAATACACTTGCAGTGCAAGTTCTTACAGGAGTGCATCACCACAACTTGAACCTGGAGAGACTCCTTCTACCACCAATCTTGCAAACTAAACTCAATTAAAAAAAAACCTCCCCAAGCCCTCCTTTTATAGTGATTTTGCAACTTGGAAACCACTTGTGGTTTTACAAAACCATGGGAAAAACTACCATGACACATGTTACCCATTTTTGACATTTACATTTCCAATATGAAAAAGCAACCAGGTTAAAATAGTAATCCCGTCCATAATTGTGTCTCTTAGTTTAGATCCTCATAAAAGTCATAAAACAAGCTAACTATGCTCTAAAAATGGCCCTCCTATATTCTACTATGGACAGGGAACCTTTTGATATTTTATACACTCATTTCAAGATATAAACGAGTGGAAAAGTTCCACAAACAAGAAGATTGCAAAGTTGAGACACATGTTCTCAACATTCTCCCACTTGTTGAACACCTTGCAAGAGTCAAGGAATCCAAAATATCATGGACTTAATTGCTAGGGGCCAAGAGGCCCATAGACTCTGAATACCATCTAAATTTCTCTGTGCTCATGGGTTTAGTTAATGCATTAGAAACATTCACTAAAGTCTCTACCTTTTCCAGCTTCACCTTGCCATCCTTGACCATATCTCTCACAAAATGATATTGTACATCAATGTGCTTGGTCTTGGCATGAAAAGTTCAGTTCTTCGCTACACAGATTTCACTCTAGCTTTCACTATTAATTTTCATTGCACCCTATTTGAACTCTATATCTGAACACAATCACTTTAGCCAGATGGCTTCCTTGTAGGCATGAGTAGCTACCATGTACTCTGCCTCAGTAGTGGAAAAGTGACCACAACCTGTCACTTGCTCATCCAACTGATTGCACAACCAAATAATTTAAACACATATGCATTGGTGGATCTTCTTCTATCAACATCACCGGCCTAGTTTGAATCCACATAGCCTCAAATATCCAAGGAATTCTTGTTTCTTGTTCCATGAAAACATATTGAGTACTCTAAGGTACCCTGCAAGTATCTGAAAACTCTTTTTACTACATCCCAATGTGCTCTTCCTGGATTAGACATATAATGGGAGGGTACTCCCACTACTTGGGCAATGTCTGGTCTTGTACAGACCATAGCATACATTAAACTTCCAATAGCACTCTGATATGGTACTTGAATCATCTCTTCCATCTCCAATGGGGATGTGGGACACTGTGAGCTAGAAAGCTTTGTTCCCATAGTAGTAGTAACACTTAATGGTCTTGAATCCTGCATATTAAACCTTTTCAAAATAGTACCAACATACTTACTCTGGCCTAGCCAAAGCTTTCTATTCTGTCTATTTCTTATAATCTCCATTACCAAAATGTGCCTAGCTACACCAAGATTTTTCATTTCAAACTTTATCAAGAGTTGAGATTTTAACTCTGCAACCAAACCTTTTCCTTTTCCAATAAACAACATGTCATCGACATACAAGGCAATAATAGGAAACCATCACCATCAGATTTAAAAAAATATATAGTGATCAGATTTAGATTGCTCAAATCCCAAACTCAACACATATGTATCAAACTTTTGGTACCACATTCTAGGACTCTATTTTAAACCATATAAGGATTTCTTCAATTTATAGACCAAATGACTTTTACCTTTCACCACATAGTGCTATGGCTGTGACGTGTAAATTTCTTCCTCCAAATCTCCATGAAGGAAAGCAGTTTTCACATCCATTTGCTTGATCTCTAGATCATAAGCTACTGCAATAGAAAGAAAAAATCTAATGGATGTCATTTTGGCTACTGGAGAAAAAATCTCACCATAATCTACTCCCTTAACTTGAGAGTAACCATTTGCAACCAAATATGATTTATACTTCTCAATGCTTCCATCTGAACCCATCTTCCTTTTGAACACCCATTTACAACCAACATGCTTCCATCCTTCAGGCAATGGTACAAGGTCCCATGTTTGATTCCTCTTAAGAGCTACCATTTTTTCATCCATGGCTATTTTCTAGGACTCTAAATCATTCATACCAAGAGCCTCTTGTATAAATCTCGGTTCATCAATATTAGCATTCAATGCAAATATGCATCTCCAATCATCAGGAGAATACCCATACCTTTAAGTTGGTTTCCTTTGTCTAGTAGATCTTCGAACAAGATCTAGTTCAAGTTCAGGAGGTTCAAATTCACGATTAAGTTCTCCCTCTTCCTCTGATGATTTAGAACTCATAGAGCTCTCTTCAACATCTCATCTTTCTAAGGGCCTCAATTCAACTTTCTCAGGTGTAGCAGGAAGTTGAATCACATCTTTCTTTTCTTCTATCCATTCTGTCTACATTATAATAGAAGAAGGCTTAGTTTCTCTAAAAATAGCACTTTTGGTATAAAATACCTTTTGTGCAATAGGATTCCAAATCTTCTATCCTTTCACACCATAACTATATCTGATGAAGATACATTTGACAGCTTTGTTGTCCAATTTTGTCTATTTCTCCTTTGGCACATAAGCATATGCCTCACAACCAAACACTATTAGATGTCTAAGTGAAGACTTGTGGCCCGACCATGCTTCCATTGGCATCTTATCAACAAGAACTAATGTAGGAGACTTGTTTATCAGGTAGCAGGTAGTGGCTATAGCTTCAACCCAAAACTTTTGTTCTAGTCCAACACCACTCAACATACTCCTAGCCTTCTCCATCAAGGTCTTGTTCATTCTTTCTACAAGTCCATTCTGTTGTGGAGAATATAGAATTGTCTTCTCTCTTTAAATACCACAATCTTTACAAAATGTGTCAAAAACATTGGAACAAAATTTTCCACCATTATCAGTTCTCAAACATTTTATTTTCTTTCCAATCTACAATTCAACCATTGCTTTAAATTCTTTGAAACAACCAAAAACTTCAGCTTTACTCCTAATGAAATAAACCCATGTTCTTCTACTGAAATCATCAATGAAAGAAACATAATAAATTGATCTACCAATAGAAGGAACATCAATTGGACAAAATACATCCAAATGGATTAGATCTAAAATACATGAAGACATATGAGAACTTGAATAAAACTGAATGTGGTTTTGTTTACCATAGATACAATGCTCACAAAAATCAAATTCAAGATTGTAGTCATTTAACCCATCAAAAAGGTTCTTATTTTCAAAGGTTCATAGACCCTTCTCACCTATGTGGCCAAGTCTTTGGTGCCATAACATGGTCTTCTCTGTAGGCAACTTTGATTCTGTAGACAAAGCACTCTTGGGTACCCAAAAACCATGACCATCTGTTGAAAGAGAAATCTTCTCCTTCTCCAACTGAGTAGTCTTTTTCACAATCTTATCAGAAGTACTATTGCACTCAACCATGCATGCATCAAGCTGGTACAATGTACCCAATCTACTTCCTCTTTCTATTACCATAGCACCTCTCACCATTTTTACACCTGCTTCAAAAAATTGTACATGCACACCCACATCTATTAGTTTACTAACAGATAAAAAATTCCTTGCTAGTCTAGGGATATGCAAGACACCATAAAATCTTCTAATTCTACCATCAAAAAATTTCACACGAATACTTCCACAACCAATAATATCAAGTAATGAATTATCACCCAAATACACCTTACCACCATCAAAATTTTCATACTTACTAGACCAATTTCTATTAGGAGTCATGGGGAAAGATGCACCTGAGTCTATTAACCATGCATTTTCACCTACATGAGTGGCCAAGGTTGCAATGAAAGCATCTCCATCTTCCTTCTCAAACTTAGAATCAGAATATTGCTTCTCCTTCTTCCTTTTCTTCTCCTATTTGCAGTCCTTTTGGAAGTGTCTAGGTTTGCCACAATTCTAATAGATTGCCTTGGACTTACCAGGAGATTTTGATCTCCCCTTATTTTTGGACTTAGAATGGCCATGCTACTTTTCATTCTTGCCTCTTTCTTTTGGTCTTCCTTGAACACTCAAAGCCTCTTTGGAATTTAAAGAGACCTTCCTTCTCATCTCCTCAAAAAGTAGAGAACCAACAATGTCCTCCATCTTCGAGACAACTGAAGTGCTCCCTATAGCCATCACAAGACTATCCCATGAGTTTGGCAACAAACATAAAAATATTTGGCACCTTTCTTCTTCATCCATTGGCACCCCTACTAAGGTCAACTAAGTCACCAACATATTAAAGCTTTCCAAATGCTCAGGAATTCATCCACCTTCTTCCATTCTCAAGGAATACAACTTCTTCCTCAAGAAAATCTTGTTAAAAAGTGATTTCGCTTGATAGATCTCACTTAGCTTTTTCCAAAGCTTCTTCACGGTAGGTTCTTCATGGACATTAATTAGAATCAAGTCTGCAAGATACAATCTGATGAGACCTTTAGCATTTCTATTTGTCACATCATATTGTGCGGCTAAAGTTGGATCTGTGAGCGTCAACTTTTTCTCATCAATTGCATCCCATAGATCTCAATCAGTCAATATATCTTCCATCTTTAGTTTCCACATCTCAAAGTTTGTGCTAGAAAAATTTTCAACATTAATTCCCCCTAACATGCTTGCCATCTTTTCAATCCTACAACATAGAAATGAAATACTCTACACAAGCTCCCACTCAAACCTTGATTAGCTCAAAAAACCCTGAACCCAAAAAATAGAACCAAAACTGGCCAGGCTTTGATACCACTTTTAAGGAAGCAAAAGTGCACATAATCACTTCCTACACTAATCTTTGAGAGGACGATTATGCAAATTCAACTAACTATTGCAAAGATCTAAAGAAATGCATAATAACATAATTAAAATAACAATGAACACATAACACAATGATTACCGTGGGGAAACCGTTTTGGGAGAAAAACCCCACCCTCCAAAACCCAAACAATGTATTATCAAACCAAGATGATTACAATACACTTGCAATGCAAGTTCTTATAGGAGTGCATCACCACAACTCGAACTTGGAGAGACTCCTTCTAGCACTAGTCTTGCAAACTGATCTCAATTACAAAAACACCTCCCCAAGCTCTCCTTTTATAGTGATTTTGTAACCTAGAAACCACTTGTGGTTTTACAAAACCATGGGCAAAACTACCATGACACATGTTACTCATTTTTGACATTTACATTTCCAATATTAGAAAAACAACCAAGTTAAAATGGTAATCCCGTCCATAATTTTGTCTCTTAGTTTAGACCCCCATAAAAGTCATAAAATAAGCTAACTATGCTCTAAAAATGGCCCTCCTATATTCTACTATGGACAGGGCACCTTTTGTTATTTTATACACTCTTTTCAAGATATAAACAAGTGGAAAAGTTCCACAAACAAGTTCTAGAATTTTCCAAAAGAAGATTGCAAGGTTGAGACACATGTTCTCAATAGGATACCTGAGCAGCCCACACACACATCACTTAGGGTCAAAATAATATGTTACCTAAGTTACATTTATTTTAAAAAGTTTTCTCCATCTCTTTGAATATAAAATTTATGCATATGAAGAGCTCAAATTTTCCTATATATATAATTTTATATTCCTTCGAGTGTCTATTATTGATTCATGAAATTAGAAAGGTGGTTTAAAGGTACACATAAATTTGTTAAAATAAAATAAAAATTGCCATTTTTAAATTTATTTATTTATTTTACCTTGTATTGTAAGATGACATGAAGAAAAGTGCCGAATTGGGCAAAAAGAAATAAAAACCCCACATGGGGTCAGTTATGAGGGAGGGCATAAAAATAGGTTTATTTTGGGGAAATAGGTAATAGTTTTGTGAAACATTTGAATGCTAAATTTTGATTGCTGCTGCTAGAACCACAATAGACCTGTTAACATAGGTTAAACATGTGAAACCCCCAACATTAGTAAGGAATAAAATACATATATGAACTGTTGTTTATAACCATTTGAAAACCCAAATAGGAAATTGGAGAAATGATTTAGAGAATTGATTCAACACTCCAAAAAATTGGTGGTATGCCTTAATGCAAGTAGGTGTAAACTTTGTGTAGTTAAACCAACAACCTGGGCATCATGATTCTTGTTGTTAAACCAACAACAATAGATGGAATGTGAAATCATAGACGTCATTGGACAATAAGGTTTTGTTTTTTTCTTCTAAATAGATGATGAAGCTTTACATAGGGGATCATCAGTGAATAAATTCTTGTTCTGTGATTGATCGAACCTACAGTAAGCTTAAATTGATGCCTAGTACCTTAACTAAGACACTTAATTTGACATCACATCCTGCCAAGTGGTATGTATCTGTGTATCATATCAGGGACCTGAATTTGTCATAACTTGATGCTCACGTCTGTTGACTAATGACCTGGATTTTGTGTTGATTCTCTCTGAAACTATTATAAGTTTTGAAACATCAAAAGACCTTGTATACAATAACTTGTTCTACATAGAAAACTAACGCTTGTAGGAACTCTTCTCACATGTGTTGCTATTTATTTTTCATTTTGAAACTGAGAACTATTTTTGTCATACATTAAATGGTGAATGACTATCTTATTCTTTTTTTCCCAAACTTTTACTACCTTACAAATACAATGTTGATCAAGTTTATATGTTGTTGAGTGTTTTCATCATGTTTAGGGGTAGGTTAAATTGATTATTGTATAAAATCTAGGTAGATGGGTGTGCACAACATTTAATTATCCCATTCCTTAATAATAGTTACTTATGTTGGTTATAGTTCAAATAAATGATTATTATTGTTGAAAATGAAAACATAGATAAGATGTTATTTTTGTTAACCTATTGCTTAGAAAATAATAGATAGAATGCGTTCATTGCTGAATATAAGATCAGAGATAGATTTTTGTCTACTATCATATATGAACAAGGGACTTTTGAGATAGTTTTTATGGATTTTGAAGGACCTGAGTGTTGAGGTTAAGTTCCTCATGGATGGGTGTAATGTGGCTTAAGGGAGGGTGGGCATGGATGCATTACATTTTTTCTTCTCTTGGCCTGTCAAACATTGTTAGGCAGGATTCATTATGTTTTGTCTCTCCTTCTAGTATTATTGACAACTTCTAGTGCTTGGCCAAGCCATTTATTAATTGCATTTAAGTATGTTATTCTCTAATATGTACCATATGTGTGTGACTATGTTCAATCTATCTTGTATATGTGTAGATATGCTTATTTAAAAGAAATGTATATATGTGGGTAAATATGTTAGAATTTTTCTTTCACTGCATATGGGTAGATGTGTAGTATTCTTTTCTTTTCCCTACCACATTTTGTGATTAGGCTGATAGGAACATGGTTTCATGTAGTATGTTTCATGGCTACATCTAATCCATCTTTTTCTGGGAAGCTAGGCTTCTCGTGCTAGGGTTAGGGTATTCTTCATTGTCAGGAAGAATTATGGGGGAGTAAACACTCTGTGGTTGGTGAGGTAAAAGTGCCTAGGCCACACTCTCATCTTAGATAGTAGATGGACGATGTCTGATGGCTTTGGAGAACAATTACATTTTCAAGACACCTATCAAATTTCAACACCTATCATATGGTCTTGTATCTCCATCTTGGTGATGATGTACTGTATCATTCAATTGATATATTCCTAATTATCAGATATTGTAAACTTAAAAGTTAGCAATGTATCATTTTTCAATTTTATGAGGAACATGTGATCTATATTTTTTGTATTTCACGACCTTAATGTAATGTTGAATTTGTTGATAAACTAATTATGGTATTTATTTAGTATTGGATATTGTATCAGTTCTAAATTTTCACGAACAATGGTTGTGATTGGTTTCTTTTCCATATTTTCCATTCGCATGTGATGTGGCATATTTGTTTAAGACTTGGTTCTTATAGAATGCTAAATTCATCTAAGAAAAATGTACAAACCTCTATTATTCATTGGCAATGACCTATAGCTATAACTATGTATGAGTCTACAAATCAAAAAGTTCCATGTTATAGTAAACTAAATGGTTTCGAAGGAGAGAATTGAATAAACCATCCAAATTCCCATGAGCTCACATGTATTAAGATTCACTTTAATTGACGTATCATTCCAAGTATTGGAGGGTGTCATTTGTAGATAAGATTACATGTGGTGCCAATAAATATTGCATATAAACAGGTTAAGTCTTGGGTGTGCAATTGTAAAGAAAAAGCCCAAAAACATTATCCCACATGTAATGTGGTATACTATTTTAATACTTTGAATATCAAAGTGCCCTATTATACTTTTTCTAAAACTATCTTGTTTTAAGACATCTATAAGGGGTTGGGTTTGAGACCAGTTCAACAATCCATTGAAGAATAGTTTTGATGATGGTGACTCATCAGCTAGAGATGTGGACCAATATCATTCTCATTTTATTGTGTGATTGGTTGTCATGAATTGTGCCACATGGAAAATTTTGGTAGTTGATGACAAAGAAGAGGTGCCGCATAGGAAAATTGCATATTTTTATAAGAGCTATGAAAACAAGTCTGGTAGTTGATGGCAAAGCAGAGCTGCCACATAAATGAATTGCATGTTTTTATAAGAGCTTTGAAAACATAATATGATGACACATGGCATGGATAATTTTGACTACCATGGCACATGACCTAGATGGTGACATGGTAGAATGATGGCTAAAGAGAATATGATAGGTGGCAAACAAATAAAGGTGCAAGTTTGAGTAGCTAGAGACATGGACCAATCTCATGTTATTGTGAGATTAGTTGTTAGACACATTAAACGGCAACTAGGGGTTAGAGAAAGGAAGGGTCCAATAGTTGATGATGAAGTAGTGATGCCACATAGATGAATAGCATGTTTTCATAATACTTTTTTATAGAGCTCTAATAACACAACATGACAACAGGTGGCATGGCGAGCCTAGTAGGAGTTGAGGTTGGAGTAAGTGACATAGCGTGTAGGGGTAGATTAGGTGGAAATTGTGGCAAATCTATGAGCAACGCATGGAAAAGTGTCCTAGTGGCGATGATTTCAATGACATGATAGGTGTTATGATCTTGTGCTTTTGGAAAATTGACAACAATCACTTGAAAACACGAGATTGTGTAATGTGGCACACAAAGTCTAGCGAGCATGCATGCAGAGGAAGATGAGGTGGAAATGACATGTCTAGATTGAGAAAATTAGAGGTAAATATGTGGTGGTGACATGGTAGATTACCCAGTTGGATGATTATAGACATGTGACTAGATTAAATAGGTGAATCATGTGATGACATGTGGCACCTACAAAGTTTTCTAGGTTTGACTAAGCCAAAATTTGGAGGGATTTCAAAGTTGAAAGTTTCACTTGGAATAAACATTAAATGAAAATTCAATGTGGAGTTGCATGAAGATGACTCCATGGACACTGATGATGATGAAGGGTTTACAAAGTAAAAATATCAAAAGGGGACAAGTAAGAAGAGGAAACATATATGGAGCACATGAAACCCCAATGTCATAGAAGAAAATTAATGTAGTCATTTCCTAGGAGGAGGGCTCTACCAAGGTGGTCAAGCAGAAGAATCCAAATAACAGTAGGAAATGTGGTATGAAAGGAGGACTCGGCAAGGATTCCCCTTTGGACTACATTAAGGACTAGTATAGGGATGCTTCCTCCCTTGAGAACAATGAATTTACCCCAATGCCTACTCAAAAAGAGATTCCCTTGTCAAAGGATGAGGTTCTTCCTCAAGGGAAAATAAGGAAAATTTCGTGGAAAAACATGAACTTGGACACAGTGAAAATGGGAATTATGAGAGAGATGATCAATTTGAAGGTTGGGGAGACTAACCTGGGTCAGATGGACCTCTAGACTCTCATTGACCCTTGTTTGGTCATTCTTGATGACAATAGTAAGGAGAAATGCATTAACCTTCTCAATAATGTTAGCAATAGCCTCCTTGACAACTTTAGATCAATCGAATGACTTTTCCATCAGATTCTAGATTTGAAGGACAGGGTGGCGAGTGTTGAGGAGAGAGCTGGAGGTAAAATGTCTCAGGATGTTGGTAATTTGGACAATCCCCCCAAGTTAGTTTCTTGATTGATTGGCTACTTTCTATAGGCTAGAGGCCTAAGTGCTAGAGTTGGAGAATAGAGTCAATGGTATTGAAGAATCCCTCAAGCACATAGTATAATAGAGCTATAAATCCTCAAAACCTGCAATGAGCATATAAAGATTCTCATTACTAAGCTAGGAGGCAGCCAGAGGGATAAAGTCATTGTCACAGTTGCTAGGGATCATGGACCTCTGCATGAGAATGAGGAAGGAAAGGGAAGACGAACTAGGGCCAGCACAAAGAAAATGTATGTTGGGGCCTCCTCAACTATTAAACAAGTTAAAGATGATGCCAAGAAGATGGATGAGCTAGAGTAGGTAGCTGAAATGATAAAGAAAATGGGTTAATTCATGTTTTCTATCCTTGCCCTTGGACGGTCTGTTGTCTCTTGGTAGCTAGTTTTCCTATATTGGCCCTATCTTTTGTGTGCTAGTGTGTAAAGGTTCTTACTATCATTTCTTTATCTCCTTTTGTATAGGGTTTCAGGACTCTCCTCTCTATCCCTCACTACTCCATTCCCAACCCTCCCAGATTTTTTTGATAGAATACTTGTCCTATGAACCAGTGGTTTGATGATGCCTATAAAACTTTCAACTGCTCCTTGCACTTGGCTTTTGATACTCATTCCCCTACTTTTACCAATTTATGACTCTCCTAAAAATGGTTCTTCACCATAAGAAGCAATTATTTATTACTTCACAGGGTAGATCCCTTCGAGACATGCTTATTCAGTATCCCAAGTTGCTTTTATGCACTATGTTTCCCTGGTGTTGCCAACCACAGTCCACCCTTGACCTTCGCCTCCTTGCCTCCCATGTCTCCACGTTGTATGACATCCTGGGTTAATTCACTCCCCTTCCTAGCCCACTCCCCCATTGTCACTTATTCTCCACCTCCAACATTTACAAAGCCATCACCTTATGAGATCTAGCAGGGTAGCTGATTAGGAGGGTTTTAGGCTAAGCTCTTCAAGCTCGATATCATGATATTGTGGATCTGTATCTTCTTGATTTTGTGATGGTTAACATGGTTGTGGATTTATGTTTTGCTGGCATGGAGTACATGTTTGAGGATATTTCTATTGTTGGTTGTGATCTATTATGGGATTTACATGTGAAGCACTATGTTCAATTTGTTCCTAGGAGTGAGCATGATGATTAGGTGGTTGAGATTCAAGTGATTCTAGTGTTTGATAGAATGATGCAGATGTGGGTGATTTTGGTATTTTTTCTATTGTCCTTGATGGATTAGAAGCCTTCAGTGAAGATGAAGATGGTTATAGAACTTTCTTTGGGCATCAAAGTATTGGAAAAACTTTTCTATTTACATGGGGAGTCTAATGTAGGAGCATCGAGCTTGGATTTTGTGGACCTTATGGTTTGCATAGTTTGGAATGTGTTTGAGGCATATTGGTGGATCTTTTCCTATGTCTGTGTAATAATTGGAGTCATCATCTTGGAGTTAGAGCTATTTTGGTGATTGTTGGTCGTAGGTTCTTGATTTACTGGCAGGCTTTAGAGATTACATTCATGAGCTTCAATCTAAGGGAGTTAGAGTGTGTGCTCTTGGATTTGGATAGTGGGATGACATGTGGACCTATGCCTAAGTTCACGTATTCTTATATGGTATTTTGAGTTAGTTATGCATTGTAAATGTGGCCCAGCTTGTCCTAAGTATTTAGTTATTTCATATGGTTGTATTGTTCATTAACTGTGGAAAAAGCGAGAGTTAACTTTTTGTATTTAATGTTTATTGTGAGCTGACTTGTGGCTTAAATATGTATTTAATGCAAGGGGTTTATTTAAGTTTGTAATTTCTAAGTTGACTTGTGGCTTAGTAGGGTATAAGTATAGGGGCTTGTGGAGTCTTAAGTCATTGATGAATTGATTCAAGGGACTGAATCATTTATTTAGTGTGGGATCTCGCATGGAGAAGATAGAGTAGTTGAGTGAGAAAATTTTTCCTAAGTGTGTGGAAAGAGCATCAAATGTAAGGTAATTTACACTTAGATCTTGGTTAAAGTTTGAGAACAACTAGTGGCTATAGTTTAGAAACAAGGAGGTTACTTGGTGGGATTGCAAGCATGAGTTGAGACCTTGGAGGATTCTACCAATGTGTGGTTCTCGATTAGCTACATTTGGGTTTGACTTTGAATCTTGAGGGATCTTTTAGAATTGTTATTGTAATTGCTATTGTATTTGGTCATAACCTGGGAGGCCTTATAGCCGGGCACATTGCATGTAAAAGTTAGTTTATAAATAAAGAGTTGCATTTTGTATCAATTTGTATATCTTGCATTGTGTTTCTGTTGTGTGATTATTTTCTGGGGGCAATGACATCTCATTTAGGGATTCTCCTGCCTTGCATTACATCATAACAATAGTTTGTGAAGGTGTGACTGTAACAATGTGATGAAATGAAACCCAAGACTTGTGAGTATGCTCATCATTGTCAAATAAATCAAACTTAATATAATCAAAATGATAAATTTGATGTAATTTCACACCTGAGAATAAATTCTCACTAAAGACTACATTCTGACTTCAAACAATTTTATGAACTATTGGACCCCACAAGCGAAAGACATATTGATCTTCACCATACCCTAGAAATATACACCTTTTGGATTTAAAATCCAATTTCGTTCTCTGCTCCTTAGGGATGTGAACATATGCATCACACCCAAAACTTACAAATGAGAAATTGAAATTATTTTACCAATCCATCTCTCTTCTAGAATATCAAAATGAAGACATGATGAAGGGGCCTGATTAATTAATTAAATCGTTATATTGCATGCCTCTACCCAAAATTATTTTCCTAGTGACATTTGATAACATACATGAGCCCTTTCCAAGATAGTTTGATTCAACCTCTCAGCTGCACCATTTTCTTGAGGTGTATATGACACTATTTTAATCCTCCAAATACCATGATGTGTACAAAAACTATCAAACTCTGAAGAAAAAAACTCACCACCATTGTCCATTAGTAGACATTTAATCTATTTCTAAATCTAAGTTTCCACCATAGACATAAAAGTTTTAAACTTTGAAAATACTTCAAATTTCTAATTCAACATATAAACATAAACTCTTGAAGTGTAATCATCAAGAAATGTGACAAAATAGTTAGTACCACTAAGAGAAGTTACCTTTGTAGGCCTGAAAACATCATAATGCACAAGCTCTAATGGAGAAGATTTCTTCTCATGACCTGTCCTTACGAAGCTAGTGTGATTTTTCTTGCCATAGAGACAATGCATAGACAACTCCAAATCAAGAGATTTAAGACTCGGAAGCTGGTCTCTTTGAAGCATTACTTTAAGAGTCGTTTTGCTCATGTGACTAAGCCTCTTATGCCAAAGTTTAGCATTACTTTTCGCAACTGCCATGGCTGCTCCCACTTCACTATTGCACTCTAAAACATATAAACTTCCATATTTCTTTCCTTTAGCCAAAACTCACTGACCTTTGGATACTATTCATAAATCAAGATCAAATTTAGCATTACAAGCTTTTGTATACAACTGTCTAACTGAATTTCAGATTACAATTTAGTGTAGGAACATGCCTAACATCTTTTAAAAGCCATCGACTACTATTTTTCAGCGACAATAAAATGTCCCCTTTGCTGATAATATCACATTCTTTGTTATCCTGAAGAAAAACTTTACTAAACATACCTTCGTGGTAATTTATGAACCATATAGAGTAGCATGAAAAGATGCACACGATTGAGAACCACAATTAGAGCTGTTACATATTCCCTTGTCAAAACCTTTACAATATGTCATTATGAAATTGCACTTGCCTATCTATATTAAGCTCTCTTTAAATAAGCAAACAATTTAAAAGAGTTCTAATTTTTTTTTATAGCCGACAGTCAGACGTCAAATTTGCTGAAAAAGCAAAAATATTCAGATGTTTATTGTTCACATCACTCAAAAAAAAACAAAATCATTGCCCTCGTTTATAAAACACTGTTTCCATCGATGATAGGAGACAACTGCCGGAAGATCCCTTTTGAGGAGACAACTCCTTAAAAGGCTGTCAAATATAGAAAAAGGAGGAATATTTGGGAACATTCCCTGGCTCTTCAATGTATATCTAGTAAATCTCCTTAGTTGCGTATACGAGTGATGAAGACAATACATCTGCCAATGGTTTCTTATATTTTAATCTCCTTAGTTTTATTTCCACCTGAGGAAGCAATGTTAATGCCAATGACATTTGCTTGTATAAATAGGGGTGGGGTGGAGTATAGCCATGTATTTTCACAGAGAGAAGAGAAGAGAAGAGAAGAGAAGAATGGCAAGGATAGTGTTGATCGTACTAGTAGTGGTGGGCATGGCGGCATTAGTAGCAGTGGGTCAGCCGGTTGATCGCTGTGAAGATTTATCTTGCTATGAAAAAGATGAGTGTGCGGACCATTATGATTGTATCCAGATGGGACAGTGTGAAGACGGGCAGGGATATTGCTTTACCACCTGCGATTATATCTGCATAACGGATGATGATTGTCCTGGCGTTTTGGAATGCCACGACCATGGAGACTGCGAAGCAGAGCAGTACGAAGGAGACATCGGAAATTGTTCTTAATTTAAGCTTGCTCAGACTTTTCATAATAAATAATTATCTATATATGTGTGTGTGTCTGAAAACATCATTATTATCGCTGTTTCATTTCCTTAGAAAGTGTGAGGGCGGACAAGGATACTGCTGTGCTCACGGTTTGGTATGCTGCTTTGGAGAAACATTCAAACTTCTCTTAATAAATGATCTATAATATGATTTGGATATATGCAAAGATGGTGGTTATTATTATTTTTTATTATAGAACTGACGTATTACTATATTTCTATTCAATTATAGAATTATCTTGGATAGAAGATAAAGATAACTATTATGTTTCATTTACTGTGGTTGTCTATAATTTTATAGAACTGGCGTATTGCAATAACTGTACTTAGTTATAGAAGTATTGTTATTTATTTTAAGAGGGGTAAACGCTTTGACTTGGAGCTATGAACCATTGAGGCCACAAACGGGGGACCTCATCCCCATGAGATTTGAACCTTGATGGCAAGGATAACAATGCAACAACTTAACCATCACAACATGCCACTATTGGCATAGAAGTATTGTATGTAGAAGAGAGATGAGAAATGATTATGGGATAGGCTAATCTTCTGACAAACTGTACTAAAGACAAAACAAAGTCAAATTTGTTTTTTTCCAGATTCACAAAAACGTAGTGATTTTTTAATAAATTTTTTGTTGTTTTGAGATCAAATGCTCAAATTTTCAGAAAAATTCATGATGTTTTCGATTTTTTTAAAATTGGTTAATTGTACAGTTTGTCTGGAGGATAGTCACGTCTGATGATTATTATGTTTCATGGATTCTCAGTGTGTATAATCTTATAGAAGTCACATATTACAATATCTCTATTCTATTATTCTATTATAGAATTATTGTAGATAGAAAAGATAATGAGAATTTCTTTTTTTTAAAATTATCTAGTATTTGATTTTCTTTAATTAATTGTATATAACAAGGATAAAGTAACATATTATTTTCTTTCGGCAAGACTTCATAATTTAGAGAGATGGTTACATTTTACCTTTATTAGGTGTAGTATTTTATTTATTTTAGAATGAGAATATAGGTTAAAATGAGATGATTATGTTTTATTGTACTGCAACATATCATTCTTTAAATTGATTGTATATAATAGAGAGATGGTAACTTTATGACCTGTACTATATTATTTTCTTAGGATGATCAGAATTGATAATTTAGAGAGCCCATTATGTTTTAGGATGTTGGTCACTTTATTAGGTGTATATATGATTTTTTTCAGAATGAGGATAAAGATTAAAAAGAAATGATTAATGTGTTATTGTATACAATATTGTTCTCTTAAATTGATTGTATATAATAGAAGGATGGTAACTTTATTGCATGTACTATATTGTTTTCTTAGGATGACCATAGACAATTTAGAGAGATAGTTCTATTTTATTGTGTAGCATCTTGTATACTTAAATTGATTGTACATAACTCGTAGATGGTCACT
This sequence comes from Cupressus sempervirens, assembly GCA_028749045.1. Classification (NCBI taxonomy): domain Eukaryota; kingdom Viridiplantae; phylum Streptophyta; class Pinopsida; order Cupressales; family Cupressaceae; genus Cupressus; species Cupressus sempervirens. Next base: position 610,222,950 of record CM053784.1, on the reverse strand, counting down.
TTATTGTATGTAGTATACTACTTGCATAGAATTACTATAGAAAAAAAGGGAGATGATTATGTTTTATTGTATTCTATCTCATTTTCTTAACTTCATTGTATATAACAGTGAGATAGTCCCTTTATTGCATGTCATGTAGTATTTTCTTAGAATGAAAATAAATGAAAGAAAGATGATTATGTTTTATTGTGTAGTGTCTTGTTTTCAATTCCTCTTCAACAAAATCGTTGCTAATATTGTTGTATGGATGTCTAGGTAAACTTTAGAATTTACTCAATTATAGAGTCATTGTAAATAGAAGAAAGATTGCCACTTTTTTGCATATAGTATATTATTTTCTTAGAAAAAGGCTAGGTAAAAGGGACATGATTATGCTTTATTACATAGTATCTTGTTTTGTCAAATTATTCTATAAATGTAGAGATGATCATTCTATTTACAATCTCCATGGTCGTGGAACTTAATAGAATGAGATACTACACAATAAAATATATAACAATCTGTTAGATGATTATTTTTTATTGTGTACTATCTTGTTTACTTAAATTGATTATGTATAATAGGGAGATGATCACTTTATTGCATATAGTATATTATTTTCCTAGAATGAGCATAGATAATGAAAAATAGATGATTATCTTTTATCATGAAATATATTTATTTTCTTAGAATATTTAAATATATGAAAGGGATATGTTTATCATTTATTTATAATATCTTGTATTCTTATACTAATTACAGATTAAAAGTGGGTGGGTATCTTATACTGTATAGTACGTTGCTTTCTTAGTATGATAATAGATAAAGGAGAGACATCACTTTATAGAATCAACCAAAGTTATATTAATAAAAGTAATGAGACCTAAATATCCAAGAAGATGATGAATTATAGATTCTTGTGAAATCAAAGAAGTGGCAATGACTTGTGAATTAAAGAAATCAAAGTAGTATTGAGTAAACTAGTTTATGTCTTTAAGTCATATGCTCTTTTTAATAATTGATTTATATGGTTATCTAGAAGTAATTTTTTGCACATCATCCTAACTTAGTATTTATTACTAAATATGTGCAATGGATCTATTAATGATCTTTACAAGTACATTAATGTCGTTTCTTAAGGATCATTCTCTTAAAGAACTATGTGAAAAATATTCACTAATTAGTCCTATTTTGATTGGTTTTCCTAGATATTTATTTCAAATGAAAGACAATTTTTTGATTCATTTTTAAAGTCTCAATTGAAAAAGGCTATAACTATAATATGCTTATGGATTTACGCTAGAATTTATTATGAACTAACCACCTTTTACAATGCTTTATCCAGTGGAGTAACCACTTACTCTCAACTTGGAAACTTCCAAGTTATGGGAGTGGGAATATGATTTAGCCTTTCTTTTTTATTAACTAAGCACATAACAAGGGAAACAAAGGTTTTTCTTGCTTTGTTTTTCACCCTTTTAAAAATTGATGAGGCATGAGGAACAGACAAAGAAAAAAATGATGGCTATTAATAAGGAGAGCTGAAAATATCTAAGAGGATTTCAAATAGGGAGGATACTCAATCATAGGTATGAACAATTCATTATGTATTTAGTAATTGTATAGGATGTGAAATACTTTAGATACCCAACATTGAAATGTCTACTATTCCCTTGTAACATCTTAAGAATGGATTGAATAATGAATTTAATATAATATTTTTCATGCATCTTTTAATGGTCATATGATGAAGACAGAGAAGAAATATTTGAATACATTCATTTTCATTCTAGTGATTTGATGCAAGAGCATCCGAGGGTCATAACCTTTGACTAGGATGTGGGTTTTGGCTGAAATTTATAGGCAATTACATGAGGAGGAGTTATTTGGATTTTTGATGAGCTCAGCTCCAATATAGGTGGATGTTTTGACATTTTTTTGGGAGCCTAAAATTTCATCATGTAGATAAAAGGGAGATGATTATGGTTTATTGTGTAGTACATGTCTGTTTCATAAATTATTTATATAAAATAGGGAGATGGTCACTCTATTGCATGTAGTATGTTATTTTCCTTGAATGAAAATATATAAAATGGAGATTATTATGTTTTATTATGTACTATCTTGTATTGATTGTATACAACAAGGAGATTGTCACTTTATTGTATGTAGTATATTATTTTCTTAGAATGAGAAAAGACTAAAAAAGGTTGGATGATTATTTTTTATTGTGTACTATCTTGTGTACTTAAATTTATTATATATAATAGGGAGATGGTCAAATTATTGCATATAATATATTATTTTTCTAGAATGAGCATAGATAATGAAAAATGGATGATTATCTTTTACCATGAAATATTTATTTTCTTAGAATATTTAAATATATTAAAGGGATATGTTTATCATTTATTTGTAATATATTGTATTCTTATACTAATTATAGATTAAAGGTGGGTGGGTATCTTATACTTTATAGTATGTTGCTTTCTTAGAATGATAATAGATAAAGGAGAGACATCAATTAATAGAATCAACCAAAGTTATATTAATAAAAGTAATGTGACCTTTATCCAAGAAGATGATGAAGTATAGATTCTCGTGAAATCAAAGAAGCGATAATGACTTGTGAAGTAAAGAAATCAATGTAGTAGTGAGTAAACTTTTATCTCTTTAAGTCATATGCTCTTGTTAATAATTGATTTATGTGGTTATCTAGAAGTAATTTTTTGCACATCATCCTAACTTAGTATTTATTACCGAATATGTGCAATGGATCTATTAATGATCTTTACAAGTACATTAATGACCTTGCTTAAGGATCATTCTCTTAAAGAACTAGTGCAAAATATTTATGTGAAAAAACATTTTCTAATTAGTCCTATTTTGATTGGTGTTTCTAGATATTTATTTTGAATGAAAGATAAAATTTGATTCATTTTTAAAGTCTCAAGTGAAAAAAGCTATAACTACAATATGCTTATGGATTTATACTAGAGTTTACTATGAACTAACCACCTTTTATGATGCTTTATCCAATGGAGTAACCACTTACTCTCAACTTGGAAACTTCCAAGTTATGGGAGTGAGAATATGATTTAGTCTTTATTTTTATTAACTGAGCACATAACAAGGGAGATAGAGGTTTGTCTTGTTTTGTTTTTCACCCTTTTAAAAATTGATGAGGCATGAGGAATAGAAAAAGAAATAAATGATGGCTATTAATAAGGAAAGCTGAAAATATCCAAGAGGATATCAAACAGGGAGGATACTTAATCATAGGTATGAACAATTCATTTTGTATTTAGTAATTATATAGGATGTGAAGTACTTTAGCTACCCAACATTGAAATGTCTACTATTCCCTTGTAAATTTAAGAATGGATTGAGTAACAAATTTTATATAATATTTTTCATGCATCTTTTCATGGACATATGATGAAAATAGGGATGAAATATTTGAATGCATTCATTTTCATTCTATTGATTTGATGCAAGAGCATCCAGGGGTCATAACTTTTGACTTGAATGTGGGGTTTTGGCTAAAATTTTATAGGAAATTGCATGAGTAGGACTTATTTGGATTGCCAATGAGCTCAACTCAATAGGTAGTTGTTTCAACATTTTTCAAGAGCTTGAAATTTCATCTTGACCTCTGAATTTGGATTTTATTTTATTTTCCAATTTTTTAGAAAGTTGTTTTTTTTAATAAATCAGAAATCATGTTCTTTATTTGATAGATTAGTTGGCAATTCAACTTGCCTTAGTTGGGGGATTTTCTTGGGAAAAATCTGGATTTGTAGGATGGGTTTTGAAAATTACCAAAAATGGAAAAATCTATTTTCCAAAAAAATTGCCAAATATGGTAATTTTTAAGATTGTAATAAGTAGGTGTTTTCTTTCATTGTAGAGGCAAGGTAGAGTTGGGAAAAATTACTAAACAATTTTGTGTTCAATAATTTTGTTGTTGTGTGATTTTCTAAGTTATTGCTAGGCTACGCATGATTAGGACCATATGTCAAGATATATTAAAATAGGTATGTATCTTGATATCACATGCTTATAAAGTGCAAACATTTGTATATGTGTAGTTAGCTTGAAACATGTTAATCTAGTGAAACTTTAAAAGCATCCAATATAAATCAGGTTTAAAGTGGTGCTATGTTTTTAAATTGAATTTTCTAGGTAAAGACTTTGTTTGTTTGGAGAGAGAGAGAGAGAGAGAGAGAGAGAGAGAGAGATTCAAACACAAATGATGTTATTGAATATTTATTATTGTACACAAAAGAGATCTTGAATTTACTTTAAATAAATTTTAGGGTCAAACTATTTCAATGTTTGGTATATTTTTAAAAGTTTGATATGTACATTATCTCCAAAAAAATTGTTGCATATGACTTCTCCATGATCCTTGGAAATGGTATGTCATGTCCCCTTTTCAAATAATTAAAAAATAATAATCTTTGCTAAGGCAGGCAGGCCCAAGAAAGTGAAGTTTCGGAAAAAGGGGGTTAATCTTTGGAAACCGTTGGACTAATAAATGAAAATTATTATTAAAATATGTTTCATTAACCTCTCTTGGACATGAGTTATGGTTATGCCCTGTTTTAAGGGGTTTGGAAGCATTTTGGGTGGATTCCAGAACTTGATTTTTGCTCATTCTTTGTTATTCTTTAGAGGCTGCCAAATCTGTGGAGAAGGAGACCCAAGAACGGGAGTTTGTAGGTTTCCAGGGAGACCCAAGAACAGGAGTTTGCAGGTTTCCAAGAAGGCTAAGGATGGGAGTTTGAAGCCATTCCATGTGCATGCTCATACAAAGTTTGCCTTTGTGCTGAATAGTGCAGATTTGTGAGTTTTCGGGGTTGCTTTTTGGTATGAGTTTGGTGTTTTCAGTGAGTATTTCATATCAGTTTGGGTTGCTGCTGTATTTCAGACTTTAAGGTGTTAAAATAGATCTAAATATATGTATTGGGACGTGATTAAACTTTTGAGATAGATTATTAGTGTTTTTGTGGTGTTTTCGGGCATTTTTGTGTTAATTTTGGGAGCCTGATGAGCATAGTTTTTGTCCTACATTTGTGAACTATTGTGTAAAGGCTATACGGATCTGGAAATTTCATTTTTTAGGCTATTATGCTGCTGAAATTTCTGTAAAAATATCCATTTTCAGATTTATTAATAATTTGTGAAGTTGTGAAGCTTTTGGCACTATTTTCAGCATACCCGATTTGGGGTTTCTTAAGAAATTTGGTGGATCTTTGTGATATTAGTTGTTTGATCTTGAAAATATGATTAGAGGTTGGAAAAGGGACATTTCAGTGGTATCAGAGCCATGATCTTGCCAGCCTAAGGGTTTGTAGAAGTTTGCATGTCAGTTTTGAGAACTACCCAAATCTTGCATGTCATAATTTATGGTTGCATGTTGCTTCTAATCAGCTGCATGTCAAAATTTATGGTTGCATGCTACTTCTAATCATTTTCATGTTAGTTCTTGGTGAATTTGGTGGTTGTGGAAGTTTGCATGTCAGTTTTGACAACTACCCAAATCTTGCATGTCAGTTTTGACAACTACCCAGATCTTGCATGTCAGTTTTGACAACTACCCAGATCTTGCATGTCATAATTTATGATTGCATGTTGCTTCTAATCAGCTGCATGTCAAAATTTATGATTGCATGCTACTTCTAATCATTTTCATGTTAGTTCTTGGTGAATTTGGTGGTTGCATATTGCTTCTAATCAGTTGCATGTCAAAATCTATGGTTGCATGCTACTTCTAATTATTTGCATGTTAGTTCTTGTTGTTTAAAGAAGTTATATCCTATTGGGGTTACACTCTACTTTATCTAGAATGGACAGGTATAGTACAAAGTCTCAGAGGACACGATCTTTGACAATTGATATCCAGAGTCAGAATAGTAGAAAGGATGGTTATTTAGACATTCAAGATAAACTTAGGAAAATAAGCCATGACATGTCTGAACAGTTGGTTGAGCACCACCGTATAATGAATGACATGTTGTCTGACCCAGCTAAGGTGGATAAGTTGACAGGATTTCTATTTGGCAGATTTTCTCACAGGGCAGATGACACAATTACCAAGAATTTGCATGAGGAGTTTGAGAAACTAGCTTATAGCCAGGCAGAGGTCTCATATTCTACTCTTCCATAGGAGGTGGTGGGAAAGGATATTATACAGATTGATAGTAACGGTCAACTTGATACTCAAATTGAGACAATTGTTTACAGGTCGTCAAAGGGTGATTCCATAGGTATTCAGGATGGTATAGTTACAACAGGCAGTGACTACAGTGTAGTGGGTTCAGATGATGATTATGAGGATGTTGTTGTGCAGGATGGTGAGATACCTGGTAGAGATGAGCAGACATTGAGCATTCATGAATTTGCTGAGAAAGAGTACCAGGCATAGTTAGATGCTTCATCACACGAGGTTGAGGCTGGTAGTACTTCACATGATTTGTCCAGCCAGCTGAAGGTGAACAAAGATAGTATTGTGACTTCATTATCTCATCATGACAGGTATGTGGAGTTAGTTGGTATTGGTCATATTACTCAAGTGAGGAGTTTTCTTGAGTTACCAGTTGATTCTAGTTTACGGATATGGACTCGAGATTGTTATATTGGCATTTGGGATTCAGTTGACTGGAGATCTTTAACACTTTTTGGTAGCAGTGTTTGTTTGGGTGCAATTATGGATTTGATTAGCAGATTACACGGTGTTGTCTTTTCTTGTGCCAGTATCTTTTCTGATGTTGGTATTAGTTTTTATACACCGATGTTGGGCTTTGTTCATATATCCAGTCGACCATACTTGTTGGAATGTGTTGATGATATTTCATATTTGGCAGTGTGTATAGATGAGTCCCAGGATCATATTGGCATTGATGACATCCAGGAGGATGCAGTGGACAGTTTTGAAGACTTAGTTTCCTTGGGTATAGAGGAGTTGGACATCAATGCTAATGTTTTTGATACTTTGTATGTTGATATGAGCTTTAGATTTGATTCACAGGGTATGGATGGTAATACTCTAGAGACTAGTAACTTTGAGGATACTCCTTTAGACACTGCATCAGAGGAGGTTTGTAGGAGACAGTCAAGCCAGTGCCATCATGTGTCTAATTAGTTGAGAGTCAAGTTCAGTTGAGTTGGGTGTTGTAGCAGATTGTTGTATGCCTAACATGGTGGTGGCCTCTAGTACTGATGGCACGAAGACTAGAGATGTATCAAAGATCATGTGTGATGTTGGTGAGTCGGCAGTTGGCATGGTTTCAACTAGTAATACTACTCCCTTGGTGATATCTTCGGAGGTAGTAGTCGGTTCCAACATGGTTAATGATCAATTGCAGTTAGTTTCATCTAGATTACAGTCTGAGCCACTGACTGAGATTAGTGAATTCTATCAGCATTACACTATGAGGTACGCTCATCAATTTACCTTTGATGACCATGTTGATGAGATGATGATACAGAGATGTACTTTGGTTCCTAGTGCTTATCATCAATTATGGGACAGTTTGATGCCTCAAGATGAGAGTTGTGATGGGCATGACATGGTGATAGGTTCTACAATTGACAGCTT